>JAVJIF010031737.1:0-359177 GCA_038442645.1 Agave tequilana
AAAAAAACTCAGCTTTATACTTTTCTTCGCTTCAACCACTTTTTTTTAAACGAACCACGTGCCCCATGTATCACGCGCAGAAGTGCTCCTCAGCAGCGAACGGCGCAAATGCCCCGCAGTAATCGCTTCAAAAAAGTGGATCGCTCTGAAAATGCGGCCAATTGTTATATACAGAACTGCGATCATGATCGCATTCCTTAAAAAAAAAATCTTAATTTCTGAGGACTGCTGTAATGCCCCGCCCTGCCGGGTACGGAGACACTATTGCAAGGTATATACGCAGAGTGCAACACCCATACGCATATACGCTAAGCATCACACAGCACAGGGCAGAGTATGAAAGCGTGTGATAATATACCTTCCAACATTACAGTACATACATAGTTATTATACATGGCATTACATTATAGTACAGGGGTTTTCTACATGATTTTAACAATATAAATATGAATTTACAAGTGGAACAAAAACAGTGAAAAGTTGCTCACGAGCTGCAAAGGGAAAATCTCGCAAGCTGTCAAGAATCTGCATAGGAGGAGATAAATACTGGAGAGAGCCCTGCCTTCCAAATAAACCTGGTAAGCTACAGAGGGATCCTTCTCGCTCCAAGCTCAAGAATCTGGACATACAGTTTCAAGGGTTGTCAGAAAAAGCAACCTAGCGATTACGTAAATAAAACCGAGTGACGTGCACAAACAACATTATATCAGGAGTCACAGTGGGTCACGTATTCAAGTCAAACAGGCAGACACTGAACAATAAATATAAATATAATCATGTCAGATCATAATCCAAGCATGTAATAAACCATCAACTAAAAGTATTATATGTAGATATAGGGAAAACCAGTGGTATAAACTCAACTACCAGATCCATGTGATTATACAACGAGGGGATAATCCAAACCAGAAAACCCTCATATATATACCATGTACCCCATTTCATCGTCAATCGAGCGTATACAACCCGAATTGCTTAGGTATATTAGTGATGTCATTATGTTGTAGTATAGAGTCAGTAGGATCAATATTGTAGTCATTTGAGTAATTTTATTATTATTTTTTTAAGACTTCTCTGACCCATATGTCTTCGTATGTGTCCCAGCAGCATCTCAGCACACATACATTCAATATGAGTAAGACGATATTGGTTATTGAAAACTGATGGGAAATTCAATGAACCATGTTTATAGTGGGCCCCATGCATACCCGGACAACGACCTCATGAGTATCTAGTACTGAAATTTGAAACCGACCGCTAAGTTATTATAAGAGTCTTATTTGTATACCCTGAAACTGAATGTAAGTAGAACATGGGGGCCAGTACACCACACCAGAAAACCTGGTGTTTTAGTTGCGCAATATTTTGTCGTTATAAACACGTACACATATTGCATCAGTTTCCCCCACCCTGGTATAAGTTGCCTGTTTATTATAGATCTTTCGGATTATTTCCAATTCATTTCCATGATAATTATTTTACGAGGAATAACAGATTATACCATGAGTATGTATATATATCCTTGTTTAGGATGTCAGGAGTACAGTAATTCAGTAGTACCACAGCATTCTGGTAATATTATATTAATTATGTCAAGTCCCCGTAAAAGCAATATTCATGAATTCTGTAATTTAATTTGTCAGGAGTCATGGTACCGAGTCAGGAATCAGTGTATCTACACTGAGTCTAATGTTATAGTATAAAGTCGTGTGTCAGAGTACCAAGTAAATAGTGCATCAGTAATCAGTCAGTCATGTAAGCAGTGTAGCAGTGTCAGGTATCAGATACCATGCAAATCATGTAACTGATTTCAGGAATAAACCATATTAAATATTTCAACCTCTTCACAACCATTAAATTATAAAGCAACATTATAGCTATGATACAAACAAGTGGAGCAACGTAATGCCGGGGCAAGGTCAGCAAACAGTGTTTAATCGCTAAAACGCATAGCGAGGATATACATGGTATTGGTCAAGCATATAAAATGCTATATGTTTGTATATGGCAAGTCACAATTCCGGCGGAGCTATACACATGTGTCAGCTCGAGCATTGGAGATTCTATTCTGCTCACACATGGTAAAGATTTCGCTAGGGTGAGTCTAGCGATAAAGCATTGAGCGCTAAGTCTCGCCTACTAAGCGGAGCGTATAAAAGGCAGAGTCGTTAAGCTCACCCCCTGCAATTATCAGAGATAGCACGGGGATTAAGCTTTTAGTTCTTAAATGCTGGGGTGCCCGAAGGTTGAGTGTGTGCCCGAAGGCTGAGTAGGAGCCCGAAGGCTAAGCAAGTACATGCAGAAAGTGTTAGTACCTAATAAGCACATATAATAATAACAATGATAACAATAATAATAATAATACAGTCCTCCAGAACATGCAACCACCGCGTCAAGCTACCACTAAACCAACAGAGGGTACAAGGCCAAAGCCTATTGAATAGCCTGCAGAGTGGTCACTCGACGGTTCAATTCCCGAATGAATAGTTCGTCTGAGGGCTTTAGCCAGTGCACCTGCAACATGTGCCACTGTTAGTCTCAAAAATATACAAAAACCCAGACAGATCCTAAAAATTATAATAGACGTCCAGAGACATAAATACAAGTCCAGATACATCAAATGATACATCCAACACCCATAACACTGATACAAGAATTTATATAGCAATTTTTCTACAAAATTGATAAAGTAACTAACGGTACTCGTACACATAAATGTGTGCAGGGAAGAGCACTCGCTACAGGGAAAAAGTACTCGCTAAATTAAGAAGTAGTACTCGCCTAATCTCAGGAAACACCACGACACCACGTGTATGGCATGCGTATCTAGAGAGAAAGTGTGGAGGAGAGAGAAATGTAGGAGAGAGAGAAAGAGAGGGGGAGAGGGTTGCACAAGGGGGAGGTCAGAGTTGGTTGGCCGTGGTGGACGGCCGGCAAGGAGAGATGGCGGGGTGAGGGAAAGTGAGGGTGGTGATGGTGGAGTAGTGAAGGTGGTGGTGGTAATGGTGTCAGCGGTGTGGTGGTGTTAGAAAGAGAGTGGAAGGTGGTGGTGGGGACATGTGGTGGTTGTGGAAGGTGGTGATGATATAGGTGGTGGGTGGTGGTTGTGGAGGAGAAAATGGGAGAGTGGGGAGAGATGGTGGCGGCCTTGGTGTAGGGGAAAGAGGAGAATAGGGGGAGAGAGGGGGGAGGAAGTCAGAAAGAGAGGATTAGAGAGAGTAGAGAGAAGCTAGAAAGAGTCAGGTATGAAGGGAGAGAAAGAGAAAAGAAAAGATAAGGAGAGGGGGGGACTTAGAGAAGAAGAAAGAAAGAAGAAGAAAAGAAAAGAAAGTGTAGAATATTAAGGAAAGGAAAAGAAAAGAGAAAGAAAAAGAAAAAAGAAAAGGAAAGGAAAAGAAAAAGTATAAAGAAAGGAAAGGGAAAGAAAAGAGAAGAAAAAATAAGAAAAGAAAGGAAAAGAAGAAAAGGAAAAAAGAAAAGCGAGGGAAAAATTATGGGCAAAGTCCAGACCTAGGGTCGGGTCCGGTCTCCAAATTCAGGTCAAATACCAATCAATGAATACATGAAATAACGAAAATAAGAGCGAAAAATCAGGACATGTATCATGATACGTACTCTGAAATCGGAGTATTACATACTATCTCCCTTACAAAAATTGTCCTCGAAATTTGATAGGAAGAAGATACATACAAAAAGCCAAAGTATGAAAAGGGGAGAGGAGTTACCATCTCAAGACGAGAAAAGTTGGGGATAACGTTCTCGAATTATATCTTCCCACTCCCAAGTGGCTTCTCCTGAAGCATGTCGGTTCCATGAAATCAGAACCAGTGGAATGGCCTTGTTCTTTAAAGTCTTCACACTTCTATTCAACGTGGTCATTGGCTACTCTACATAGGACAGATATGGTTGCAGGTCTAGTTCTGAATAATTCACCATATGACTGTCATCCACAATATACTTCTTTAATTGAGACACATGGAATACATCCCTTATAGAGATGGCAGTAAAGCCAGTCTGTAGGCTACATCTCCTACCCTTTCCAGAATCTCAAAGGGACTTATATATCTTTGGCTCAATTTTTCTCGCACTCCAAACTGAATCACTCCCTTAGTTGGAGATATCTTTAAGAACGCATATTCTCTGATATTGAATTCCAATGGTCTCCTTCTCAAGTCTGCCTAACTTTTCTGTCTTTTTTGAGCTGCTCGGAGATGTTCTCGGATTAATCTAACTTTATTCATTGTTTGAATTATCATGTCGAGTCCCAAATGTCTCCTTTCTCAGAGTTCATTCTAGCAGAAAGGTGATCTACACTTCCTTCCAACAAAGCCTCGAACAGAGCCATCTTGATATATATACTTGCCTAATAACTATTATTGTAAGAAAATTCTACCAAGTGTAAATGATCTTCCACAATCCTTTAAAATTAAGTATACAAACTCTCAATATATCCTCAACAATTTGTATTGTTCTTTCAGATTGCCCATCTATCTCAGGGTGATATGTTGTCCTAAACTTCAGATGAGTTCTTAGACTTTCTTGTAGGCTTTTCCAAAAGTGTGATGTAAATATGGTATCTCTATCGACACAATACTAACTTGGACTCCATGAAATCAAACTATCTCCTTCATATACTTCTCTGCCAGAACTTTTGTTGATTGTTCTACTTTGTATGGCATAAGTGTGCTGACTTTGTAAGCCGATCAATGATCACCCAAACTGCATTATTTCTTTTTGGACTACGGGGCAATGCTGTAACAAAATCCATTGTAACATGCTTCCACTTCCATTCCGGTATTGGGAATGGTTGCTAAGGTCCAGCTGATCTTTGATGTTCGGATTTTACTTGTTGACATATCAAACACTTAACTACATATTGTGCTATTTCCCTCTTCATTGTATTCCTCCAAAAATGTTTATTCAGATCATGGTACATCTTTGTTCCTCCTAGGTGTATAGAATATACTGAACCATAGGCCTCTGCTAAAACTTTTTGTCTAATTTCTCCTTGTGGTACACAAATCTTATCACCAAAAATAAAATGTACTATCTGAATGGATGCTTATATTCGACCTCGATCCAACTTCAACTTGTTCTCTAAATTTTTATAATCTAGGATCTCCTTTCTGGACTTCCTTAATTTCTTTCATTAATATTGGCTGGATTTGGAATACCATTAACTGATCAGATACTCCATTCTGTCGTATTACCATTAAATCCAATTTCATCATTCCTCGAGTAGCTCCTTTTGTTGGGTAAGTTGAATTATCTCATTGACTGCATGTTTCCTACTTAAACCATCTGGTACGACATTTACTTTTCTTCGGTGATGTTGTAATTATATATCAGAATCTGCCATCAACTCAAGCCAATGCCTCTGCCTCATGTTTAATTATTTCTAAGTACAAATATGCTTCAAACTCTTATAATCTGTGTAAATTAATACGTTATCTCCCAATAAGTAATGTCTCCAAATCTTACGTGCAAATATCATTTCTGTCAATTTCAAATCATGAGTTGGATAATTTCTTTCATGAGGCTTCAACTGTCTAGATGCATAAGCTATTACATATCCATTTTGCATTAATACACATCCTAATCCTTTTCTAGAGGCATCATTATATTTCTAGAGGCATCATTATAGATCACCATCTCTCATGTTCCCGAAGGTGTTTTAAAAATTGGAGCCGTAATTAACTTATCCTTCAAAGTTTCAAATGCAGCAGCACATTCTTCTATCCAGAAATACTTCACTCCTTTTCTAGTAAGCTTAGTTAATTGTGCTGCAATTTTAGCAGAATCTTGAACAAATCTCCAATAATACCCAGCTAACCTAAGAAAACTCTCTCTATTGGAGACTTCATAATTGGCCGATTTTTCGCTGCTTGAATCTTCTTCGAATCGACTGAAATTCCTTCTTTTGAAACTACATGGCCCTAGAATGATATATTCTCCAACAAAACTCACACTTGCTTAATTTACCATGAAGCTGCTCCTGTCGAAGAGTCTGCAAAATAGTTCTCAAATGTTCTGCATGCTCCTCGTCACTTTAGAGTATACCAAAATATCATCAATGAATACAATCATAAATTTTTCTAAACACGGTGAAAAGATATGGTTCATTATATCCATAAACACTGCTGGTGCATTGGTCACTCTAAACGACATCATCAAGAACTTATAATGCCCTGACGGGTCCTAAAAGTTGTCATCAAAATATCCACCTTCTTCACCTTCATTTGATGATATCCAGATTGCAAGTCTAACTTTGAAAATACTTGTGCTCATGTACTTGGTAAAAAAGATCAATTCTCCGCAAATGATATTTATTCTTAATGGTGACTTTATTCAACTCTTTATAGTCAATGCATAATCTTTTGCCCCCACCCCAAGGTGAAGTATTAGGTCTAATCAACCCCATGCCCAAATATTCCTTCAACTGCTCCTTTAATATTGCTAACGCCGTTGGTGCCATTCAACAAGGTGCTTTAGAGATAGGGTTTGTTTGGCCCAGAGGCCCTTCACTCTAGTTTTGATGATGATTAACTCATGTAGTTATAGTTTACTAATAATCTTGTGATATTTAGTTTCAGATATTTGATCAAGATATTAGTAGGTGATTAGCTTCAACATAGGTGTTTTGGAGCTTTCACATGTTGATTCAAGAGTTCGAGCGTCAAGATCGCATCTAGTACTCGGTTGGAGTCAAGCTCGTTGGATCGTATTTGAATCGAGTCTCTTGGAGAAGGAGTTCTACAAGAAGACTTCAGTATTGTGTTTAGTTTAGTATTTTTAGATCATTGTAAAGATTAGATAGTGTTGATATGCTCAAGTTCACAAACGCACACATGTTTTAAGTTTATTGGTTTTCAGTTTTCTGTTTAACAATTTTGGATTTCATGTCAAAAACATAGATATAGATCTTTATATGTATTTGGATTCTATTCATATACAATATGCTTCAAAGCTGTTTCAATATCACGTTTTTGTATTTACATGAGTTTTGGAGAAAACAGTTTGCCATTTCAAAAATTCATAGTTTGAAAATACAGTTTTTGTATTTAAGCCAAATTTCTATATCATAAAAATGGTTCAAATAGTTTGTAATATGTGTTGATTTTTAGTCAGACATATTTGTATTTCAAAGATAATAAAAGAACTTATTTTTGTAGAATTTATATGATTTTATGGGATTTATTTGAAGTTAAAAAGTCGAGTTTTTAAATCCTAAAAATTCCCAGCCAGGCTCTGGCGGCCGACCGGCACGGTCGACCGATGTGCACGAAGACGTGCACATGGCCAGCCTCTTCGGCCGGTCGACCGACTGAAAGCACCCCACTCTCGGTGGGGGCCGGTCGACCGGCGGTCGACCGTAGGCTTTGGCCCGGTCGACCGCTGGCTCAACGGTCAGAAAAGTGACCGTTGGCCGGTCGACCGGGCGGTCGACCGGAAGGGCAATTCTGCCTTTTCCAGCTGCCAACGGGCAGATTTTTTGGTGGGTTATAAATACCCCTTTCTTTGGCTGATTTCACCAAGAATTGAAAAGAGAAATATACATCTTTCAAGTATTTTTCAGTAATAGTTTTTGGGTTAAAAAGATTTACTTTTTATTTGTTTTTAAAGTGTTGGAAATTTCAAAGAAAATAGAGTCTTTTAGGAAGTGGTTTTTGATCTAAATTTCTATATCTATTTGGAGATTTTCCCAAGCGATTTTCTTTGTTCAAAACACTTTATTTTCTCACACTTGAGCCTATCTATCTATCCTATCAATTAGGATCTATTTTGTGGGAGGTTTGTTGTTGTTGATACCACCAAGTGTTGTAAACCCTCCTTTCTTTGTGATATCTCTCTAGTGAGAGGTGATTGTGTTGATATCCCTTTTAGTGAAGAGGTGATTGTTGCAGTGGTGACTTTGTGCGTTATCCCTCTTGTGTGAGGTTGATAGTTGTTTGGCTAAGTGCCCATCCCTCTAAGTGTAGAGGTGATTTGTAATGTGCCTTGCCTCTTGTGTAAAGGTTGTATTATTGGAGAGAGGAGTTGTGTACTCCTGATTTGTATTACCCAATCCTCAGTGGAGATTCCCTGTGTGGGAAGTCCTGTGTGGATGATATAGTGAAAATCCTTCTGTGTGAAGGCGGGGACGTAGAGCAGTGGCTCGAACCTCAAAACTTATCTTAGTGTTTGCGTTTGATCCACTATCTCTAAAGTCTCTCTCTCTTATATTGTGCATTGTATTATATTGTTCATATCATATATATGCTTAGGTTTGTTTGTGTGCCATACTTGTATTAAACCAAGAGAGCTTCATATAGCATCTCAACTCTTATTCAGAGGAATTAAGAGGAGTCAGTCCAGAGCCATTCACCGGGAATTCGGCTACACTCTTTGGTTATACTAAGTGTGTTGCAATTAGTTTTTAAATTTCGCATTATTTGTCATTAGATTAGCCTTACACCTATTCACCCTCCCTCTAAGTATACTTTCAATTGGTATCAGAGCCTACACTCCTAATATTAGGTTTAACCACCTAGGAGTGAGATCTTGGTTGCAATTTAGATTTGCATTTGCATACATACTTGTTTACACACACTCATGGATTATCTTGCACCTCCCATGTTTGATGTTTCTAACATCAATATGTGAAAGTTTAGAATGAGTATATACCTAAAAACCCTAGGATTGCATGTTTTTCTTGCCGCTACCAAGAATCTTACCTTGATAATAGCAAGCATATAGAGGCCAGTGCACAAGCCCTAACGGTACTTAGAAGCACTTTAAATAAAGAATATTTATCTATAATTTCTTATTGTGATTCCGCTTTTGTAGTGTGGAACACCTTGACCTCTCTAAAACTTCAAACGCCAAACATTATGGAGGAGGAATCTAGTGGAGGAGAATCCGAACAACATTGCTACATGGTCCAAGGGAATGACTCCCTTGAGGTACATTCGGAAACTCAACTAGATGATAGTGCTAGTTCTTCCGGCGATGATTATGTTGATGTTGATGCTTTAAATGAAGAATTATCTATTGTTTGTGAAAATCTTTTACAAAAATACCAACTCTTGAAAAGAAAAGCCTTAAACTAAAAGAAGAGAATAAGAATTTAATTTCAAAACTTGATTTGTCTTTACAAGAGAAGGTTGAGAAATCTAATGAAAGGAACTCATTGAAATCCCAACTTAAACTTGCCCTAAATGAAAATAAAATTTTAAAAAATAAAATGATTGTGAGGAAGTTTTGAAGAAAAATGAAGTTTTATCTTCAAAACTTGTTTTTATTTTAAAAGAAAATGATTCTTTGAAAAACAAAATTATTTCTATTTCAAAGAAATTAGATTTAATTTTTAAGAAAAATATTTCTTTAAAAATGATTTAGATACTCATGTTTGCCATGCTAGTGTAGCTTCATCATCCAGCATTCCTATTACATGCTCCACCTCTTCTATCATTATTGAAAATGATATATCGATATTAAAAAAGAGTGTTGATTGTTTGGGCTCTACTTTGAGCCAATGTGCCATGAGTCACACACGGTTGGAATTCATGTTTCGAAAGAAACATGCTCCTCCTATGCATGCATACCATATACGACATACACATGCTTCTTATGCTCACACACATGATTCAAAGTATGCTCATGTGTATACTTGTACACATTATGGACGTAAGGGCCACCTTGCAAAGTTTTGTTATGATAGGATACATAATGTAAATTTTGCAAACAAATTTGTTTGGGTAAGGAAAGGTGCTAACCCCCATGGACCCAATAGAGTATGGTACCAAAATCTACCCCATTGTATTTGATGTAGGTGTGGGCTCTCACAAGACGTGAGATGCATTAGTGTCTTATAGTGAATGCGTTCCGAGCTAAACAGTGACAATTTTGATGCATCACTTTCAAGGAGAGTTTGGTGGGAGGACCACCATGGTTTGGAGATATAGAAATGTGCCCTCTTGATTTTGGTAACGATCTCTAACTCCCATTTTGTTACATGCTTTTAGATTATTGATTTTTTAGCATGTCATGTTTTAATGATTATTATGTTAAGTGCTATGTTAATTAGACTTGTGATACACATATATTGTATTTGAAATACGCTCATGTTTATATGGACTATTACTTTTGTGTTCTCACTTTAGTTTAACTATTGTATATATCCTTATTCTAAGACATATGCATTCATATAATGATTATTTTGGTTTCGATTTATGATTTTTTTGTTGTGCTTCATGTTTTGATTACATGTTTAAATGTAACCTTCAATTAAAACTTGTGTATATACTTGTACAACTAGTGAGCCACAAATTGACTATTTTATGTTTGTGCTTAAATTGCTCATTTGTACCCATTAGATGTACTAGTATAGCCTAGTTTTGATGATTAGTGCATTTCAACTTGTATTCCCCATTTTGTATATGTTTTTATATGTTTAACTTCATGTATATGTCAATTTTGTCAAAACTTTAAGATATACATGTATACCCTTGAGTCATTTGCGTTTCATGCAAAATTTCTTTATGGACTCAATTGTGTTTGGATATGTATGTATACTTCTAGTTTAGACATAACATACATATGTTTTGAAGTTTGAATTGATGAAAATTATATCTTCATGTTTTTCATGTTTACAAAGGAATGTCATATTGAGCTTTATTACTTATTCTCATGATTTTGTGATTACATGATTCTTACACTCACATTACTTGATGTTTTCTCATGACTTTATTTTCATGAGTATGATATGTGCTTTATAGACTTTGAGTGTTGATGATCGTGTGACTTACATGTTTTTCATGAATATATTCTTATTTTATTCCTTACTTGAAGGATTTCGTACAAGTTTTCAAGATTATCATAAAACTAGTTGCGTATTTCTTCATTTTAGAAGAGTTTTCAAATTTGTCAAAATTATTTTCAAATCCTATTTTTGAAAATCCCTTCCATTGAAGGGCGGACAGATGGGCGACCATGCCTTGTGAGCCTAATTGAAAACTTTTTTAACATGTGCATGAAAGGGAGATATTTATGAGTTATACACTTGATTCTCATTGTGTTTTCAATTGGTATCACAATTGATATTTGTTTTGTATACTCATATGTTTTCTGTATATGTGTCCTTCAAACTTCAATGGTATCAATTTCAATTGGTATTTACATTTTCATACGTATATGTGATTTGATTGTGCTTACTATATCTTTACATCTTAAAGCACAAAGTATGTTAATGCTAAGCTTGATTTAGTTCTTAATGACAATTATTTTTCAATTGATATCTCATACAAACTTATGCATGATTTTTATTGGTATTTCATAAAGGGGATAAAATTCATGTTTTATCTTTCAAATTGGTATCTTTCAATAGATTTCATTTTCAACTGATATCTTACTCCCATTCTTTATGATGAAAAATACTTTGTTTTGGTATATGCTAACATTTTCAATGTTGGTGTCATATTTCATTTTACATTGGTATCTATATTGATATGAGTTATATTTACCTAAATCAATTTGGTTTTTACTTTCAATTGGTATCAATAATTTACAAGACAATTTTTTTTGGTATCAAGTTACTTTGAAATTGATTGTTACTTTCAATTGGTATTAAGATTTCATGTGTATGTATGTATGTATGTGTGTGTGTGTGTTGTGTGTGTGTGTGTATTTATATATATTTCAATTGGTATCAAAAATATACAATGTGTCATTTTATATTGGTATCAAAATTTACAAGATTTTTTTTAAATTGGTATCAAGATATTTTCATATTGGTATCTTTTAGTACCTTAAAATTTTTTTTACTTTCAATTGGTATATTAAAAATGTTTTGATTATTTTCATTGGTATCATAATGTTTCGATGTATAGCTTCATCCTAAATTGATATATCTTTCAATAGTATCATAATGTTTTGATTTGTATTGCTTATATGAAAGGGAAGCTTAACATCTTCTCTATATATAGATTCATATTGAGTGTATGTCATATTGAAGTGATTGACCTTTCTTTGGTATGTAGTACACGTGTGTAGTAAGAGCTTCACATCTCCTTTTATACATTGTATATTATGCTTTATGTGGTTAGGGTTTAGTCATCTCTTTTCATATAAATGCATGTATGCAGGGAGAGTTAACCTAACGTCTCTCCTCTTCATGAATATATATCGCATATATATCTTTATTGTTTGATTTGTTTTTTCACCCCTTTGTTGATGATTGACAAAAGGGAGGAGAGAAATTTGGAGAATGTTTTTGAGTTTATATGCATGTTTAGACATTTGGAGAATGATTTTGAGTTTATATGCATGTTTATTTTTACAATTGGTATATGCATATATGTTTTTGTTTATGCAAAAGGGGAGAAGTATTCTTCACTTATGCATATTTATGTTGAGCATTCATTACATATCTTTATGTTTATTGTTATGCATGAGTTAAGGGGGCTTCTATGAAGCTTAACTTTAATTCATGCATATATAACTCCATGAGTTTTGTCATCATCAAAAAGGGGGAGATTGTTGGCCCAGAGGCCCTTCACTCTAGTTTTGATGATGATTAGCTCATATAGTTATAGTTTACTAATAATCTTGTGATATTTAGTTTCAGATATTTGATCAAGATATTATTAGGTGATTAGCTTCAACAAAGGTATTTGGAGCTTTCACATATTGATTCAAGAGCTCGAGCGTCAAGATCGCATCTAGTACTCGGTTGGAGTCAAACTCGCTGAATCGTGTTTGGGTCAAGTCTCTTGGAGAAGGAGTTCTACAAGAAGACTTCGGTATAGTTTAGTATGTTTAGATCATTATAAAGATTAGATAGTGTTGATATACTCAAGTTCACAATACACACACATGTTTTAAGTTTATTGGTTTTCGATTTTTGATTTAACCATTTTTAATTTCATGTCAAAAATATAGATATAGATCTTTATATGTATATTAGATTCTATCCATATACAATATGCTTCAAAGCTGTTTCAATATCATGTTTTTGTATTTATTGAGTTTTGGAGAAAACGGTTTTCCATTTCAAAAATCTATAGTTTAGAAAATACGATTTTTGTATTTAAGCCAAATTTTTATATCACAAAAATGGTTCAAATAGTTTGTAACATGTGTTGAATTTTAGTCACACATATTTGTATTTCAAAGATAATAAAAGAACTTATTTTTGTGAAATTTATGTGATTTTATGGGATTTATTTGAAGTTAAAAAGTCGAGTTTTTAAATCCTAAAAATTCCAGCCAAGCTCTGGCGGTCGACCGGCCGGTCGACCGGACCAGTGGTCGGCGACCGGCACGGTCGACCAATGTGCATGAAGACGTGCACATGGCCAGCCTCTTCGGCCGATCGACCGACTGAAAGCACCCCTCTCGGGTGGGGGCCGATCGACCGGGCGGTCGACCGTAGGCTTTGGCCCGATCGACCGGGCGATCGACCGTTGGCTCAACGGCCAGAAAAGTGACCGTTGGCCGATCGACCGGGCAGTCGACCGGAAGGGCAATTCTGCCCTTTCCGGCTGCCACCGGGCAGATTTTTTGGTGGGTTATAAATACCCCCTTCTTTGGCTGATTTCACCAAGAATTGAAAAGAGAAAATTTTACATCTTTCAAGTGTTTTTCAGTAATAGTTTTTGGGTTAAAAAGATTTACTTTTATTTGTTTTTAAAGTGTTGGAAATTTCAAAGAAAATAGGGTCTTTTGGGAAGTGATTTTTGATCTAAATTTCTATATCTATTTGGAGATTTTCCCAAGTGATTTCTTTGTTCAAAATACTTTATTTTCTCACACTTGAGCCTATCTATATATCCTATCAATTAGGATCTATTTTGAGGGAAAATTAGTTTGTGGTTGTTGATACCACCAAGTGTTGTAAACCCTCCTTTCTTTGTGATATCCCTCTAGTGAGAGGTGATTGTATTGATATCCCTCTTAGTGAAGAGGTGATTGTTGGAGTGGTGACTTTGTGCCTTATCCCTCTTGTGTGAGGTTGATAGTTGTTTGGCTAAATGCCCATCCCTCTAAGTGTAGAGGTGATTTGTGTTGTGTCTTGCATCTTGTGTAGAGGTTATATTGTTGAAGAGAGGAGTTGTGTACTCCCGATTTGTATTACCCAAATCCTCAGTTGAGATTCCCTGTGTGGACGATACAGTGAAAATCCTTTTGTGTGAAGGCGGGGACGTAGAGCACTGTTTCGAACCTCGAAACATACCTTGGTGTTTGCGTTTATCCACTATCTCTAAACTCTCTCTCTCTCTCTTATATAGTGCGTTGCATCATATTGTTCATATCATATATATGCTCGGGTTTGTTTGTGTGCCATACTTGTATTAGAGCTTTATATAGCACCTCAACTCTTATTCAGAGGAATTAAGAGGAGTCAGTCCAGAGCCCTTCACTGGGAATTCGGCTACACTCTTTGGATACACTAAGTGTGCTGCAATTAGTTTTTAAATTCCGCATTATTTGTCATTAGATTAGCCTTACACCTATTCACCCCCCTCTAAGTGTGCTTTCAGGTTGTTCATGAGATAATATCACTAATAAACTCCACAACTCTATCAGGTATTGTAATACCCCGTTCCCGGAATACGTACTTCATTTCGTATTCAGTTTTTCGACCGTATTTTTCGATTTACTTTCCATATTTGACCGATTTTAATTTTAAATATTATTTTCTAATATCTTAGATTTTATATGAATTTCTGGAATTTTCCGGAATTAAAAGGAATTTCTTCAAAACCGGTGTCGGCCAGTGTCGCTGACCGCTTCCCGGATTTTTATTTTCCAAACAGTTTAGAATTTCTTGAAAGTCCTTTAGACATTATTTCTTAGAATAATATTTTCTACCTACATACTTTTTCTGAGGATTTATTGATTTTATGAAATTTCCAACGGAGTCGGTAGTTAACTGATTCCAGGATTTTTAGTTTTAAAACTATAAAGTATTTCATAAAACGGATTTCACTATGTTTCTTAATATAATATTCTTGATTTTTGATAATTATTTCGGGTCATTCCAAAATATTTGATTTTGGGACGATTCCGGTATTTTTCCGAAAGATTCCCGCATCCGCAACTGAACCCTGGAATCCGCCAGTTTCATTATTTTTATTTTCTCTCCCAAGAAAATATCTTCATTTTTAATTTCTTTTCCTTTTCATTTTCCTTTATTTTTTTAGCTTCCTCCACAAACTTTGACTTTTCCTCCAAAATTCCAACTTCCACCATATCTAGAAGCTTCCATTTCTTCTTCTCCAAGTTTCCTTTTACTTGCACTCCAAGTTTCCTTTAGCTTCTCCAACAAGCTTCTCCACCAAAATATCTTCCCTTTTTATTTTCTTTTTCTATTTTCTTTATTTTCCTTTTACTTCCATCCTAAGTTTTCTCCAAAGCTTCTAGAAGCTTCTCCAAACTTCCATTTTCTCCACCTCACCAACTTCCACACACTTCCATTCCACCTCACCCCTCACCATGGCAAGCCACCATTGGCCAAGAGAAACACCTCACCCCCTCCCATTTTGCAAATAGCCCCCTCCCTTTTCTTTATTTGCATCACCTTCCCAAATCCAAAACTCTATAAATACCTCTCCTTCTCCATTTCATTTCATTCATCTCTTCATCACTTCACCAAAACCAAAGCCTTCACCAACTCCTCTTCATCTCTATAACACTACAAATTACCTTTATCTTTTTCTTCTCCATCTCCATTCAACCACGACAAATTCCAAAACTCCACCCAAGCTTCCACCTTTCCTTACCTTCTCCAAAAACTACTACCACCATCAAAACCTCTTCATTTTCTCCCTCTACATATTATTTTATGGCGCGTCCCGAGTTCCATGGATTTCAGATCTTTCGGCGTTTCTGGTGATTTAGGCGAGTGTTCTCGCTATCCGCTTTACTCGCTTTTCTATCGTCTCTATTTGAGTTTACCTATTTCGTCAGAACGATAAGTATTTCTTTTCATGTTCTCCTATACTTTATTCCATATGTCTTTTACTGCTTTTATACCATGCGTGGCCGATCCTTCGTGGTCGTTGAACCCTAGAGTATTCTGTTTCCTGTTTTGCACTCAGATTAGTCGACTTGATCCCTTTCCTAGTCGACTTGAGACCCTTAGTCGACTACTTCCTTGACCCTAGTCGACAACTCATTTGAACCCCTTTTTCTAGAACCCAGTTTTAGTCGACTTGACCTGACTGTCAGTCGACTTGTGATGTCTGTTAGTCGACTATCCATTTCTTCCTAGTCGACTAACTTTTCCTGAATCAGATCCAACTCTCTGAAACACAGTTTTAGTCGACTATCCCATTTTCCTAGTCGACCAACCCCTTTCTTAGTCGATTACCCCTTTCTATTCTAGTCGACTAACTTTGTCTGTCTGTTATAATTAATTACTTTCTTATATTTGAATCTTATACTTGGTTCATGTGATTTTACTTAGTGATTTGTTACTTGTTAAATATCACCACTTGTCATGCTATCTCTTGACACCAAGCATGATACACCTGATTCTTATAATTATCACGATAAAGGGAATGTAGTACCTGATTACGGTTATGTATTACAGTTATGATTACAGTTATGATATTGCTCATTCCCGTAATCTGATAATTCTTAATAAGCTACAACTTGTATGGGGTATGGGAGGAAGTGATGGATGCCGGAATGATATCTTGCTTATAGTATGGGGATGACATATATGGGCGGTACAGTTATGATTACTTTTATGATTACATTTAGGGGGACTTTGGGCCTCCAAAGCCGGTCCCAGGTGTATGGGAACTTACTATAAGACAGACTATCAGTTCTCCATCTACTTCCGTTACAACCCTCGCCTAGCTATATATGGATGTATGTGTGTTGGGATGCATACCAAGACACATACCGAGATATATGGGTCAGACGAGTAATAATAATAAGTGTTGTATGCACTTGGATTACGATAATATGAGATAAAGGTATATAGATGAGGGTTTCCTTGTTTGGATTATTCCTTCGATGTACTAGTCTCATAAAGTCGTAATCTGAAACCATACAATCAGATTGCTCGCCCTGAATACTGTTAGGATTACTGTTATGATTACTGTTATGATTCCTGTTATTCCTGTCATGCCTGTCATATGTTCCTGTTACTCTATTGTATATACTTGGATTACAGTAGCATGAGATAAAGGTATATAGATGAGGGTTTCCTTGTTTGGATTATTCCTTCGATGTACTAGTCTCATGAGACCGTGATCTAAGCGTATACAATCAATATTGCTTGTGATCAGTTTTATATCGGATTTCCTTTTTTATGATTGTTATGACTCCTGTTATGGACTCCTGTTATACTTGTTATGTACTCTTGTTATGTATTCCTGTTTGACTATCGTATGATTTGCAATTCTGATTCTATACGCTTGGATATTCGGTGGCATGAGATAAAGGTATATATATGAGGGTTTCCTTGTTTGGATTATTCCTTCGATGTACTAGTCTCATGGGACCGTGACCTAAGCGTATAAATCAATCTTGCTTGTGATCAGCTTTTTATCGGATTTCCTGTTTTATGATTTTTATGCTATACCTGTTCTAACCTACCTGCTTCCTGAGTACTTCCTACTTGATATCATTTGCACACTTGTGCTCGTCCTTGCTTCGCCACTTGGCATTCTATCCCACTCGCCTGGGGAGTGTCACTGACTCCCCTGGACCTCACGTTCAGGTCATGGAGCTTAGAGCGTGTGGATTCTCCCAGTTGCTGATCAGAGTGGCGCAGCGGTAGCGTGGATCTCCAGCAGACCGTCCAGAACTTGTTCATTTCCTTGTATTCCCGCATTTGCGCACAACGGTGATGTAATATTCATGTAATATTGGATCACCTCTGGTGATAACTTTGTAATTGTACTCATGTGTTGGAATGTATAATGCACCACTTGCTTCCGTACTCTGATTCTTGTCTGTACTGATGCTTAGCGTATATACGGGAAGGTACTTCGGACTTACGTATATACGTTGCAGTGACGTCCCGTATCCGTGGAATCGGGGCGTTACAGGTTGGTATCAGAGCTTAGGCTCTAACTTCCTCAGTACGTCCAGATGGCAAAATTAATGGAAATAATTTTGCAACTGGAACGCTTGAGTCTTGGTTATACATTCCAACTACAAGTGCAGAGTTATCTATTTCTTGACTATCCTTCCTTTGATTCCTTACTCCTATCCTTTATCCTGTTTTGGTTTTATGAAGCCTTTATTCGTGCCTTTGTCCTCCTTGTATTCAATTTACCCCTTAACGAAATTGCGAGGACGCAATTTTTGTAAGGTGGGTGGATTGTAATACCCCGTTCCCGGAATACGTACTTCATTTCGTATTCAGTTTTTCGACCGTATTTTTCGATTTACTTTCCGTATTTGACCGATTTTAATTTTAAATATTATTTTCTAATATCTTAGATTTTATATGAATTTCTGGAATTTTCCGGAATTAAAAGGAATTTCTTCAAAACCGGTGTCGGCCAGTGTCGCTGACCGCTTCCCGGATTTTTATTTTCCAAACAGTTTAGAATTTCTTGAAAGTCCTTTAGACATTATTTCTTAGAATAATATTTTCTACCTACATACTTTTTCTGAGGATTTATTGATTTTATGAAAATTCCAACGGAGTCGGTAGTTAACTGATTCCAGGATTTTTAGTTTTAAAACTATAAAGTATTTCATAAAACGGATTTCACTATGTTTCTTAATATAATATTCTTGATTTTTGATAATTATTTCGGGTCATTCCAAAATATTTGATTTTGGGACGATTCCGGTATTTTTCCGAAAGATTCCCGCATCCGCAACTGAACCCTGGGAATCCGCCAGTTTCATTATTTTTATTTTCTCTCCCAAGAAAATATCTTCATTTTTAATTTCTTTTCCTTTTTCATTTTCCTTTATTTTTTTAGCTTCCTCCACAAACTTTGACTTTTCCTCCAAAATTCCAACTTCCACCATATTCTAGAAGCTTCCATTTCTTCTTCTCCAAGTTTCCTTTTACTTGCACTCCAAGTTTCCTTTAGCTTCTCCAACAAGCTTCTCCACCAAAATATCTTCCCTTTTTATTTTCTTTTTCTATTTTCTTTATTTTCCTTTTACTTCCATCCTAAGTTTTCTCCAAAGCTTCTAGAAGCTTCTCCAAACTTCCATTTTCTCCACCTCACCAACTTCCACACACTTCCATTCCACCTCACCCCTCACCATGGCAAGCCACCATTGGCCAAGAGAAACACCTCACCCCCTCCCATTTTGCAAATAGCCCCCTCCCTTTTCTTTATTTGCATCACCTTCCCAAATCCAAAACTCTATAAATACCTCTCCTTCTCCATTTCATTTCATTCATCTCTTCATCACTTCACCAAAACCAAAGCCTTCACCAACTCCTCTTCATCTCTATAACCACTACAAATTACCTTTATCTTTTTCTTCTCCATCTCCATTCAACCACGACAAATTCCAAAACTCCACCCAAGCTTCCACCTTTCCTTTACCTTCTCCAAAACTACTACCACCATCAAAACCTCTTCATTTTCTCCCTCTACATATTATTTTATGGCGCGTCCCGAGTTCCATGGATTTCAGATCTTTCGGCGTTTCTGGTGATTTAGGCGAGTGTTCTCGCTATCCGCTTACTCGCTTTTCTATCGTCTCTATTTGAGTTTACCTATTTCGTCAGAACGATAAGTATTTCTTTTCATGTTCTCCTATACTTTATTCCATATGTCTTTTACTGCTTTTATACCATGCGTGGCCGATCCTTCGTGGTCGTTGAACCCTAGAGTATTCTGTTTCTGTTTTGCACTCAGATTAGTCGACTTGATCCCTTTCCTAGTCGACTTGAGACCCTTAGTCGACTACTTCCTTGACCCTAGTCGACCAACTCATTTGAACCCCTTTTTCTAGAACCCAGTTTTAGTCGACTTGACCTGACTGTCAGTCGACTTGTGATGTCTGTTAGTCGACTATCCATTTCTTCCTAGTCGACTAACTTTTCCTGAATCAGATCCAACTCTCTGAAACACAGTTTAGTCGACTATCCCATTTTCCTAGTCGACCAACCCCTTTCTTAGTCGATTACCCCTTTCTATTCTAGTCGACTAACTTTGTCTGTCTGTTATAATTAATTACTTTCTTATATTTGAATCTTATACTTGGTTCATGTGATTTTACTTAGTGATTTGTTACTTGTTAAATATCACCACTTGTCATGCTATCTCTTGACACCAAGCATGATACACCTGATTCTTATAATTATCACGATAAAGGGAATGTAGTACCTGATTACGGTTATGTATTACAGTTATGATTACAGTTATGATATTGCTCATTCCCGTAATCTGATAATTCTTAATAAGCTACAACTTGTATGGGGTATGGGAGGAAGTGATGGATGCCGGAATGATATCTTGCTTATAGTATGGGGATGACATATATGGGCGGTACAGTTATGATTACTTTTATGATTACATTTAGGGGGACTTTGGGCCTCCAAAGCCGGTCCCAGGTGTATGGGAACTTACTATAAGACAGACTATCAGTTCTCCATCTACTTCCGTTAACAACCCTCGCCTAGCTATATATGGATGTATGTGTGTTGGGATGCATACCAAGACACATACCGAGATATATGGGTCAGACGAGTAATAATAATAAGTGTTGTATGCACTTGGATTACGATAATATGAGATAAAGGTATATAGATGAGGTTTCCTTGTTTGGATTATTCCTTCGATGTACTAGTCTCATAAAGTCGTAATCTGAAACCATACAATCAGATTGCTCGCCCTGAATACTGTTAGGATTACTGTTATGATTACTGTTATGATTCCTGTTATTCCTGTCATGCCTGTCATATGTTCCTGTTACTCTATTGTATATACTTGGATTACAGTAGCATGAGATAAAGGTATATAGATGAGGGTTTCCTTGTTTGGATTATTCCTTCGATGTACTAGTCTCATGAGACCGTGATCTAAGCGTATACAATCAATATTGCTTGTGATCAGTTTTATATCGGATTTCCTTTTTTATGATTGTTATGACTCCTGTTATGGACTCCTGTTATACTTGTTATGTACTCTTGTTATGTATTCCTGTTTGACTATCGTATGATTTGCAATTCTGATTCTATACGCTTGGATATTCGGTGGCATGAGATAAAGGTATATATATGAGGGTTTCCTTGTTTGGATTATTCCTTCGATGTACTAGTCTCATGGGACCGTGACCTAAGCGTATAAAATCAATCTTGCTTGTGATCAGCTTTTTATCGGATTTCCTGTTTTATGATTTTTATGCTATACCTGTTCTAACCTACCTGCTTCCTGAGTACTTCCTACTTGATATCATTTGCACACTTGTGCTCGTCCTTGCTTCGCCACTTGGCATTCTATCCCACTCGCCTGGGGAGTGTCACTGACTCCCCTGGACCTCACGTTCAGGTCATGGAGCTTAGAGCGTGTGGATTCTCCCAGTTGCTGATCAGAGTGGCGCAGCGGTAGCGTGGATCTCCAGCAGACCGTCCAGAACTTGTTCATTTCCTTGTATTCCCGCATTTGCGCACAACGGTGATGTAATATTCATGTAATATTGGATCACCTCTGGTGATAACTTTGTAATTGTACTCATGTGTTGGAATGTATAATGCACCACTTGCTTCCGTACTCTGATTCTTGTCTGTACTGATGCTTAGCGTATATACGGGAAGGTACTTCGGACTTACGTATATACGTTGCAGTGACGTCCCCGTATCCGTGGAATCGGGGCGTTACAGGTGGGAGTCCCGTGATTCCTTCAAATACATCTGGAAACTCATCTCACACTGATACTCCTTTTTTATTAGCCTCTATGGCAGTACAATCTATTTGCTTCTTATCTTTGGTGGATTTATATTCTCCATTAAACTGGAATTCTGATTAATGCAGGATTCTAAAGATCACTCTCTTATTTTTACAGTCAATCACCGCATGATATTTACTAAGTAGAGTCATGCCTATAATCATATCATACCCTCCAGTGCCTAGAACAAGCATATCAACTTCTAACTTTCGATCACATAACTCAATCATGCATGCTTTAGAGATTCTATTAGTAGTAAACACCCCCTTTTTCTATACTAATTTCTCAATGGTTATCCATATATGTAAGGGGTATAGCATGCAAAGCGCTAAAGTTACTTGACATATGGCAGTGTAATGTACCAGAATCAAAAAGTGATAGAACTGGAATCGAATATACCAATATTTTACCTGTTACTACTTTTTCAAGGGCTTCTTCTTCTTCAGCAGTCAGATTATGTGCTTGGCTCTTTCCACGGCCTACTCCAGGTCTTGCTCCCTTCTGAACTAGATGTTGAGTGGAAGGTGGCATTCCTCTGCCGACCGGCCCCAGGTTCTTTTGTACGAATGGTGCTACCAGTGTTCATGGAGCTTCCCATGCTGGAAGTGCTGGAGGGACTGCTCGTGCAGAAAGTGTTGCTGGTGATGCTCTTACTGGAAGGTGTTGGAGTGGTACTCCCAGTCATCCTAAATGGATAATTACTTAAAAAATGATTACCCGAACCACGTGCCAGACACAATCCATTTGCTATTCTGCAAGTGCTTTTAGTATGCCCGAGCTTCTGGCAACACCCACACACCATCTGCTGTGAGGGTTGGAATGACCGCTTGGTTAGTGGGGCACGGTAGGTCGCACTAGTGGCCTCCTGTTAAATCCTCTTACGAAGCGTTTCTTCATCACCTTACCCATCACTTGACTCCTATCTTTCGTCTGTAATCCCCGTTCTATCACTCAAGTAATTGTTAGAACTTGGGAGTAGGTCTTCAACTGTTGGGGGATGAGTAACATATGTATATCCATCCTTAATCTTTGTTAGAATCTCTCAGCCCGCTTCTCCTTGTCAGTTACCATATAAGGTGCAAACCGACTAAGTTTAAAAATTCTGCAACATATTCGTCTACAGATTTGTTCCACTGCTGCAGTCTAATGAATTGCTCCTCCATTTCCTTCTGGACTGTCTTGGGAAATAATTTTTCATAACTTCTGGAGAACTGGGCCCAAGAGATGGGCTTTTTCAGTCTCGCCTCTTCAGTCAGCCACCACGTCCTAATTACATCTTTCAATTGAATCTTTGCTACCTCTACTTGATTATCTGCAGGTACGCGAGCCGCCTTCAACAAGTCTGTTGTGTTATGAGCTATTACTGTAACGGTCCCAGGTTTAATTACCTCAAAATTCATAATCATCAACCTTATTGCTCATTAATCAGAATATACTAAAGAAATTTCGGCAGCATCTCCTCTAAAATATAGACTCTATCTCAATACAATTATTTAGATTTCGGCTAATATCAGCCTACTTATAAATCTCATTTTCATCATATAGTTCATCCCAAGGTCCATCAAATAACATATACATGAGAGTGCTTTCCTGATATAATGTTCTAACTCATAGTGACTAATAACATCAGAGTTTACAAAAAGAATCACATTCTACAATAAGTACATATGGCATCTCAGGAGAACATCCTTGCAGCTCTAAGTCGGACATTCGCCTTGCCGTGACCTCAAAATATCAATCTGTGGTGGCGTGAGCTCAACAGCTCAGTGAGTGAAGTTATTCCAAATAGAGTTTGTATTATAATACTATTGTGATTCAAGTATGATGCAGTTGAACAATGTCCAAAATCAGTTTCAATACTTTCTACTTATGGTTGATACTATAGCTTATGAATCATAGACTCTTTCTATTATCTGATACTTTTTATATGTATTCTTCTGGGTATACATGACCAATATTTCATTAACTTACAATCTCAATGATTTTGCAATACTTGACCTATTCGTTGGTCTCTTATAGTCACCTCTCATGTTTTCAGTTTGTAACATGTTCGTATTTCATATATAGTCATGGTTACATCATAACTCTTGGAGAGCCTAATCTTACTCTCTAGATTAGTTACAGTTCGATATTGCACCTACCCCAATATACATAAGGCATCACACACTACTCATGATAGTATTCAATTATAATTGTGTTCATACATGAAGAAATACGAGACACTCACGTCCATATACTGAATGTCACAACAATCTATTTACCCGATGTCATAGACAACTATATGCATACACTAGGTGCCATACCTATTAACATCCGTAATTCGGATATCATAAACAATCAATACTAGATATCATAAACAACCATATGCATATACTAGGTGTCATACATATTAACATTCGTAATTCGGATATCATAAACAATCATATCTATATACCGGATATCATGAACAATCATATGCATATACTAGGTGCCATACTTATTAACATCCATAATTTAGATATCATAAATAATCATATCCATATACCGGATATCATGAACAATTATATGCATATACTAGGTGCCATACCTATTAGCATTCATAATTCGGGTATCATAAACAATCATTCAAGCATACTCCAATAATATAATATCAATACTCCCCTTCGATCACATCCGGTTCAACCTGGTCCCTTCCTTCGAAACAATAAATAACAACAATACTCTCCTTTGGTCACCTCTGGTTAAACTCGGTCCCTTCCTCCAATATAATAAATAACAGCAATACTCCCCTTCGGTCACCTCCGGTTAAACCCGGTCCCTTCCTCCAATATAATAAGTAACATCAATGCTCCCCTTCGGTCACCTCCGGTTAAACCCGGTCCCTTCCTCCAATAAATACATGACATCATATACATACTTATGCACATTTCTTATCAAAAAGGCATTCACATACATACCGATGTGTCACATAGTCAAGTTCATGCGATTTTATTTCTTAATTCGTTAGTTTTGAGAAATTCTTATCATATTTAAGAGGTACCAAACGCACACATGATGCATTCAACTTAATGATCCCCAATCTCGTACCAGTCAAGTTCTGATTCGTAGTACCAGTATTCGCTTTTCCTAATCATAATACTTATTCACCTTTTAGCGTTTAGTTAAAATCCGGGATTCATCATCAATTACCTCTTTTATTCTCAGGCACTCTGTCTATTGGTTACAACTTAATTTAATTCAAAATTTTCTCATCACATCTAATACAAGTGATAGTTACACGACAATTCTGATATCACATGAATTATTACTACTTTCAATATTATAATTATTCTTTATTTCAATCAAAGACTGATTATAGTACTATTTGGTACGGCCCAAGGTTAACCCCAAATTTCATCATTGCTGGTTATATAATTAATGATTCACAGTTTTCTTTATTTCTGTTAATACTAGCCAAATCATCCTCTGCATTCACATGTGAATTCTACTGCACAACATATGCGTACATACTTATATGCATATCACTTACTAACACTGGATTTCTAATCACATTAACGCGACGCTCAATCTTTCGTCCGTATTACAAACTTTCAATTATTAAGGTAATTATCTAACTCTTACGGTTAGATATAATCGGTGTCATTATAAAGATGTGACTTCCAAGCTTAATAGAGGATTTTGATGTCCTGCTAAATCAATTACAAGGATACCCGAAAGTCTCCGATGTATAGCGTAGGCATACCAAAATACTAGTTCAATGTTATCGGTATTTGTTTTGTTGATATCGAGTTATCCATCATATCGATATACTTAATATTAAGTTGTCAGATTTACTCAATACTAACTCAACTGTTTGACCAATTTAATTACTCACTTGATACTTATACACCATCATCGGTCACCCATTATCTGATAATCATCAAACTTGATCTTATTCAGTAGTTTTTCATTAATAATCATTAATCGCTAAAAGTACAATATCTACTTATGAGTTCTGTTTCAAAGGTTTTATTTTTTCACCCCTCATCAGGTTCGGTAAATCTTAGTTATTTATCCAATCAATTGCTTTTAGTTCCTATCGATTAATAACTTAATCGATATATAAACATGTAGGCCATCAGCTGACCCTTGCTGCCTCAAGTGTGCTAGTTGATACACAAAATCACGTTATGAGCATATATATATCATGAAACACAATAAATACGAAAACAGTATTCGCAAGATCAATACTCAACATACTATATAATTTTTGAGTATCCCGTGTACTTAGCTTAACAATAAGTTTTGATGTTCAATTTATTTATCAAGCATGTTTGGTACTGCTAAGAATTTGTTGCTTTAATTCAGATCATTATCGATTACCTTGATCAGTTCCATCATTATCGGTTCACGTTCACAGTTGCTAATTCATCGAAATGTCCCGATTCCATCCGAGTTATCAATATTAACAAAATCTTCAATAATTTAATCAGTACGCTATTTCTATCATACTGCATCAATTTATATATCCCATTTAACAGAGTTTTCTATATCACGGTTACATCGAGTTACTCGAAGATAATTTCCAATTTCATTTGCTTAGTTCAATTCTAATATTAACTTCGGATTCTACTTATACCAGTATCAACATAACCGATTCTATAATTATCCAATCATGGTTGATGGGTCTCAAGTGATCTTTCATCTTAACTGATTTCTAATTATCTCTTATTAATTAATAAACATTCATGATCTGTAATCGATTCTCCGTTGTCACTGTTTAATCCACTCACCGGGTATACTGGTGTTAACCAACTACCATCCGATTATTATTATCCATAACTATTACTTTCATAATAGATTGGACATCACTTGCATATAATATCAATCTTCATTTAACTATCATCATTATTATATTAATAGTCAATACACATGCAATCACAGTGTGTAATAGAATCGGAGGTAAACTTTACCCACTTAATGACTTTCAGGTTGAGTGACATCAGTATTCATTACAGACGGGTAGATGGTATTAACCAAAATTTATACTTTATCATTTCTATCTGAACCCAGCACTTAATTGTTCGATTCTCAATTCTAGTAAATACTCGCAACACATACATGATGCTCAGAATTCCACAAACACATAATTTATGTGACATTTGTCTATATGGATCCATTTTAATACACTTACAGGCTCTTAATGGTCATGTTATACAAACTTTAAATAATAATTCTCAATTTGGTATCATACCCGCATTATGTTCTCACACACACATACGTAAAATATCCGTGATTCATTATTCGGATACCCTATTTAGATTTTGGTTCCATAATACCTGTAACGCCCCGATCCCGGCGATACGGGGTCGTCACTGCAACGTATATACGTTGCAGTGACGACCCCGTATCGCCGGGATCGGGGCGTTACAGGTTGGTATCAGAGCTTAGGCTCTAACCTCCTCAGTACGTCCAGAAGGCAAATCAATGGTAAAGAGATTTGCAACTGGAATACATGAGTCTTGGTTATACATTCCAACTGCAAGTGCAGAGTTATCTATTTCTTGACTATCTTTCCTTTGATTTCAAATCCCTCCTTGACTATCTTTTCCTTTGATTCCTAGTCTCTCCTATCCTTTCCCTGTTTTGGTTTTATGTTTTGGTTTTATGAAGCCTTATACTATTTTAAGATATGACTAGACTAGAGAGGTAGTGGCTGGTTCAGAAGGAAGCTATTATGTGATCTCTTCGGCCAATTCTATGAAGCTTGGTATTCTCCAGATCGATCTTGATCTGGCTATCTTTCAGAGGACAGCAGTCGGATTCTTAATTATCGGTCTTCTTTATTATGCTCAGGATTTTCGGGGTTTTCTTTATTACACAGCCACGACATCATCAGTATTCATTTATTTCACAGCCACGACATCATCAGTATTATTCAGCATTATTCTAAAGATTTATTACACAGCCACGACATCATCAGCCGGAAATGCAGAGTATGATTATTATTCAGTTGACTTGAGAGCCCTACCTATAGTGCTTCATATCTTAATTAGTATAAATTCCAGCCTTTGTCCCCTTTGTGTTCAATTCACCCCTTAACGAAATTGCGAGGACGCAATTTTTGTAAGGTGGGTGGATTGTAATACCCCGTTCCCGGAATACGTACTTAGTTGCCTATTCAGATTTTCGGTCGTATTTTTTCGATTTGTTTCCTGTATTTATTCTGTATTATGAATTCCTTTTATGACTGTTTTGTCTTGGATTTGGATTTGTGGATTCGGAGTCAGCCCTAGTCTGAACCGAAGGCCCGATCCTAGAGTATTGCTCGATTTAGACATTCTGATAATTAGAATTGACCGATTTTAGTTTTAAATATCATTTTCCATTATTATATATTTTCTATAATTTTCTAGATTTTTCTGGAATTAAAATGAATTTCTTCAAAACCGGTGTCGGCCAGTGCCGCTGACCGATTCCCGGATTTTTATTTCACAAACAGCTAGGAATTTCTAAATGATCCTTTAGACATTATTCCTTAGAATCATATTTTCTACCTACATTCTTTTTCTGAGGATTTTATGATTTTATGAAAATTCCATCGGAGTCGGTAGGTAACTGATTCCGGGATTTTTAGTTTTAAAACTATAAAGTATTTCTTAAAACGGCTTTCACGATACATCTTATAATATCATTTTCTATCTAAATTCATTTTTTGAGATTTTTCAGAATTTATCGAAAATTCACCGGTTTTGGTGTCGACCGGTATCGCCGGAAGATTCCAGGATTTTTAATTTGAAATCTACATTAAATTTCTCGAATCTGATTTCACCGAGCATCTTAAAATATTATTTTCTATTTTTGAGGATTTTTCGGAACGATTCCGAAACAGTCGGATTTTTACCCTATTTTAATAATATTATTTCTTTCTCTATCTTTCTCCATTTCCTTTTCTTTTTCCTTCCCCAAAAGTCAACGGTCAAACTGACTCACCCCACTCCCCCCAATCACATCATCCACCAACTCCTCTCCCATCACATCATCTCCCATCCTTTTTTATTTTCTTTTCTATTTTCTTTTTCCTTTTCTTTTTTCTTTTTCCTTTTTCCTTTTTTCCCTCTTCTCTCCTTCCTCTCTTGCTGGCGCCCAGCGACCGCCGCCGACCCTCTCCCTCTCTCTCTGTTGGCCTCGCCGGCGGCCACTGGCCGGAGAAGGGGGCCAGTTTCCCCTCCCCCTTCTCTCTCTCTCAGATCTCCCTCTCTCCCCCTCTCTTCTCCCCTTCACTCTCCTCTCTCTCCCTCTCTGTTGAGCACGCCGGCGGCCAGGATCGCCGCCGGCGGCCCCTGTCTGTGGAGGGGAGGCGCAGCCTCCCCTCTCTCCCTCTGATTGGGCACGCCGGCGGCCCGGACAGCCGCCGGCGGCCACTTTGTGTGGAGGGGAGGCGCGGCCTCCCCTCTCTCCTTCTCTGTTGGGCGCGCCGGCGGCCAGGACCGCCGCCGGCGGCCCCTGTGCTGAGAGGGGGGCAGCAGCCCTGCTGCCCCCTGTTCCCTCTCTCTCTCATCTCTCTCTTCTCTCTCATCTCCCTCTCTCTCTCATTCTCTCTCACTGTTCCCTCTCTCTCTCTCATCTCTCTCTTCTCTCTCATCTCCCTCTCTCTCTCATTCTCTCTCACTGCAACCTCTCTCTCTCTCCAGATTTTCTCTCTCCTCTCTTTTTCTCTCTCCTTCTCTTTCTCTCTCTACTTTCTCTCTCTAAAAATTCCCACTTTCTCTCTCTAGGTTTCCTCTCTCTAAAAATCCCCATTTTCTCTCTCTAGGATATCCCTTTCTCTCTCTACATTTTCTCTCTCTAGAAATCCCTTTCCCTCTCTAGACTTTCTCTCTCTACACTTTCTCTCTCTAAAAATCCCATTTTCTCTCTCTAGACTTTCTCTCTCTAAACCTCTCTTTCTCTCTCTAATTCTTTCTCTCTCCTCTTCCCTCTACATATTTATATCAGGTTATGGCGCATCCCGAACTTCAGTGGATTACGGATATTTCGGTATATTGGTGACTCAGGCGAGTGTTCTCACTCGCTACCCTCTTACTTCTTATTTCATTGATTATGCGCATGTTCTCGCTTTAGCTTTCATGTATTTTATTTCATGTGCTATGTCTTTTATTGCTTATACCATGCGTGGCCGACCCTTCGTGGTCGTTGGACTTTGGATTACTGTTATGTTTACACTTGCCCTACTACTACTTCAGACTTGTTAGTTGCATGCTTCCTTTTAACACATGTATATCACCTGACCATCTAGTGTATACCACCTGACCACCTGACTTGCTACTATTTGGTAAGACCCTATTGGTATGACCTGACTTACCCAGACTATTATCAATCCCTTGACATAACTTGCCACCCGATTATTATCAATCTCTTATATGTTTGGTTGCTTATTCATTATCACCATCCTATCATGCTATCACCTTACACCCAGCATGATAACTTGACTTGTGATTATTACCTTTACGGGAACTTGACCTTATTATCTTGTATCATGATCAGTGACCTGTTTCCTGCTTTACATGCAGTGACCTGACTATATGTATTTATGTACTCCTGATTCCTGATCATGTCTATTTCCTGTTTTTCCCGTAAAGTGATAATTAAACTATTGAATCTTAAAATGGACCAACTTGTATTGGGTCGGGGGAAACATGCGGATATCGATATGTGTTCGTGTTTACAGTGGCATTAGGTTGTGCACTATATATCCGGTCTTACCTGTGGTACTCCAGGGGACCGAGGGGAGTGCTTTCTCCCTTTCCTGTTTACTGTCATGACAAGGGCATACATAAGTCCCTCCTGTTTAGCCTTGCGGCAGGTTCCGTCTTCAAGCAACGGAACAATCCTGGGCCGTGGTCCCGGGTATGCACGGGACCCACTGTAAACATAGTTCGTTGATACCCCCGCTGTTTCCAATAACAACCTCGACTTGCTTATATATGGATGTATGTGAGTTGGCCGTACACCGAGACACATACCTAGATATATGGGTAAGACGAGTAATAATAAAGTGTCATAATAACCGGCTCTTTAAGTTGTAAGTAGAGGTATGTGGAATGGGACGCATACCAAAGCCTGCAACTTAAACGGCTATGAATCTGTGATGTGCCTTACCGTATTTGATTCTTCGGAACTTTATATCGGATTTCCTGTTTTATGAGTATTATGTTATAACTACCTGGTAGCTCGGATTGGTTTTATTCGGATTTCCTGTTTTATGATTCTCATGCCATGTCTATTCATACCTGCTCTATCTTATCTGCCTCCTGAGTATTTCCTACTTGATATATGCATTATTGTGCTCACCCTGCTTCACCACTTGGTTTTGCTTCTACACTCGCCTGGGGAGTATTATTTGACTCCCCTGGATCCTCACGTCCAGGTCATGGAGCTAGGAGCGTGTGATCGGAGTAGCGCAGTGGTAGCGTGGATCCCCAGCAGGCCTTTCAGAGTTCCATCCTTCCAGACCCCCTCTGTGCCTCTCGAGTTTTTCCCTAGCAAACTCGTGAGTGCCCTTTTTCTATTTATGCTTGTACTTTCCTTGTATACGTGTATGTGAGCTTCCTTTTATACTGTTCATATATATTGTATATCTCTTGTATTCCCGCATTTGCGCATCAGTGATATAATATTATTGTAATATTGTAATCACATCTGGTGATAATTCTGTAATTGGATATATGTGTTGGAATGTATAATGCACCATTTGCTTCCGTACTCTGATTCTTGTCTGTACTGATGCTTAGCGTATATACGGGAGGGTAGTTCTGACCTACGTATATACGTTGCAGTGACGACCCCGTATCGCCGGCGACGTCACTGCAACGTATATACGTAGGTCAGAACTACCCTCCCGTATATACGCTAAGCATCAGTACAGACAAGAATCAGAGTACGGAAGCAAATGGTGCATTATACATTCCAACACATATATCCAATTACAGAATTATCACCAGATGTGATTACAATATTACAATAATATTATATCACTGATGCGCAAATGCGGGAATACAAGAGATATACAATATATATGAACAGTATAAAAGGAAGCTCACATACACGTATACAAGGAAAGTACAAGCATAAATAGAAAAAGGGCACTCACGAGTTTGCTAGGGAAAAACTCGAGAGGCACAGAGGGGGTCTGGAAGGATGGAACTCTGAAAGGCCTGCTGGGGATCCACGCTACCACTGCGCTACTCCGATCACACGCTCCTAGCTCCATGACCTGGACGTGAGGATCCAGGGGAGTCAAATAATACTCCCCAGGCGAGTGTAGAAGCAAAACCAAGTGGTGAAGCAGGGTGAGCACAATAATGCATATATCAAGTAGGAAATACTCAGGAGGCAGATAAGATAGAGCAGGTATGAATAGACATGGCATGAGAATCATAAAACAGGAAATCCGAATAAAACCAATCCGAGCTACCAGGTAGTTATAACATAATACTCATAAAACAGGAAATCCGATATAAAGTCCCGAAGAATCAAATACGGTAAGGCACATCACAGATTCATAGCCGTTTAAGTTGCAGGCTTTGGTATGCGTCCCATTCCACATACCTCTACTTACAACTTAAAGAGCCGGTTATTATGACACTTTATTATTACTCGTCTTACCCATATATCTAGGTATGTGTCTCGGTGTACGGCCAACTCACATACATCCATATATAAGCAAGTCGAGGTTGTTATTGGAAACAGCGGGGGTATCAACGAACTATATTTACAGTGGGTCCCGTGCATACCCGGGACCACGGCCCAGGATTGTTCCGTTGCTTGAAGACGGAACCTGCCGCAAGGCTAAACAGGAGGGACTTATGTATGCCCTTGTCATGACAGTAAACAGGAAAGGGAGAAAGCACTCCCCTCGGTCCCCTGGAGTACCACAGGTAAGACCGGATATATAGTGCACAACCTAATGCCACTGTAAACACGAACACATATCGATATCCGCATGTTTCCCCCGACCCAATACAAGTTGGTCCATTTTAAGATTCAATAGTTTAATTATCACTTTACGGGAAAAACAGGAAATAGACATGATCAGGAATCAGGAGTACATAAATACATATAGTCAGGTCACTGCATGTAAAGCAGGAAACAGGTCACTGATCATGATACAAGATAATAAGGTCAAGTTCCCGTAAAGGTAATAATCACAAGTCAAGTTATCATGCTGGGTGTAAGGTGATAGCATGATAGGATGGTGATAATGAATAAGCAACCAAACATATAAGAGATTGATAATAATCGGGTGGCAAGTTATGTCAAGGGATTGATAATAGTCTGGGTAAGTCAGGTCATACCAATAGGGTCTTACCAAATAGTAGCAAGTCAGGTGGTCAGGTGGTATACACTAGATGGTCAGGTGATATACATGTGTTAAAAGGAAGCATGCAACTAACAAGTCTGAAGTAGTAGTAGGGCAAGTGTAAACATAACAGTAATCCAAAGTCCAACGACCACGAAGGGTCGGCCACGCATGGTATAAGCAATAAAAGACATAGCACATGAAATAAAATACATGAAAGCTAAAGCGAGAACATGCGCATAATCAATGAAATAAGAAGTAAGAGGGTAGCGAGTGAGAACACTCGCCTGAGTCACCAATATACCGAAATATCCGTAATCCACTGAAGTTCGGGATGCGCCATAACCTGATATAAATATGTAGAGGGAAGAGGAGAGAGAAAGAATTAGAGAGAGAAAGAGAGGTTTAGAGAGAGAAAGTCTAGAGAGAGAAAATGGGATTTTAGAGAGAGAAAGTGTAGAGAGAGAAAGTCTAGAGAGGGAAAGGGATTTCTAGAGAGAGAAAATGTAGAGAGAGAAAGGGATATCCTAGAGAGAGAAAATGGGGATTTTTAGAGAGAGGAAACCTAGAGAGAGAAAGTGGGAATTTTTAGAGAGAGAAAGTAGAGAGAAAGAGAAGGAGAGAGAAAAAGAGAGGAGAGAGAAAATCTGGAGAGAGAGAGAGAGGTTGCAGTGAGAGAGAATGAGAGAGAGAGGGAGATGAGAGAGAAGAGAGAGATGAGAGAGAGAGAGGGAACAGTGAGAGAGAATGAGAGAGAGAGGGAGATGAGAGAGAAGAGAGAGATGAGAGAGAGAGGGAACAGGGGGCAGCAGGGCTGCTGCCCCCCTCTCAGCACAGGGGCCGCCGGCGGCGGTCCTGGCCGCCGGCGCGCCCAACAGAGAAGGAGAGAGGGGAGGCCGCGCCTCCCCTCCACACAAAGTGGCCGCCGGCGGCTGTCCGGGCCGCCGGCGTGCCCAATCAGAGGGAGAGAGGGGAGGCTGCGCCTCCCCTCCACAGACAGGGGCCGCCGGCGGCGATCCTGGCCGCCGGCGTGCTCAACAGAGAGGGAGAGAGAGGAGAGTGAAGGGGAGAAGAGAGGGGGAGAGAGGGAGATCTGAGAGAGAGAGAGAAGGGGGAGGGGAAACTGGCCCCCTTCTCCGGCCAGTGGCCGCCGGCGGCGGTCCTGGCCGCCGGCGAGGCCAACAGAGAGAGAGGGAGAGGGTCGGCGGCGGTCGCTGGGCGCTAGCAAGAGAGGAAGGAGAGAAGAGGGAAAAAAGGAAAAAGGAAAAAGAAAAAAGAAAAGGAAAAAGAAAATAGAAAAGAAAATAAAAAAGGATGGGAGATGATGTGATGGGAGAGGAGTTGGTGGATGATGTGATTGGGGGGAGTGGGGTGAGTCAGTTTGACCGTTGACTTTTGGGGAAGGAAAAAGAAAAGGAAATGGAGAAAGATAGAGAAAGAAATAATATTATTAAAATAGGGTAAAAATCCGACTGTTTCGGAATCGTTCCGAAAAATCCTCAAAAATAGAAAATAATATTTTAAGATGCTCGGTGAAATCGGATTCGAGAAATTTAATGTAGATTTCAAATTAAAAATCCTGGAATCTTCCGGCGATACCGGTCGACACCAAAACCGGTGAATTTTCGATAAATTCTGAAAAATCTCAAAAAATGAATTTAGATAGAAAATGATATTATAAGATGTATCGTGAAAGCCGTTTTAAGAAATACTTTATAGTTTTAAAACTAAAAATCCCGGAATCAGTTACCTACCGACTCCGATGGAATTTTCATAAAATCATAAAATCCTCAGAAAAAGAATGTAGGTAGAAAATATGATTCTAAGGAATAATGTCTAAAGGATCATTTAGAAATTCCTAGCTGTTTGTGAAATAAAAATCCGGGAATCGGTCAGCGGCACTGGCCGACACCGGTTTTGAAGAAATTCATTTTAATTCCAGAAAAATCTAGAAAATCATAGAAAATATATAATAATGGAAAATGATATTTAAAACTAAAATCGGTCAATTCTAATTATCAGAATGTCTAAATCGAGCAATACTCTAGGATCGGGCCTTCGGTTCAGACTAGGGCTGACTCCGAATCCACGAATCCAAATCCAAGACAAAACAGTCATAAAAGGAATTCATAATACAGAATAAATACAGGAAACAAATCGAAAAAATACGACCGAAAATCTGAATACGCAACTAAGTACGTATTCCGGGAACGGGGTATTACAATACCAATTCACTTTTAAAATAACTATGACAATCATCTTTTTAATGATGTAATCTCTTAGTCCCAAAGAATCAATATTATCAATAATTTGCCAATAACAATTATTTCTAAATTTGGAGAAAAACAGACTTGAGTTAGGACTTCCACTCACTAGTATATCGATAAATTTTGAACACCTAATACCATATACTGATACACAAGATGTGTAGCTCTCATTTTCGTGATCACAACGGCTCAAGAATCGTCCGAATCCCACTTCGGATGGCCAAGATATCATTCGGAAACCAAAACCAATAAAAAAAGGTTAGATACGTAATAACTGAAAATTTTTAGGGGGCTGTTTGTAATTTTTCAGGGGCCCCAAAGTAATTTATAATCTCATAGGCACTAAAATGAAATTTTAGCTTTTAATATGAAAGCGGGTCGGGTTAGATCTTAACGGGTTGGGTTTTAAACCCAAATCCGAATGGGTTTTTCTCACCCATCTGCACAGCAGCAGCAGCCGCCGCTCTCCCTGCTGTACCCGCCGCCCGGCCGGCGCCGCTCTGGCGCTGCTGGCCGCCGGAGGGCCCCACACGCGCACAGAGAAAGAGAGAGAAAGAGAAAGAGATGGGGCTGGGGGCTGGTGCTTCCCCTCACTGCCGGCCGACCTACGGCGCTGCCGGCGCCCGGCGCCTGGCCACCGGTCAAGCCGCTGGAGAGAGAGAGAGAGAGAGAGAGAGAGAGAGAGAGAGAGGGAAGGGGGAGAGAGAGAGTGAGAGAGAGAGAGAGTTTTTATTTCTCTCTCCCCCACCTGCTCCCACCTACTCCCCATACATCCCATACCTTCCATACTTATTATTTTATTTTATTTTTCTTTTTCTTTTCTTTCTTTCTTCATTTCTCCAATCCCTTAATAAAATCAAAAATTAGGATTAAATATCAATAACCGGTATTCATAATACGAGTATTTCATGCAATATATACACCCGTGCATTTCATATATTTTCTGTATTCCGCTATTCATAATGATTTATCAAAATGTAAATCCATTCTGGGATTTCCACAATGAATTACCGAAAATTATTTAATACAGAAACAATTAATTTAAAAATCATAAGAATTCACAGAAAAATATTTTTAATCTAAATGAAAATATTTTAGCCCAGAGTTTACCAATCCGGGTGTTACAATTACTCTGCATCTAATGGTTTTTCTTATCTAGTAAATATAGCAGGTTGCAGCCTCCTAAAGTGTGATACATTTCTCGGTTTCTATTCTCGGGGTACAGTTACAAGCCCTTGTCGCAACTACTTCATCTACTGTTGTTGATTCTCCATCATACATTGTAGAAATCTCAACAGATCTGTGTTCTCCTCGCTACGTTCATTTCGGGAGGTACTAGGACCATCCTGAGACGAGCTAGGACCATTTCTAATTCCCTATATCTCTATGATCTCTAGGAAGAGAGAGAAGAAGCTGAAAAACAAAAAGATGGACAGGGTTCAGGATTCAAGGAAAGGAATATCAGGAAAGATCAGGACAGTCTAAATAACTGTGTACTTGTAATTGGAATGTATAGTTATGACTCATGTATCCTAGTTACAAATTAAGTTCACCTTAATGTGTCGACTGGTTGTGTTAAAGGTGGAAGAACCTCAAGCTCTGATACCAACCTGTACGCCCTGCTCTGCCAGGTACGAAGTCGCTAGTGCAATGTATATACGCAAAGTACAACACCTATATGCATATACGCTAAGCATCAACACAGCACAGGAGTAAGAGTACGAAAGCGTATGGTAATACACATTCCAATATTACAGTACAAGTACATAGTTATTATACATGACATTACATTAAAGTAAATGGGTTTGTACATGATTTTAACGATACAAAATATAAATTTACAAGTGAAACAAAAAGAGTGAAAAGTTGCTCGCGAGCTGCAAAAGGAGAATTTCGCAAGCTGTCAAGGATCTGCACATGAGGAGAGAACTACTGGAGAACCGTTTGCACTTCCAAATAAGCTTGGTCAGCTACAGAAGATCCTCCTTGCTCTAAGCTCCGGGATCTGGACATACAGGTTCAGGGATTATCAGAAAAGCAACCCAACAAGTACATAAAATGAAGCCGAGTGGTGTGCACAAGCAACATACATGTATCAGGAGTCATAATGGGTCATGTACTCAAGTCAAATAAGCAGACAGTGAATAGTAAATATAAATAGAAACATGTCTAGCTCATAATCATCCAAGCGTGTAATGAACCATCAACTGAATGTATTATATGTAGATGTAGGCAAAACCAGTGGTATAAACTCAATTTCTAGATCCATGGGAGTAGTATGTCGAGGGGATAATCCAAATAAAGAAATCCTCAAATATATAACATGTATCCTATTTCACCGTCATTTGAGTGTAAACAACTCGAATTGCTAGGTATGTGTCTCAGCGTCCCAGCACACATACATTCATATATGAGTAAGATAAGGTTGGTTATTAGAAACTGATGGGGAATTCAACGAATGAGTAAGATACGGTTGGTTATTGAAAATTGATGGGGAATTCAATGAACCATATTTATAGTGGGCCCCGTCCATACCCGGACAACGGCCTCCTCAAACTGGGATCCAAAACCGATCGTTAAGCCGTAAGGGTCTTATTTGTATACCCTGGAACATGAATGTAATCAGGAAAGGGGTGCCAGTACACCCCACCGGAACACCTGGTGGCCCTCAGGTAGATTCAAAGTTTTAGTTGCGTAACATTTTGCCGCTATAAACATGAATAATATTGAAACCTTCAAATTTTCCCGCCCCGGTGTAAGTTGCCTGTTTATTATAGATTTTTTGGATTATTTCTAATTCGTTTCCACGATAATTGTTTTACGGGGAATAACTGGATTATATCAGGAGTATGTATATATCCTTGTTCAAGATTCGAGAGTACAGTAATTCAGTAGTACCAACGTTCTTGTAATATTATATTAATCGTGTCAAGTCCCCGTAAAAATAATATTCCTGAATTCTGTAATTTAATTTGTCAGGAGTCACAGTACCAAGTCAGGTATCAGTGTATCTGTATTGAGTCTGATATTATATATAAAGTCGAGTGTCAGAGCATTAGGCAAACAGTGTATCAGTGATCAATCCAGTCAGGTAAGCAGTGTAGTAGTATTAAGTATCAGATATCAGATACCATGCAAATCATGTAACTAATTTCAGGAATAAACTATATTAAATATTTCAAACTCCTGACAACCATTAAAATATAAAAGCAGCATTATAGCAATGTATACAAACAAGCGGAGTAACGTAGTGCTGGGGCAAGGTCAACGAACAATGTTTAATCGCTAAACTGCAAAGCGAGGATATACATGTGTATCAGTCGAGCGTATAAAACGCTATCTGTTCGTACACGATAAGCCAGGCTTCCGGCGGAGCTATACATGTGTGCCGGCTCGAGTGCTGGAGACGTTATTCTGCTCACATACGGTAGAGTTTCCGCTCGGGCGAGTCTAACTATAAAGAATTGAGCACTAAGTCTCGCCTACCAGGAGCGTATAAAACGACAGAGTTGTTAAGCTCACCGCCTGCAGCTTCTAGAGATAAATTGGGGATTAAGCTTTTAGCGTATAAAACGTTGGGGTGCTCGAAGGCTGAGCAAGTACTACAGAAACTGTTAGTACCCGCAGAAAGTGTTAATACTCAATAAACAATATAATAATAATACAATCCTCCAGAACTGGCAACCACCCTGCCAAGCTACCACTAAACCAACAGAGGATGTAAGGCCGAAACCTATTGGATAGCCTGTAGAGTGGTCTCTCGGCCAGCCAATTCCCAAAAGAATAGTTCATCAGGGCTTTAGCCAGTGCACCTGCAGCCTGCACCACTGTTAGTCCCAAAATATACGAAAATCCAGATGAATCCTAAAAATACAATAGACATTCAGAGACACAAATACAAGTCCAAATATATCAAATGACACATCCAACACCCATAACACCAATACAAGTATTTATACAACTAATTTTCTAAAAAATTGCTAAAACTAACTAATGGTACCCGTACAGTAAATGTTTACGTGTACCCAGGGAAGAGTACTCGCTACAGGGAAAAGATACTCGCTAAACTAAGAAGTAGCACTCGCCTAATTTCTGTAAAACACCCGATACCACGTGCACTAGTGTGTGTATCTAGAGAAAAGGTATGGAGGAGAGAGAAAGGTATGAGAGAGAGAGAGAAGGAAGAGGGTTGTGCAAGGGGTGGGGAGGCCGAAGTTGGCCGGCCAGCTTGGCGGTGGTGGAAGGTCGGCAAGGGGAGAGAGCTCGGGTGAGGGGAGGTGAGGTGGTGATGGTGGAGTAGTGAAGGTGACGGTGGCGATGGTGTTGGTGGTATGGTGGTGTGAGAGAGAGAGAGAGTGGACGGTTGTGGTGAAGATAGGTAGTGGTGATGATGGTAGGTGGTGGTGATATAGGTGGTGGGCAGTGAAGAAGAAAAGGGGAGAGAGGGAAGGAGATGGGGACGGCCTTGGTGTAAGGGAAGGAGGAGAACGGGGGAGAGAGGGGGAAGGAAATTAGAAAAAGAGCTGAATTAGAGAGAAGAGAGTGAAGATAAAGAGAGCCGAGTATGAAGAGAGAGAGAGAGAAGAAAATATAAGGAGAGAGGAAACTTAGAGAAAAAGAAAGAAGGAAGAAGAAAAGAAAGAAAAGTATAGAAGATTAGGGAAAGGAAAAGAAAACAGAAAGAAAAAGAAAAAAGAAAAGAAAAGGAAAAGAAAAAGGATAAAGAAAAGGGAAAGAAAAGAAAAGAAAGGAGAAGATGAGAAAAGGAGAAGAAAAGAAAAACAAAAGTAAAGGAAAAATTATAGGCAAATTCTAGAATTAGGGTCGGGTCCAGTCTCCATAATTTAGGTCAAATACCGATCAATAAATATATGAAATAGCGAAAATACGAGCGAAAAATCAAAACACGTATCAGGGTACATATTCTGGAATCGGAGTATTACAACTGCGATCGTGATCACAGTCCTCACAAAAATTTTCTATTTCTGAGGACTGCGACCATGATCACAGTAGTGCGATCATGATCATATTCCTCACAAAAATGTTATGTTTATGAATTTTTTTCTATGAGTGCGACCATGATCATAATCTGCACAAAAATGCCATGTTTTTTTAGTCTTTATTAAAGGACTGCGACCACAGTCACAATCCTAATAGAGGACTGTGATCATGAGTCACAGTCCTCATGTCAGCATCAACATTATCAGCAGACCCCTTCATCGACAACCGATTCATGTCCGATACTTTCCAGATCTAAAAAACACATCGATCACTAACACAAACAAAACTCATCGCGAGCATGGACAAACGAGATATGTAAAATTTCGATCCTAAAAAGGTCGACCTACGAATTACTCTGCGTCAAGGTCAAGATTGAGGGGAAAGCAACATTATGAACAATGGTGAATGGTAGAAGAGGAAATGAAAATTTATAAATAAGTGGTGATTGGGGAAATCAATTTTTGTTGACGTGGATGAGGCTGTAGCGAAGAAAATTATGAAGTTGAGTTTTTTTCTAATTATGAAGCAAAGTAGGTAGTTGTAGAGAATATTTCCTATTAATTTTTTAAGATATTAAATATTGTAATCTAATATTAATATTATTAAATTCAATAATTAAAATATTAGATTTCAAAATTAAAAAATTTAAATTAATAACAAAAAAATATTGATTTCGTATTAAATATAACTAATCTAGTAATAAATAATATTTTAATAATATAAATTATAGAATAATTAATAAAAAAACTTTATTTTAATAATTAAATTTAATCTAATAATTAAAAAAATTCTCATAATTTAAAAAGATTAATCTAATAAAAAAATCTAATTACAATTGACTTTCTACATTGCAAATTTGTTTGATCATAAAATTAACTATTTGTGCTACAAGTGAGCTGTAAGTAAGATTTGCATGGACCATAAAATTAACTGTTTAGGCTGCAAGTGCAAATCTCAAATAAACAACATAAGTGATTTTTGCTGCAATTGCATTATACCACTTGTGGGCTAATTACGAGAAACAAACACGCCATTGATTGGAAAGAATTTATGTGGGACCCACAGTAGGCCACATAAATATGATGTCAATTTCTTTCTGGTGATGAAGGAGTGGATCTTAATTCGTAATTCTAGGAAAAAGTTGGGACAACGATGCCAGCAGAGCACAGATAAAAAGAAAAAGTACACTGATATCCGTTATGAATTAAGCAAAGTGGAGGGACTCTCTGTTAATTACTCTGCCTTCATTCTAGAACTTTCCAACGGAACAGAGAGGAAGGTAAATTTACAAAATCTCTCGTGCAGATAAACCCTTGACAAACTTAAGTATCACAAATCTTTTCCATAAAATGGTGGACTCTGGATGATTACTATAAAAGTTCATCAAAAATGTGGATTTTTAATAAGGTCCATGAGTTTTAGTAAAATAACTAAATGAATCTTCATGTGATGTATCTGTAAATTGTAATTGGTTGGGATATAATTGTAACTTGATAGATGCAGAGAGTTTTTTCTTTTCTCTTTTCTGGTACCTTTTCTTTTCTCTCTTTTCTAAAATTTGTGAAATCACATACCCTTAGTAGCAATATTTAAAATACGTGTATGTAAAATTTTTAGCTCCAATTGTACAAGAATTGTGGAAAAACAACATTTGCAGGTGCAAATACACAACTTTCATTAGTACAAATGGCATGCTCAGATAGGAGCAATGGTGCTCAGATCAATGGTCTATGAGTCATGTTACATGGTTTTCTCTAATTAGTATTGGATAATAGAAGGGCCAATTTGATATAACCATCGCTCCCCCTCCCCCCTCCCCCCTCCCCTGCACCAATTAGAAAATACTGATATATAAACCATTATTAGTCCAATTAGCTTCATTGAGAAATAGATAGTGGCATTGAAACTTTAAGGAAATATTTATTTATCTTCATAGACATCTATGATGTGGATGACAAACCATGCATATAGAAATCAATATTACATTTTGAAATTAAATGCATGCTTGATTGTTCCTAATTAGGATTCAGTTCTTTGGTGTGAGCCAGACATATACATTAAGTAGCTTATTTGAAGGCGACACATGACGATGTGTCATGCTCTAACAGGAAATTTTGACTCTGTTTCTTCATAATCTTAACACTGGATCACTTGAAGTCAACGAATGGGATACAATCAAATTAAATGTAAATTTCTATTGAGGCTCCACAATAGGAAACTACAAATTTTTGAATTGGTTTAATGATGTTGCATTTCAACTACATCAATTGGGTTGGCACAAAGCCCATTTTGCTTCGAGGGAGAGTATATATTTGAAGCATTTCAATACAAGTTTAGGTCATAAGACATACTGATTTTTTTAAGAAAGTTCTAGGTTTCATTTTTTTTTTTAATTTGTTGGGATGAGGAAAATTTCAAATAAAAATGCATAGTTTTGAGGGGAAGATCAAATTAAAATGTAACGAATTGCCAATTTATCATGGAACAACGTAAGTTCACGATGTACAATGTTTCAGTGTCTCTCACAAATTCTCACTATAATTCATATATTTAGTAGGTATGTCAAGTAGAATTGTATTTTCTTTTGGTTCAAGAGGAGGATATTCAACACGTTTCATTAAAGAGCATATAAAGAAACATACAAAAATAACCATCTTATGAGAGCAGAATGACAAAGAGCAATGATCGAAATTGTGTACAAAAAGCGATGATCGAAATCACGTGCAAAAACATACAAAAAAGGCGATCGTACTCGACCTAATACATCGTGGTGGCCAAACAATCATAAGAAAAAACTGAATAAAAGTTCTCCTTTCTCTAACTGAATATTAAGCAGAATTGTTACCGATCGAAACTTCTCCTTTCTCAAAACTGCTTTTTTTCCTTGCTGGGTTCAGTAAAAGTTTTGGTAAAATGTTTAAATTTACAAGGTTGTAGACGCAAAATAACCCCATCATACAAAACAATGCTACACTCAATAAATTTCTCGAACTCTGGTCGTAAATTCTACGCTCAACCACCACTCAAAAGCGGATATTTCCTCCCCAAAAAAATTATGAAGGCACCCCAGTGATTAAGGCCCCTAACAAATGTGCTAAAGGGAAAAAAAAAAAACCCAAGTTACCCTCTTATTCTCCTCCCCCCTCCCTTCCTTTCCATTCCCTCCAGCGAACCTCCTCTCCTCGGCCGCCTCCCTCCTCGGTGACCCCCTCCCTCTCCGGCCTCCCCCTACTCCTCCTCTCCTCCCCGGTCTCCCCCCTGATCTCCTCCGCATCCTCCCCATCCCTGGCCTCCCCTCCCCCCGGCCTCTCCCCTCCCTACTCCCCCTCCTCCCCTCGCTCCCCTTCCCTGGCCTCCCACCTCCTTCCCCCAACCTCCCCTACCCCTCCCCCCCGGCCTCCCCCTCCCCCCTCTCCCCCAACCCCCTCGCACAGGCTAGATCTTAGGGGGTGGGCGGGGGGGAGAGGCAGGTGTCACGGGCGGATTCTTTTGACCTTGAACTACTCAAACTTGTACGGCACTTAACTCACCCTTTCCCCTTAGAAGAGAAGCTAAGTCAGCCTAAACGAGAGAGAGAGAGAGCACTTAAGAGAAGTGGAAGCGTGTATTACTTATGCTTACTTTGTTGGTTACAAATGAGCATCCTTGACCCCTATTTATAAGTAAGGGCTTGTACAAAGAATTCTCTAGATTTGGAGACTTCTAGAATATCTAGAAACTTTCATACATTCATACCTAAATATCTTCCTCTAAATCCTCTATGAAAATATCCCTCTTTACATGATATTTACAATGATGTTCTAGAACACTCTAAAACTCCCTAAAGTATTCTAGCACCTCCACCGCATAGGATGAATCCAAAATGAGACCAAGTGCACAAAATGGAGCAGTTTGTGACATTCTCCCCCACCTATCTGAGCGATGCCCTCATCGCTGAACTTTCTCCCGATGAAACTTCTCGATCAAGTCCTCGAACTGCCAAAGAGCTCGTGCCAGTTCCTAACTGCTCTCGCTATCATGCAATCCTTTCCACTTCACAAAGTATTCCAACCTTGGATGGTTGTTCGCTTTATGAACCATCCTGTCCGCCATGATCTTCTCAGTTTCCTTATCGAACTCCATGCGAATTCCTGCTGGTGCTCGACTGGATTTCTCACGATGCAGATCTTTCGTGTCCTTATGGTAAGGCTTTAACATGCTCATATGAAAGGTCGGATGATACTTCACCGTTGGGAGAAGTTGTACCCTATAGGCTACATTCCCCACTCTTTTCTTAATAGTAAATGGACCTTCATACTTTCTTATCAAGCTCTTGCGTAGTCCCTTGTACCAATCCAAAGTAGAAATCTTGACAAGGATCAGGTCACCAACCTGATATTCCATATGCCTCCTCTTCATTTTAATCCATTTCTTCATCCTCTTGGCCGTCTTGTTTAGACACGAACGCGCCGACTCGTTCTGTTCTTGCCACCCCTTAGCAAATTTATAGGCAGTCGGGTTATTTCCCTTATAGTCTATACTAATAGAGTTAGGAGTGAGCGACTGCTGTCCAGTGGCGATCTCGAACGGACTCTTTCTAGTAGACTCACTCCTTTGTAGGTTGTAGGAGAATTGGGCTATATCCAGATGCTTCGCCCAATCCTGCTGGTTGGTACTCACATAGTGCCTCAGGTAGATCTCCAACAAGCCATTCACCTGCTCTGTCTGGCCATCCATTTGAGGGTGAAAGCTAGTGAAGAAATTCAAATCCGACCCCATGAGCTTGAAGAGCTCCGTTCAGAACCTGCCTATGAAGCGGCCATCTCGATCACTCACGATCGTCTTAGGCAAACCCCAATACTTCACCACATTCCTCAGGAATAATGGGGCTACTATCTCGGCTGGACACTTAGCTGGGGCTAGAATGAAGATGCCATACTTTGAGAATCGGTTGACCACCACTATAATAATGATGCACCCCTCGGACTTGGGTAAGCCCGTGATGAAATCCATAGAGATGTTTTCCCACGGTCGTTCTGGAATCGGTAGTAGTTCCAACAATCTGGTTGGTACCCTTTGTTCCGCTTCACATAGGCCTCAATATCATCTCTCATGTGAGGCCAATAATAATTTTCTTCTGTAAGAGCTAAAGTACGATGCCCACCTGAATGTCCCGCCCACTAGGAGTCATAGCACTCTTTGAGAAGCTCCCTCCTTAGGTTCCCGAATAGGGACACGTATATTCGTTTTCCCTTCGTATAAAGTAGATCTCTTTCTAGCCAGAACCTCCGAGTCTTTCCCTCCTTAGCATACTCCATCATGCTCTTGGTCGTAGGGTCATGAGCCAAGCCTTTTTTGATGCGGTCAAGTAAGGAGCCCTGAGAATGACTCAACATAGCGGCGAACTCAGACTTTCAACTTAGTGCATCTACTACTAAGTTGATTTTTTTCGGCTTGTACTCGATCACATAGTCAAACTCGGCTAGGAAGTCTTGCCATCGCGCCTGCTTGGGAGACGGATTCTTTTGAGTTTGGAAGTACCTGGTGGCCACATTGTCTGTCTTCGCCATGAACCTCGAGCCAAGTAGATAATGCCTCCATACTCGAAGACAATGAACCACAGCTGTCATCTCCTTCTCTTGTACTGTGTACCGCCTCTCGGTATCATTAAACCTTCGACTCTCACAGGCAATAGGGTGTCCTTTCTGTATTAACACCCCTCCAATCGCGAAGTCACTCGCATCGGTGCGCGTCATATGACTTGTTGAAGTCGAATAGTGCGAGAATTGGTTTCTCTATCATAGCTTTCTTCAAGGCCTCGAACGCCCCCGGTACTTCAAACTCCAATCCCAGGCCCGATTCTTCTTCAGCAAGTCTGTGAGTGAAGCAGCTATCACCGAATAGCTCTTAATGAACCTCCGATAGTAGTTTACGAAGACAAAAAAATATCGTAGCTCCGTCACCTTGGTAGGAGGTTCCCACTCCAATATAGCCTGAATCTTGGCTTGATCCATCCGAATCTTGCATCTTCCAGTGATGTGGCCGAGGAACATCACTTCCTCCTGTGCGAACGAGCACTTCTCCTTCTTCACATAAAGCTCACTGCTTCTGAGAGCCTGAAACACTTGCCTCAAGTGCTCTACATGCTCGTTCAAGATTTGGTCACCACAATATCATCCAAGTAGACCACCACAAAATGGTTCAAGAAAGGCTCCAACACCTTATTCGTAAGAGTGCAGAATGTGGTTGGCTCATTGGTGAGACCAAACGACATAACTAGGAACTCGTACGATCCATACCTGGTCACGCACGCGGTCATCGATTCATCTCCTTCCGCAATCCGCACTTGATAATACCCCGAGCATAAGTCAAGCTGAGTGAAGTATCTTGCTTGACCCAACCGCGAACAAGTTCGCTATTAGAGGAATATGGTACTTATTTTTTCATTGTGATCTTGTTTAGCCTCGGTAGTTGATGCAAAGCCGCAATGAACCATCATGCTTCTTCTGGAAGAGCACTGGTGCACCATAGGGAGCCTTTGACGGACGAATATATCCGACATCCAATAACTCCTTCAGCTGCTTTCAAAGTTCTTCCAATTCTGGTGGCGCCATGCGATAGGGAGCCATCGCTGGAGGTTGAGTTCCTGACTCGAGTTTGATTTTGTGGTCCACCTTTCTCCTAGGTGGAAACTTTTTGGTAGCTTGGCGGGCATAATGTCTTGGTACTCTTCCAAGACACCTCGGATCTCCTTGAGCCTTCCTCCACCTTGACGGTAACAAGAAAGGTTGGCTCATGTCGTCAGACTCCCTTGGATATTTACAATCTCGAGAGCATTTTGGATGACATATTCTCCCGCTTGATCGGAGCTGTGCACGCCTTCTCCTCAAGGATGCATATGGTGTTGGTGTAGGGAACCAACACGGCCTTCACCTTGTCCAAGAACTCTAAGCCAAGCACCACATCGAAGTCATCCACGGTCACGACTGTCAGGTTCTCCTGGCCACGCCACTCCCCTATGCTCACATCCACCTTGTGAGCTACGCCATTGATAGGAGTGGGACTGAAGTTGACGACCTTAATGGTGCCTCCTCCCTTAGAGATCTTAAGGCCCAGCTTGCTAGCCACATCTCTTGAAAGTAGAAGATGAGAAGTACCAGTATCTAGACGGGCCTTGAAGGTCTTACTGGAAATGGTTGTCTCGACGAACATTGGCCCTCGAGGCCTTTCATCCACCTTAGCCTTGATAGCATTGAGGAGACGATATGAGTGGAGCCTAGTCTCCTCCTGTTGCTTCTCTTCTTCTCTCTGGAACATCGAGATTAGCCTTCTTGGGATAGTTCATGGCTTTATAAGGATTCCCGCAAAAGTAGCATGCTAACTTCTTCGGACGATCGCTTCCTCCATTGGTGTTGTCGCGGAACTTCCCTTCTCAAGTGTCAACTTAGGTGGAGATTCTTTATATGGTTTCTCCTTTTCTCCCCCAACCTTTAATAAGCTTTTCTCTCTTGTCTTTAGGTTTGGATGAATCTCCTATCCTCTTGAATTCGATAAGAGACTCAGTCACTTGTATGGCTTGAGTAAGGGTTTGGACCCCTCGTCTTTGTAGTTCTATCTTGGCCCACCCAGCGAGGCCATCCATGAACGAGAATAAAGAGTCCTTCTCGCCCATGTCGGGGATCTCTAGCAGTAATTCTGAAAATTCTTTTACATAATCACGAATAGAACCTTTCTGAGTAAGGCGTTGGAGTTTACCTTGGGCCTCCTCCTCGGCATTCTTCGGATAGAATTGCCGCTTAAGATCCGCCTTGAACTCTTCCCATGTATTGATGGAATATGTACCTTTCTTCATATCTTCAGATCGCCTACACCACCACAACTTAGCGATGTCTTCAAGATAAAGAGGTACAACTTGACTCTTAGAGGCATCAACTCGAAATTCGGTAGCATTGAAGTAGACTTCCATACTTCAAATGAAGTTATCAATCTCTCGAGCATTCCGAGACCCCTTATAAAGCTTAGGTTTGGGCACATCTTTAGCCATAAAGGGATGTGCCACCATATCTCCAGTTGCTAATGCGACATCATGTTGGTCGATCCTCTCCTTAAGCTTGACCAACTCCTTCAATAGTACATTCACTTGGTTCCGCAAGACCGCATTCTCCTCCCTCAAGGAAGTGTCTCCTTGTTGCAACATGTCGACGGCGAAATTCAAGGCCGAATGCATCTCCTTCTGAAGCTAGTCTCCTATAGACTCCAGCTTCTCGATGCGCTCGTCGTAAGCCTCCAACTTATTATCCACAATAAGCTTCATCTTAGCTAACTGTACCTCCAGCGTCGCCATGACATCTCGGGATTTCTCCGTATGAGGCTTGGGAGCATCTTTTTGATCCACAGATCCAACTACCTCGAAACGAAGATCAGGGCTCGACATTATCACTCCCGAATCCATATCTCTGATACCAACTGTCACGGGCGGATTCTTTTTGACCTTGAACCACTCAAACTCGTGAGGCACTTAGCTCACTCTTTTCCCTTAGAAGCGAACCTAAGTCAGCATAACCCTCACACTCACTCACTCAAGAGAGAGAGTACTTAAGAGAAGTGGAAGCTTGTATTGCTTATGCTTACTTTGTTAGTTACAAATGAGCATCCTTGACCCGTATTTATAGGCAAGGGTTTTTGCAAAGAATTCTCTAGATTTGGGGGCTTCTATAGTATTTAGAAGCTCCCATACCTTCATGCCTAAATATCTTTCTCTAAAATCTTTTATGAAAATATCTCTCTTTACATGATATTTACAATGATGTCTTAGAACACTCTAAAACTCCATAAAGCATTTTAGCAACTCCATTACTTAGGATGACCCAAAATGAGCCCAAGTGCACAAAATAAAGAAATTCGTAGCACAGGAGGAGGAAGGGGAGATGTGGGGAGGGGGTGGGGGAGGGGGAGGGGGGAAGTGGATGGGGGAGAAGGAGGAAGAGGGGGAGGGCGAGGGGGAAGAGGGAGAGAGGAAAGAAAAAAAAATAATATTTTAGATTTTTTACTAAGTGTAAAAATGTAAAAAAAAAATAAAAATAAAATTATGACACACTTGCAATAATTTGCGGGCTGTCTTCTTCAATTTTTTTGGGTGGAAACATCCGTTCCCCACCACTCGCACTCTTTTTTTCACTCTCACTCTCTCCCCTCCTGGCTCCAGCGAACCCACACTTTCCACCAACTTCCCACTCCATCGATCCACCCCAATCCCCTTCCCCACCCCCCCGATACCACAAATTTTCCTCAAAATCCCCCCAAATTCCTAGATTCCGTCCAGATCCGAAACCCTAACCCTAAAATGGAGGAGGCCCTCGAGATGGCGCGGGCCAAGGACACCAAGGAGCGGATGGCCGGCGTCGAGCGCCTCCACCAGTACCTTGAGTCCTCCACCAAGACCCTCTCGTCCTCGGAAGTCACCTCACTCGTCGATTGCTGCATGGATCTGTTGAAAGACAACAACTTTAGAGTCTCTCAGGGAGCGCTCCAGGCCTTGTCGTCTGCTGCTGTTCTCTCCGGCGAGCATTTGAAGCTCCACTTCAATGGGCTGGTGCCGGCGGTGGTGGAGAGGCTGGGGGATGGGAAGCAGCCGGTTAGGGATGCGGCCAGGCAGCTGCTGATTACGTTGATGGAGGTCTGGTATTTTTGAAATACCCTAAGTTTTTTTTTAATCTTTTGCTGGGACTTGGTGTGGTTGTGACTGTGATCTGGTAGTTGTGGTGCTGGATCGACAAATTTAGAATTTTCAGCCTTAATTATAAACATTCAGCAAGACTAAATGGAGAGAGTTTTATTGAACGCCGTGTTTTATGAGAATAGATCTATCGGTTTTTGATACTGAACGTATGGATCTTCTCTTTACTAGATTCTACCTGGAATTGCAGTAACTGGAGTGAGAATTTACTTTTCTTCTCTTCGGATCAGAAATATTTAACCACCTTACAGTAAATGGGGGAATTAAGTGCACTAGTTATTACTGTCACGAGGAATATCCTGAGGTTATGCTGGTAGTCTGTTGGTTTGAATACTGACTAATTTGGTTTTCTTACTTTAGATGTTGTTTAGAATTGTAGTGATTGGAGCCAACTCTCAGCACGGGCAATATGTAGCAAAAGATGAGATATTGATATGGGTTCTATGTGATGTTGATCGCTGGTAATCTTTTAGTATTTGTCAATGGATTTGCAGATAAATGTAATGCAGTAAAGCAATGTTCTGCTGCTAAAAGCAGGTGCCTAGCCATCTTTTCTGAACAGTGGGAAACATAGTATGTCTAAAATGATGGTCTTCGCTATCACGTGCTTTGGGATTCTTGAAAACCCTAAAATCTCCTTTTCTATGTGGTTCCAATGATTTTTTTACTTTATATAAAGAGATAATTTATGCTGCTGCTAAGTTTTAGTAATTACATGTTAATTAGGTCTCCTCACCGACTATAATTGTTGAAAGAGCTGGAAGTTATGCCTGGAGTCATAAAAGCTGGAGAGTTCGTGAAGAGTTTGCACGGACAGTTGCAACAGCAGTTGGCCTTTTCGCTTCTACTGAGCTCCCTCTTCAAAGAGTCCTTCTTCCTCCTGTAAGTGTACCTTTCATGCATTTCTAGATTATTTCTCTATCTTGTGTCAAATTCATGCTGTAATTAACTCCTTGTTCCCATACTGCAGGTTTTACAGCTGTTAAATGACTCGAACTACAATGTTAGAGAAGCTGCCACTTCTTGCATTGAGGTTAGCATAAAGTTATGAAAGGATCAACTTTTCTTACTGTATAAAAAGTTTCTAGTATTTCATGTAAACGTTGCCTATGGAGGATATGTCACTCCTGCATTCCCCACCAAAATATACATCAAGAAAAGCTTTAGTGTATTAGAAGTGATGGCTGTTTCTTTGCATAAATTAACTGTAGACCTTAACATTGAATTAAACTAGTTTAATTGATAGAATAAGTCTACCCATAATAATATCTAATAATTTTGCTCTCTAGGCAATCTGGCCTTGTACTTTCTAACCATGCTCTTGCGCTGATGGAAATCGCTTGAAACAAATAACTGTATCTTGCATGACCTATATAGAATGCACACCTCCTCATGTAATCACTCATTTGTTTGGGTCAATGCTTGTTTGGGTCAATGCTGGGAGAGTACTAGGTGATGGATGTATTTAGATTAGTAAAATTGAGTAACCAGTGGGGTATGGTTGGGCTTTGAGAGGATGCTTACTATGTTTATTTCTTGTGCATTGAGGTATACATATTGGTCTTATTTTTAAATTATGGGATTGAGGAGCTAGAAGACAAACAGGGCTCTTTGGGCACATTACTGTAACCCTGCAGCTCATCATAATGTTAATAAATATTCTGTTCAGCTGGACTAGGAATATTAGGCTACTTTCCCCATTTAATCGTCCATGATTTGCTTTCCTTTTGGCTGAATCTTGATTCTTTGATCAGATAAGGTTAGGAAAATGTTTCCTTTTATTTGTAGAATCATTTAAGTTCGCATTGTGCCTCTAAAATTTGTTAGTTGTCTTTATGTTCATATCTACATTTCCCCTTTATATCTCAAGTTTGTGTTGATGAGAGGGAGGTCCTTGATTCTTTCCCTTGCATGCCATTAGCAAAAGCTTTGTTTGGAATTATTCCTTTGGGTCTGAGGGAGGAAAAGGCATTCTGGCCACAAAGCATAGTAACCATGCTTTTGAGGATATGGGGACTACTTAGGGCTTAAGTTTGAGATGAAAATGATGTTTTAGAGTTTTTCAAGTAAGTGGTGCATATATTTTCTATAACATTCGGTGAGCAGGGATGATCTTCAGATCTATTTCATCTAATGATGGATGAAGGTATGTGAGGAATAATTCTGCTTCTGGAATTTCAGATTTTTATTATATGTCACACGAGATAGGCTAGGGAAGAGGAATAGATTGATAATACAATAGAAACCAAAGAAAGAGGAGATGCTTCTGCATACACCAAGTCCTGCCAACATTTGCCAAATTGGCCTAGAAGTTCAATTCTCATTTTTTCTCTACAAAAAGCTAACTTAGGACGGCGTTTGGTAGCGTGTGTTAAAGTGTAGTGGTAAGAGATTTTAGCAAGAGGTCTAAGAGGGTGTTTGGCTGGGATTAGCATTTACATGGCTGCAAGTTTACACTTTACACCAACTTAGTTGGGTGTAGTATTTAAAAGGGGTTTGGAGCACTAGAACGCTTAAATGTTTTTTTTTTTACAAAATGCCTATTTTTGCCCTCATTTATTAATGAAAATGGTTAGCCTCTACACCAGTCATTTTTAAGATGTTTGGAAGAGTTAGCAGGGGTTATGAGCTCACCCTGGGAGGAGCGACATGGGGGCATTGGATTTGTGATTTTTCTTTTACATAAATGGGTTCTAGCCAATCACCTTGTGACAGGTACCCCCTCCACTTAATCTTTCTCTAAAAGATAAAGACAATATATAATTAGTAATAAAGGTTAACGTAATAATAGCGTTCAAAAGTTAAAAAGAATCTCAATAGACATAAAAGTCTATTTGGAAATTAATTATGGGCATTTATCTATTTAACTATACATAATCTAATGCTTTAATTAAAATTGAAAATATTTACCTGAATCTCAGTCGTGTAATTCTTTCTTAATTCTGAAAGAAATAACTAGTCTTACTTTTTCTTACTTTTTTTCACAGAGAATTGAGACCGGTTTTTCATATTCCTCTCTCTCTCTCTCATTTGTGTGCGCGTGTGTTTTCTGTTACTCTCACATTTTTTGACAATGATGTATTTGATATTGTTGGTAAATGTGAAACCGTGCAAATTGTTCTGTAATTTATTTCCTTTGGTAATTGAACATTATATTAAAAAAAACTTGTATATTTTAACGAGTTTAGTTTTGCCCTCCTTCAAAACTTTTTTGGCTCCGCCATTGAGCTCAACCCTTGCAAACTCTTGTTGCCAATCACAACCACAGCTAAAACTGTAATTTGGTGCTGCCTATTCCGGATGTCGCATTATCAAGAAGAGGCATATTGTGCATGATTGCATCAGTCTATAGTTCCCTTTCTCTCCCCGTCCCTCGATTTGTTTCTTTATTTTCTCATTTGGTCATATGATGAAGGGCATAGTGGGCTACTAATATGGAATTGCATGCCTCTCACAATGATCATGGGGGGCTCCATCAAGATAGTGGTTCATTTGTCACAGAGCTGTTCCTTCCTACTGTGCCACCATTCCACCCCACAAGACTCTTAGCATTCCTTCATAAATATGAAGTGCAGACATCCTAAAGTCAATAGAAAATGGCAAATATCGTGATTGTGGAGCTACCTAATCTGATTCAGAGTGACGTTGGTGGCTGAATAATTCCCTTGTTGCTTCCGATTGCAGCACATAACTCCCACAAACCGCCAACTGCTTCTGTTAAGGTCAATTAACATATAAACCAGAGTGCGATAAGATGAGCTTCAACTGTTTGAATGGGTTTACTGGCAATGGGAAACATTTATGACTGGCTTGGAACATTCTGAAATTGGGTAACATGACAGAGTGTTTAAGAGTGCAACTTAGTGCGAGTCAGTTAGAGATAATTGAGGAGAGCGGATTAAGGTCTATACTATAATGCAATATGGTGAGTTGAATGCATTTCTTATCTATTGGAGGATCACCACTTATAACAAATTTTGAAACTTTTGTAACTGTGTTACTTAATTGGAATGAGTATGTTTACGGGTTATAATTTAGTGCAAGTTAATTGTAGATGACGGAAGCAGAGGAAAGGTTTCATTGCTAGGGTGAGGTATGGGATTTGGAGGGTGAGATTTGAAGGTGCTGTCTGTACTAATGGTAAATAGTAGTGACGTATACTGAAATTGAAAATGAGGTAGTAAAACTCCTTGGGGACTTCTCCAAAGTGATATCAAGTGCTTAAATCATGCATGTACAGCTTGATAACATACCATATTAATATGCAGCTAGCATATTCTAAATGTGTGTATCAATTCAAATTCACAAGTGAAAGATCAATTATGTGAATGAGTGGCAAGTAGTCATCTTATTTTCCCCCGCAAAATGGATGGTGCGTTTGCAATGTGCAGTTTGGTTGCTTGTTCCTGGAAATTAGATGAAGCTGAGCCTTTAGTAAATGTAAACAACTTTCTCTCGCATGAGTACCCAGAGAAGTCTAAAGGGGTGTTTGGCAAAAGGAGTTAAGAATTAGGATTTAGTGCATTGGGAGAAGATATTATAAAGAAGTTAGGAATTAGATCTTTTCGGTTGTTTGGAAGGTGAAGAATTAAGAGGAGTTATGAATAATATGTAGAAAGCTGTTTGGAGAATAAGAAAGAGCTAGATATGATGATTTTGACTTTTTTGAGTTGACTATTTTGCCCCTCAACAATTGAAATTATATTATAGGTTTTGTTTAAGAAGTAAAAGGTTGATATTTAATAAAGAGATAACATAGATTAAGCTATGAAAAATATAAATTATAATATTTTTTAATAATTATTTTATTTTGATATTATTTTTTAAGCAATATATGAGGTATCAATTATTTTTTATGAGTGGACAACTTTACTCCTTGAAAATTTCTTTCATAATTATATCACCTACATATATGTTTGATTTTAATAGAGAGTTTATGCCGAATGACTACTACTTCAAGAAAAAGATTGTTAGATTGCAAAATTTGATAGACCTCCACTTGACAGTCCAATTTTTCCCCTTAAAGTTTAATATTTTGTTTCTTTTCAATTTTGAACAATGTAAATAACTCTTTCAAATTTTTCCAATTTTTTAACCTAAAGTTTATCATCCTTCAAAATTTTAAAATTTTCAAAAACAATTCTGACAATGCTTGAAAATCCAGAAAAGTCCCAAATAAACCCTAACTTCGACTTCTTCGTTCTCCCCCGACAAACTGGAAATATATTTTTCATCTCCGTTATCCTTCAAAAAGTAGAGAAAAAAGAACAAAAAATCCCTTTGATACCAATTTCTTTGTCAAATCTCCAAAATATCTCAAATATTCTTCGAAAAATTCTCTAGAATACCAAAAAATCATTTTCCTTACAGTTTTCACAGAACAAAAAGTCCAAATCAAAAATCTCAAAATTCATCTTCTTCCTCATCTCAAAACTCAAGAATCCTACAAAGTTATGAACATCCCAAAATTCATTTCTTTCATCTTAATTTACATTAAAAAAGAAAAACATTCAAAGTGAAAGTTCTTCCTCATTCCTCAACCTCTTCCCTATTCTCCTCCAATATCTCAACCTCCTCTTCCTTGTCGTTGTTCGCCAATGGGCTCTCATCTAGCTCAGATCCACGCTATCTCCAAGGCCGGCACCACCCATTCCCGTTGCCGACTGTACTGCCCTCTTTCTCGTCATCTTCCACTTATCAGGTCGCCATGGATATCCTCGTCGTTCCCCGCCACTACTGAAGGCGGACTTTGAGTCGGCCTCAACAACCCCGCCATCCCCGACCCCTTCGCTCCGCCTGCTCCATCTCCTTTTGTTGTTTCGAATTAGGGCAATGAAAGAGGTCCCGTTCACATGGGGGCATTATGGTCATTTTGTGGCCTTTCTTTTGGCCAAAATCCCTAACATTGACTAATTCGAGCCCCAACAATGCTTCAAAACAGGGATCAAATGTCTCATTTCGAGGCTTACTCTTTAGGAAGCTGACTCCTTTCGATTTTGCCCGTTTGTCTAGAATAAGCAAGAGTTAAGAGCTAATTCTTGTCAATTCTGAGTACCAAACAAGGCCTAAATGCTTCCTTGCGACCCCTTCTGCGCACAGAATGAAAATCTATTTCAGCATGCTCTGAGCATGGGAAAGAGGATTATCAACAAGACACGAGGACTAGCAACAAGATATGCAACACTGATGTCATCACAATAAAGTGTAGAAGCAGTATCAAGTGGAATTTGAAGTTCTCGAAATAAAGATTCCAACCAAATGATCTCTGTAGATGTGATGCGAAAGCGATGTATTCTGCCTCACAGCTGGATTGTGAAATAGTATTTCACTCCTTAGTTTGCCTAGAATAGTAGATTAGGACCAATGAACACGCAAGCACCTGAATTCGAACTTCTGTTCACAGTATTCACAATCCAATCAACATATGAGAAGGCAATAAATTGAAGATTAGCACATTCAGAAAAGATGACACCATGGGTGATAGTTCCCTTAATGTTACTAAGAATGTACTTGACAGCGTGAAGATGAGAGTTGCGAAGGTTTTGCATGTGTTGACAAACCCGATTTACAACAAATCTGAGATCAGGTGGAGTAAGAAGTTAGATATTGAAGACAACCAATTAAGCTCCGATAATGTGTAGATTCATCAAGTAGATCACCATCAAACAAAGAGTCTTGTGTCAACTTGGAAGGAAGTCCTGCGTGGTTTACAACCAGTCATTCATTACGGGCCTGTTTGTTTCGTTGCAAAACGTCGCAAGTCGTAAGTCGTAAAATAAGAATGGAAAAAGTGAACTGTAGCAGAGAAAATATATTGTGTTTTACGGTGTTTGGTTGATAAAGTGAAGTGTAAATGGAAAAATATATTGTGTTTTACGGTGTTTGGTTGATAAAGTGAAAGTGTAAATGGTAAAGTATATTGTGTTTTACGGTGTTTGGTTGGTAATGTAAAAGTGTAAGTGGAAAAGTTGACCACAAAATTAACTGTAGCAGTGATTTAAATATTATAAATACTATTAAATTAAATCTACTATTGCAAATTAAATTGTATTAATAAATTTGAGATAAAAAATTAATAATATTAATATTTTATTTATAACAATAATATTAATAAAATATTAGTATAAATAATAAAATATTACTAAAATATTAACTAAATAAATAATATAAAATTTTAAGAAAATCTAAAGAACATTAATAAAATTTAAGAATACTAATAAAATATAAATATTAAAAAATATTACAAAAATAATAAAATATAGTTATAATATTATAATATTAAAAATACTTGAAAATTATTATAATATAAATTTTATTATAATATTATTGTAATATTATAGAAATATAAAATTAACAAGTAAAATATAATTATAATTTAATAATAAATTATCATTATAGTTTTATTATACTGAATTATTATTACAATATTAACATAATAAAATATTAATATAATAATAAAATATAGTATGATATTAATAAAGTAATTTTTTATATTAAAAAATAAATAATTAAATATATAGTAAAGTATAATATTGTTATATTAATAAAATATTAACTCTAAATAAAATAATGAAAATGGAATAAGTATTAATAAAATAATAAAGTATTAAATAAAATATTAAATTAAAATAGTAAATTTAAATATTAAAACAATATTAAAAACAATAAAAAAAATTAAAGATTAAAAATATAAAATAATTAAATAATTAAATAAGAAATTGAACACTATTTAAAATATTAAATATTTAATAATATTAAATTATATATTTATTATCAAGTAACTGTTGTGAACTGTAAGTGTACTGCAAGTGAGAGTTACATGACCACAAAATTAACTATAGCAACTGCAAGTGGGAAAATATGAGTGTAAAAGTAAGATTTACATGACCACAAATTTAACTGTAGCAACTGCAAGTGGGAAAAGAAGAGTTGCATTTTGCAACTTGTTTTTCAGCGAAACAAATAACGGAAAATGGAAAAGAAGTTTTACGACTTGCGTTTTGCGGCGAAACAAACACGCCTTACATTCCAACCTTTCTTCAATTCTTCAAGAGCATACTTGGCCCGAGACAAGAAAAGTTTGTCTTGAGCACATCTGACCTCTATTCTCAAGCCATGTTATACGGATACGACAATGTTGAAATGGACACGACACGTGGACGCACGACAAATTTTTAAAAATACACATGCCACGTGTGTCCGACGCGTGTCGGACATGTTTCGGACACGACACTGCTCCATGGTAGAAGTGTCCGTGCTACATAGTTCTCAAGTAGATAAGTGGACCCAAATCCTTTTTATCATAGGCAATATGATGGTTTGGAGGTAGAGTTATCGGTGGTTGCTTCATGTAAACATCTTGATTAAGAAACCCATAAAAAATGCATTGCGAACGTCTAGCTGATGAAGAGACCACTTCCTGGTACTGGCAAGAGAGAAAACAATATGTGCTTGATAGCGGGAGTGCAGGTTTTATCATAATCCATACCAGCCTTCTGATCCAACCCCTTTGCATCTAGATCTGGTACCATATGGATATTGAAATGAGGCAGTAGAACTCCTTGAGGACTTCTTCCAAAGTGATGTATATATAGCATCAAGTGCATAAACCATGTATGCACAACTTGACCACATACTGAATTTGAGTAATCTAACATTCTAAATGTATATATCAATCCAAATTCCAAACATACGAGGTGATAACTGTGGAGAAGAAGGGAAATAGAAGAAGAAGAGAAAGAGGAAAAGAAGAGGAAGAACACTGTATGGGCGCTACCTATTGCTGCTCGGGCTGCTTCCCATTCCTTGTTGCAGTTTCTTCCCACCGCTTTCCTGCCTCTCCCAATGCATCTGGGCTCCATGAAGTGGCACCAGTTAGCAGACCAGTGCCCCTCGGAGCAGTGGTTGGGATCAGGTTTTTCTGCCCTCCTTTCTTTTCCTCTCTCTGCCCTCTCTTATGTATCCAATATTGAGCTGCATATGGACATTTTTCATTTTTTTTTAAAGTTGTCCACTTGTATGATGTGCTCCATATCCCATGTTTTAGAAGATCAATAATGAGGTATCAATATAATATAAAAGCTGAGGCATGTACTAGGATGAATGGTACATGTTGTATGTAGAAAAAATAACTGTGAGGATAGTTTCAATATACTGAAGCTCCCTGACATTCAATGTTAAACACACATTAAACAGACAGTCTACAGTCTGCACGAAGTTGTTTTTCTCTTTTATGTTATTAGGAGTTCCCTTGCCAACAATATATGGTATTGTTTGTTACAACATGCTAATTCAAGACATTGAGTTGATAAAATGCTGCCAACTTGTTTACTAATCCATGTTGTGGGGGTTTGACCTGTAGGAGATGTACAGACAGGTTGGTCCTCAATTTCGTGAAGAATTGCAGCGGCAACATCTCCCTTCGTCAATGGTAAACCTTCAAATCAATCAAATTTTCGAATATATCTTTATAAGAGCAACAAGTTGGGATGTGAGGATAAATATGTTTACAACTCTTAAATTCTGTTCTGATAAAAAGATTTTAGATGGCCTTGACAAACACTTGCGGACACGCGCACACACACAAACACGAGTCTGACACACTTCTTGATGCTGCAGATGAAAGAGATTAATGCAAGGTTAGAAAAGATAGAACCCAAAGCAAGCTCATCAGATGGTGTTGGGACTCTGACTCGCTTTGTCCCCATAGAAACAAAATCATTTAATCCTGGCCACAAAAGGGGTAGCCCCAGGGCCAAGAGCACTCCAAGGGCAACATCATTCTATGGAGGTTAATATCATTCTTCACTTCCAATATGAGTTGAAATTTTAAGTCTTTCTCATGCACACGTGAAAGGAAAATAAAAATAGCTACATTCATCTTTTTTGTATGAAATCTGCTTTTCTATATTTGAGGATTTCATTGTTTGATAACTCGATCAGTTAATTTAACAAGGCTGATAAAATTTTTATTGAAGAGTTTCTTATAGCCTACCATTTTTTTGAATAATGAGTTTGTTGTTGCAATGACCTATTTATACAATTGAGCTGCATCAGGACTTTTTGAAGAACGCTTATCTTTAGTTGTATCATGAAACAATTTATATCCCCCTTCCCCCATACCAAACCAATGAGGTACACATCTCTCTTGGACATAGTCATCACCCATGACATGTGCATGCCATCATGTTAATTATTCTTTTCTGTCCATCCTTCACTGCTTCATTAAAAGCCTGTGTTTCCATGACAAAGCTCTGCAAGTATTCTTGTTATTGTCTGATTCTTCAGCGTCTTAGACATTTCTGTTGGATATAATTTTCCATTCCTTCCATTGTGCATTATGCTATAGTGTCTGGTTTCCTATTCTCTTCACAGTTTTGTGCTTGTTTTCTGACTCAATTTATATACATTTGGGTTAAATCATCATTTCAACATATTTTGATCTGCTCTGAAATTCTTTCTTCACTGGCTTTTACCCTTGCACTGGCTCATTTTGCAGTAGTTTCTGTCTTCTTTGGGCCTACGTTTTTCTTGTTGCTATATATTTCCTGGAAATCCAGTTTTGCATTCTGTGAGAACTCCATTATATGTGAGGTTGTTGAGATCCTAGCTATTGCATCATAATTCCTTGTGAAGTTATGGTCAAAGCGCATCAAAGTTACTCACTATTGTCTGATTTCACATGTCTATTCCGGGTCTTAGTCCTCTCCGTTTTATTGGTATTGTGAGTTGTGTCCAGGAAACCTAACTGAACATGAGCATCTGGCAAGCTTGGAAGGCTTGATTCGCTCTCATATGGCTTGATTCACTCTCATTTAGTTATTGCAACCATGTATTTTGTTACATCGAAGGTTTTATTTTATCCACTCCTTGTGCATTGAAGACATTCTGTGTCATGAGGCAAATTGTGAATAGCTTATTGTAGGTTGTTTGACAATGAGTCTTTGTTAAATCTGAGGTTTTATTTTATCCGGTCCTTGTATTGTTGAAGACGTTCTATGTCATGAGGCAAATCACGATCTTTTGCACTTTTAGATTTTTTTTATTTTACCACTGTATCCAATGACGTCCTGTGTGGAAGTCGCCTGAATTAATTGAGGAACCTATTAAAAAAGAGAGTTTGCTATTTAGTTGAGGAATATAGTTAATATAGTTAGTTTCTTTGGTCAATTAATAAAGTTTTATTGCTGTTATAGTTTTGAACTTTTATGGAGCTCATATAGGTTTGTTTCTTGTGTGCTATAGGGGACGCGGATGTTACTGAAAAGCCTGTAGACCCAATCAAGGTCCACTCTGAGAAAGAGTTAATTCGGGAAATTGAGAAGATTGCGTCTACTCTAGTACCAGAAAAAGATTGGTCATTACGTATAGCTGCCATGCAAAGAGTTGAAGGCCTGGTTTTTGGAGGTTATAACAACCTAAATTTATTCTCCTTTTAACATTTCATTTGCATCCCACATGAATATATACAAATTCATAGTGTTGATGGAGACTTGGATCAGAAAACCCAAGGGCACTCATACCATGTTAATCTATGAAAGTCTACATGTTTGTTGATACTGAGAACACTAAAAAAATACAATTAAACAAAATCATAAGCAAACCTCTCCTTAGACCCAGACAAGACCAAATTCTACTCAAACTATGACTCGTAATATTAGTAGGACTCACTTCAAATACTATTAGGACCCTATAGCCCAAATACTATTAGGACTCTATAATCAAACCTACCTATTATATCTGACAGTTGTATTGCCTTGAGGTATTTCACTTGGTTTAATGTGTACTATATCTTTTGGCTTTTTGGTGGTGTAATAATATTCGGAATTGCATCCACATTGGCAAGATTTTATCTATCTCATGAAGAATGAATTCAGGGACATTACTTCAATTGTTGATTCAAATTTTATATTCATATACTGAATTGCTTCAATAACGGCAGATTCTGTTAGTTTGCCTTCCAGTCATTGCAATTGTTTCCAATTTATTTTCTCTGATTGTTCATTTCTGCAAATATATTTCATTATTATCAGTCAGCATAGTGAGACACATTGTAAATTACAATATAAATAATTATTTGCTTCTATATCTTTCATATCTTCCTATAAATGTTCTTGGTGCCTGTCCCTTTTTTATGTTATGTATAGTGTATTGTTCACAATGTTTTAGTAAGTTGAAAATTCATCATGAGACTTACATGTGTGAAGAAAAGTTGGCGCTAATCATATGCTGTCTATCAAAGTTAAATGAGATTTGTGGTACTGTTTTTTCCCCCATTTGATTGTCTTGAGAAGTCTTTCTGGGAAATGCATGTATCTTTTCTGTAGAGAAATAGAAATCCTAAAATAGAAATTGATTAATTAACAAAAGAGAAGGCACAAGGTATATATAGAAGACAAGGTGGGTATATGGGTAACAACTTAATAACCCAATACTAATAACTAATCTTAACACTCCCTTCAAGCTAGAGCATAGAGATCTAACATGCCCAACTTGTTACATAGATTAGAAAACACCTGAAGTGAGGCAGCTTTGTTAAGGAGATCAGCCAATTGCTTTGAAGACGGTGTGAACTGGAACGTAACCACCTTTTTTGTCCAAGCATCTTTGACAAAATGAGAGTCAATCTCAATGTGTTTGGTTCTTTCATGAAATACAAAATTCTGGGCAATGTAGATAGCAGACTGATTATCATAATGCATAGGCATGGCCTAGGCTGTCTAAAATCAAGCTTCATCAAGAGATTTTTTAACCACACTATCTCACACGCCGTATGAGCCATAATTCTATACTCAGCTTCTGCACTCGAATGAGGCACAACATCCTGCTTTTTGCTCCTCCAAGTCACCAGATTTCCTCCAACAAAGGTGCAATATCCAGTGGTAGACTTCCTGTCTTCTCGGTCACCAATATATCCTGAATCCGAATATCCAAAAATACGTACATGCCCATGTTTCCTGTACACCAACCTTTTTCCTGGACAACTCTTGATGTAAGTAAGAACCCTTATCACAGCTAGCCAATGACTCTCTGGCTGATGCATAAATCTACTCAGTACCCCTACAACAAAAGTTCTGTCTGGCCTAGTAACCGTGAGATATATCAACTTTCCAATCAATCTTTTATATCTTCCTGGATCATCAAGTGAATGACTGTCATCAAACCGTAAATCCACATTAGTTTCCATTGGAGTGGTAGCAGACTTGCATCCCAAAAGACATGCTTCCTTGAGAAGATCTAGAGCATACTTTCGCTGGGAAAGAAGTATACTGTGTTTTTGATGTGCAACTTCAATTCTCAGAAAGTATTTTGGATGTCAGGGTTCGAAGACTCGGCCGAGTAGGATACAACTTGGCCGAGTCATATCTGTCTCGGCGGGTGTCGAGACGAGTCCGAGACCCGATTCAAAGGATCCAATCAGAAATGACCGAATTGGTCTTGACTCAGAGTTGACTCGGCCGAATCGGCCGAGTCACGATACGACTCGGACTGACTCGGCCGATTCGGCCAAGTCAGCTCTGAGTTAAGGCTGATTTGATTTAAAAAAAACCCAAACTTACCTCGGATCTAGTGCGCCTTCGTCGCCGTCGCCGCCTGCTCCGCTCGATTTCTCCCCTGCCTTCGCCGCCTATTCTTGCCCGCCGCCGCCATGAGAGAGAGGGAGAGAGAGACAGAGAGATGAGAGACAGAGAGAGAAGGGGAGGGAGAGGGAGAGGGAGAGAGATGAGAGGGGGAGAGAGAAAGCCAGAGGGAGTAGAGAGAAGGGAGAGGGAGAGAGACGTGAGAGAGGGAGATAGAGCCAGGGGGAGGGAGAGATCGAGCGATCTCACCCTATCTCTCTCCTTTATCCTTTTCTTTTCTTTTGTTTTTTTAATTTTTGGGTTTTTTTATATTTACTCTCTCAAATCTTTTATATTTCTGAATTTATTCTCAAATCATCATATTTCCCCAATTACCCCCTCAAAACAAATTTGTTTTGGACATGTCTACATTTTTTTTACGATTTGTCATGATTTTTTCATAATTTTTTGAGCTTTCTATGTAGCATTTTGTGCGTATCGACCGAGTCTGATCCGAGTCGCCGAAACCGATCAAGGAAATAATTTCTCAGTTAGAAATAGCCAGATCAGATGTAAAAATCTGATTTTTAAGTAGTAAAAAGATCAGATCTCATCTGAGAAGTCTTGTAGAGCATCCAAATAACCAGATCAAATGTAAAAATCTGATTTTTAAGTAGTAAACAGATCAGATCTCATCTCAGAAGTCTTGTAGAGCATCCAAATAACCAGATCAGATGTAAAAATCTGATTTTTAAGCAGTAGACAGATCAGATCTCACCAGAGAAGACTTGTAGAGCATCCTAATAGCCAGGTTAGATGTAAAAAATCTGATTTTTGAGTAGTTATGACCCTATTTGAGACCTCTGGAGAAGGCAGGAGGAGGGGCGACACCCTTTTTAGGGTTTGGAGGGGGTGCAACACCTATTTGATGACTTGTATGGGGGGCGGCACTTGGAGGGAGGTGCGTCACCTTTTTTAGGGTTTGAATGTTGGGGCGACACCTATTTGGTGACCTGGAAGATGGCGGCACTTTGGGGGGGGGCACCTTTTTAGGGTTTGGAGGACTTGGAGGAGATGTATGGAGAGATAGGAGGGTGATGTTTGAGGAGGAGAATTTTGAGAAGAAAGTGCTAGATTTTAGGGTTAGGGTTTAACTTTGCTCTGACGCTATGTAGCAAACTAGAAACCTCAGACTAGATATTGATTAACATAAGAGAAGGTACAAGGTATATATAGAAGACAAAGTGGGTATATGAGTAACAACCCAATAGCCCACCCAATACTAATAATTAATCTTAACATTTTCAATAATTTGTTTTATGGACACTAAGTAGCTCAGGTTGTTCCAGGTGGTGGCTCCCATCGCTAGCCATAATTGCCTAAGTACTTCTGTAAAAACCTGACAAGAATTCTGACGCTGGTTGATATAATGCTTAATTTAAAGAGAAATTTAGATCAAAGGATCTGATATTTTCTGCGACTAGATTTCAAAGGCAGGTGCAAATGCATGTGAATTCAAGTGAAATATTATATACAGTTTTAGAATCTGTAGAAGCGTATATATTAGAAAAGATGATAACTGCCAACATTTATTTCTAATGGTATTTCCTTAATAAACATTCTTTAATAACTTTTCTCATCCCCAATTTCCCTCACCCAGCATTTGCTTCACGCATGCAAATATGATGCACAAACCCTCTCTCATTATGAAGTAGTATAGAAGTCTAGATATGGTGTACATGATTCAAAGTTGCGGTCTCGGCCGCCGACTTGGTGGGCACTGAGACGCGTCGGCCGCGGCTTCGCGGAACGGACTCGGGCAATACGCGCAAAACGCTACATAAAAAGCTCAAAAAATTCTAAAAAAAACTCGACAAATCTTAAAAAACATAGATATCAATATTTATGTATCGCATGCTCATAAATATCACCTAATCTACTAAACATAAAGAGAATGCATAAATACATGCGTCATCGGTAGAAACATATCAAAATACATGCATAATATAGTAAATTCTACAAAATACATTCATAAATACTAAATTAACTAAATCATATCTTATTAAATTAACTAAATCATATGTACTTAAATTAACTAAAAAATTAACACTGAGAGGGGGTGAGACAGAGAGAATGGGGAGAGAGATCGGGTGGGTGAGAGTTGAGAGATTAAAAAAAGAGAGACTGAGAGAAACTGAGAGAGATCAGGAGAGGGAGAGAGACAAAGGGGGGAGAGAGAGATCTGAGGGGGAGAGGGAGGGATCAGGGGAGAGAGGGAGAGGCAGAGGGAGAAATCGGGAAAGAGAGACAGGGAGGGAGACAAGACAGAGGGAGACAGGGGGAGGGAGAGATCGGGAAAGAGAGACAGAGAGAAAGGGAGAGGGGGGAGTCCGAGAGAGACTGAGAGAGATCGGGAAGAGATCAGGAAACAGAGACAAAGGGAGAGAGAGGGAGAGTTACCTCTGGCGGCGCCGTGGCAGAGGTCTCGTGGGTGAACGGTGACGACGACTGTCTCGCGAGCGAAGGAAGAGGGCAAGATCTGCTTTTGCATCGGGCGATGGTGGCGATTTTTTCCTTTATAACCTGCACTCATTGGTCTACAAGAGTCGAGACTGACTTGGGGTTGACTCGGCCTTGACTAGGTCGAGTTAACCCAAGTTGTGTCGTGACTCGGCTTATTCGGTTGAGTTTCATCCGAGTCAGTCCCGAATCCACCAGATCTCGCCCGAAAGCTGACTCGCGTCGCGTTCTCGGAACGACCACCTCCGTTGCGGATACGACAATATTTATTAAAACAATCTATGAAGCACGGACGCGGGATATGGCAAATTTTCAAAAAGTAGGATGCGGGGACACAACGGGACAATAATTTTTTTATCATATTATATATGCATAAGAATAAAATTATATTCAAAACTGCAATATCAAATAACCATCTAACACACAAATCATAATAAATTTATCACAAACACACTCATTTATAGTAAACAATCAAATATCGGAACATTATAAACTATAAGGCATGCTAGACTCTGGTTAATGAAAAATGTTTGTTAATCAAACATGAGAGAGAGAGGATATCAAACATGCTAGATTGCTAGTTAGAAAGGATATTAAATATGCTAGTTAACAAAGAAAAACAATTAACACTAATCACACATGCTAGTTAACACTTCAAATGAGGAGAGGCCGATAATAACACTTAACAGTGAGAAGTCGAGAGGATATATTGCAGAAAATAGATTGTCAAACAAAGATAACTGAAAAAATTCAGAATTGACAAGGAAAACACAACTGAAAATAGCTAAAGAAATGAAAAAAACTGTATTGGAAAGCTACTAACAACTTATTTATGATAATTTTATCAACATATATAAAGCACATTAGCACCTAAATTGATTAAAAAAACACCATTAGCCAAATTTTAGAACTATAAAATTTACGAGAAACTCAAAAGAAATGAAAATGAAGCTAACCAATTTAGAGAGGATGAGAGAGAAGAGTTGTAAGAGGTTGTCGTCGTCCCCGACCCCGTCTTTGCAGTTAAGACCTTGTCGCTGTCGTTGTCTTCCTCGCCCTCGCCATCTTCAAACTCACAGTCGCCCTCGCCCACGCACACATAGTCGCGACTGGCCTTCGTTTTCCTTCGTCGTCGCTGTTAGACTATGTAGCACGTACACTCTTATCATGAAGTCGTGTCGTGTCCGAAATGTGTTGACGCGCGTGTCGGACACTCGTGTCGTGTGTATTTTAAAGAATGTCACGTGTCAGCGTGTCATGTCCATTTCAATGTTGTCGTGTCCATGCAACATAGCTGCTAGATCTCGCATAGAGAGATTGAGCTGAAAAAGGAGGGCCGGTAACATGGGGGCTTTCTTAACGCGTAAGAGTTTTCTTTATTTTTTTTCTTTTTTTTAAAAGAAACTAACCATACATGGACCGGACCTGTGATCTCTTATGTCGTGACCGTGTCCAAACTCGATTTGGAGCCGAAACGTAGCCCCTGTTTTAAATATCGGTCGAGATATCGTCCGATATCTCCTTTTTTGCCTGCTGCCGATATGATATGGGGCAATCGTTTGTCATATCGTTTGCAGTAAAAAACGGCTGATATTTGAAATATTGACCGACAAATCGCCCGATATGAAATAACTTATTTCTTGCACGACTGCATGCAAATGTACATTATTTTTTACTGTCTTTGCATGCATATTACATCATTTTTATTAGGTAGATGATATCTATGACATTAAACCAACTTTAGTTATCAATATTTCATAATATATAGTATCTGATATGAATGCCCGATATGAGCACGTATCCCCAATATCTCCCCCATATCCGATATCTGATATGAAAAAAAAACCCATTCGATACGATCCCAATATCCGATATTTAGAACCTTGAACGTAGCTGGCACAACACAAGATGTGTCTGACACGTGTCGAGCACATGTCCGTGTCTGAAATATGCCCGACACGCTTCGCTGCATGCAGTGTCCGTGCTTCATAGAAAACAATAATAACTCTTTTGTTAATAAAGTTAAGATTCCATTGTGAGAATGTAGGCTTGTAGGTTTTTACAAGACTCATACTGGAAAACTTAAATATTGAAAAAAAAAACTTTAAGAAACCTTTTACCAAGCATATTAAAATGATGAATCCAAAGCCCATAAAATGAAAAGTGCTTCCCTACCTATGGTGATTATTCGCATGAAAAATACCTTTTGTTTTTAACTCTTATCCTACTTTACTTTCTTCAAATGGTTATATTGATGTTGATCCCCATAATTTGGGATGAAGGCTTGTTCTTGTTGTTGCTGCTGTTTTTCTTTCTTGCTTTCTTTTTTTTGGATTTTGTGTGTGTGTGTGTGTGTGTGTGTGTTTGTTTGACGTTGGGGTGGGGTGGGGTGGCAGGTTAATGGCTTTGTAGTTGTAGTAATGCATTGTATAATAGACTCCTACATTGACTAAAACTACACCCCTTGTGCACAGAAGACATTAACTAAATACTACACAAGATCAGAAAATCTGAATTACAATTAAAGGAAGTCTCACTTAATGAAAATCTGAAATTCAACTTATCTTGATGCATGATATTTGACTTGAGGAACCCCTATGCCGTCCTGTATCTTTATTTCTATGAGATTAGTTGACTTGAGGACGCCGTCCTGTATCAAAATCTTTATTTCTATGAGATTAGATAGCTTATGAAACGTAAACTGTTTTTAATAACCTTAGCTACAAAATTATCGAAATCCAAATAAGATTGTACAAAATTATGTATATTGAATCTGGAAAAAAAGAGGACGCCCGGGGCACTAGGGTTCTGCAGTTGTGTGGTATGTGGGTCAGGTGTATGTATCCCTGCCCCTACTTTGCGGGGAGGCTGTTTCTGCAACTTGAGCGCATGAACTTGATGCCACAATGGAGCAACCTTAAACACAAAAAGCAGGGAAAAAAAATAAAATCAAATGCAGAACAAAAATACCATAAATCTGTAATAGTAAAATTTATGAATAATCAATATTTTTATATATACATTTTTAGCATCATTTGATATATTAAATAATGTACAATCATGCAGATAATGTATTTGCATGAAGTGCCTGTGTGGGCGCTTTGTTGTTCCCAAAAAATGATAAGCACCTAGGAGGTCTGCATATATGCACCAGCTTTGGTTCTCTAGTAGCTATGTCGTATGGATTTAGCGAAGTGGGGTGGTACATAGGTGGTAGCGTGGCACAGTTGCCCGCAATATGGTGGATTTCTTCTTAACGGACTATGTTTCATATTAGAGCCATCTCTCTGTTCTTAGTGGAATAAAGAAAATTAATGGTAATATATATTTTCTCCAAACAAGCTAAAAAAATTGCACATTTGGTGCTCCAAAATCTGTTATTTAGCACACTTTATATGGAAAATAAACTCTCTCTCTCTCGAGATATCGGCGGCCCCCGCCCCGCCCCCCCCCCCCCCCCCCCCCCCCCCCCCCCCCCCCCCCCCCCCCCCGAAAGGCTGGGGAGATAGCCTAAGACTCTTATTACCTTTCTTTTGCAATGCTGCATCTTTGGTTTGCCATGTACTGCCTCTCTAGGTTTTCTCACTTGATCCAGTCACGATTTTGAACTATTTGTTTGGCTTGAACTTGGGTGCACTGCCTTTTTCCTGAATCTAGATCTACATCTTGTGACTACTTTTTTTCCCTCTGTGGTTTTGTATTTTTAGTAGGTTTTTCTTACATTATTGATGATTCACATCTCCAGCGTGTTGAATAGGCCTGCTTTTTCAGAAAAGTCATTATCTTTTAAGTTTTGTCACCCACTCCTGCAATTCTTCCCATGAAAGGTGTGGTCCTGCATTATGCTATCTGGTTACCGCCAAAACGATGATTTGTCTTCTGAATTATATTTAATTTACTGTTGCTTTTTCATGTTGATTTGTTTTCTCAGTAATATTTAATTTACTTTTGTTTTTACATGGCTGTTAGTTTCTCTGAACAAAATGGTCATATCATTTAAATGTGTGACGGATTTCTTGAAAGCAGATGTTTCATGCAATCATGCTTGATTATTATTTTCTAAAATAGTTCTTTCTCAGTTTGGTTGAATATTATTCTTTAGGTCTGATATTATGGTATAGGTTATAATATTTCACTTAAAGTTTCATTATATTTTTGTCAGGTGCTGCGGACTATCCTTCATTTCCCATGCTTTTAAAGCAGCTTGTTACTCCTCTAAGCACTCAACTGTTGGATCGACGATCGAGTGTAGTGAAACAGGTATTATGTTTTTTTTTAGTTTCTTCTTGATCAATAATAGGCATTGCATGACCTGTGAGGCTTGGGTTGGAGGTTTACCTGGTTGCCTGTTTGTTTTTTCCTTTTTGCTCCTCTCTTATGCTTTTTATGCTGGAACATACTCGTGAGTACGTGCTTAGACCATGGTCCCTTACAGGCCTTACTAATCAAACTCAGCCAGTTTCATCACTCGGTGCCAATTTTTTTTTAATCTTGTAGAATGATATAAAGGAAATTTAGGACATGAAATGCATATTTTTGTAAATTATACAAGTTAGTTTTTATAGCATCTTTTTTTGCGTGCTTGCAGCCGATTATTTTTGTGAGATTACAGATTTGTTCCTGAATTCTTTATGTGATACTTAAATCTTGATGTAACTTTTTGGTTATTTCCTTTTACTTTCTTTATCTTTTGTTCTTATCTCCGTAGAAACAACCTCCCCTTCAAAGCGTTTGTCTCAAATCTTTGGTGTTCGATGTGTGACTTTTTTTAAAGGGCCATTGCGTCTGTTCAACTGACTGTTATCTTTTCCATTTTAACTGTCTCAATCCCTGTCAATTTAGATCTCTCCTATAAATTTTCTGCAACCACCTTTTGCAACCCATCCCAAACTGACTGCGATCTGTGAAATCAATTGTGGTTCTTTGTTGGTTTTCAATTTATGCATCATAGATATTTATCAATTGTCTATTTATTTTACTAGAATGCTTTGTGGAATCGAATGGGATCCTTTTGCTGTTTTTCCAATTTATGAATCATAAATATTTCTCAAATGGCTAGTATTTTATAACCATAAACTTAAACTTGGTCCTATGCACTCAGACTCTGATTTTCAAAAAAGTTGAAGTATAATTTTCTGTGCTTATCAATTCTTTTAATTGACATGTAATTTGTTTGTGTCTGTGGTGACTGTTTATTTTCATTCTATATTTTAAACTTTTTTCTTTGCACATATGTGCATCACACTCTTGTTTTCACTAGCGAAGGAAAAAGAGTAGACTTATAGATTTGGAGAATTCTTTATTTAATAATAATAATAATAATAATAATAATAAATAATACTAATTTTGGTTTTTTTTTTTGGGGGGGCAGTTTAATGGAATGCGGAAAAGGGGGGTATAAGCTTTTACCCTTTCAAAGAAAAGAAGAAATCATTTGTTAGCCAAATTATTAGCTTCTGGATACACGTGACTGATAAATACTATAATTCTATAAAGCTCACACAATAAATGCAGAAAATCACCATTTGGTATAATCTTTGGTTGGTGGTCAGTCTCCCACCATCATAGAATTCTATGGCTTCACAATTGGGGGTGGCCATTGGTTTGGGTCAGATTGGTTCTTGTCGGGTCAGCTTTGAACCGGTTCGTATTTGGCTGACCTGATTCTTAATTGAACATTTTGACTGTAAACTGACCCGCCAATAATTGGGTAGCCTGTATCCTGCTTGACTATCCTGATTAGCCAACGAGCAATGTTGGTCAAAACCACTCACAAATAGAAAATTAAAATAAAATATTACTGATGATGACATCACATGTTGCCTTCTTTTGGTTGTCATTTTTGAGTTGTTCATTTTGCCTAGTTGTGTTTTCTTTTGTGTGGGCGTTTAGTATCACATCAGTTATTTTCGAGAACTGAATTCTTGTAAAGTCTATAAATAGGCATCATACTTTTTTTTATTATTAGACAATTATTAAATGAAAAATATTTTCAGTTAAATTTCAGAACTCTTTAGTTCTTGAGATTGGGGTGAGAAGCCCGTGGCGTAAGGGGTGAGAAGCCTGTGGTGCAAGGGGTGCGAAGCTTAAATTTATCTGGTTCTTATCTCAAGCCCTAATTTCTTATTTTATTTCTTATTTCCAAACCATAATTCCCAAAGTTTAGTACGAAGGTGATTGCGATCCTCGTGTTAAATCAGTTTGGTATTAGAGCTTAGGCTCCAATTCCGTTCAAAATTTTCATCTTCTCTTAGAACCTAGTTCTAGATCTGAAATCCATTCCCAAAAAAAAACACTGTAGCAAAATTCCCCAAAAATCCTTTTGAAAATAAAAAAATCCCAAATTACATTGTTTGTTCATCTCCCTCCTCTGAAAAATAGAGGAATTTTAAAAAAAATCCCACATCGTACTGTTTATCTTCATCTTCAACTCCTTCCCTTCTTCCCCTCATCTCCACAACATCACCACCAACTCCGCCGCCCACCGCCTCCCACCACCGCTGCTATCAACTCCATCATCAACGCCATCTTCTCCGTCGTCTCCAAGCACCCCGATAAGCATCGCCGCACCCCACCACCCCAATCCCCCTCTCATCTCACTCATCAAGAAACCCCATCAACCCCGGTCACATCATCACCCTCCTTTCGATCTCATCATCGCCACCACCACCATTAACATCAACTCCATCAAACCCATCAATGCCACCTACCAACTTCACCGCCTTCCACGCCACGGCTACCTCCGATCGAGCAAACAACCCAGATCTCCTCTCTCCTCGCTTCCACCCAGATCTCCTCTCTTCTCTCCTTCACCAATACATCTCGCCATCGTGGTTCACATCAGAAGCCTCCAACACGATCATGGCATCATCTGGTCCCCCTTGCTTTCACCGACATCAGTCACTGCTTCCAAACCTCGCCGTCGTCGCGGCGTGCCCTTGTGCCCGCCAATCTCCGCAATCACTGACGCGCACCATCACTGCCTCCTCTGAACGGGTGTTCGTCACCTTGAGCTGCCACTGCCTCGTTCGTTGTTGTAAGAACTGATCGAGTCTGATCTCACTGATCAGTCCCATCAGTATTTGGCAATGTTTAAAATAACGATAACGTAATGATAACGTTTTTCTTCTGTTATGTTAGCATAGGTTATAAGTTACAACACATAATGTAGGTTACGCGATTTAATTATTTAATAAAAAAATATATATATACTATATTTAAGAATTTTTATAAATAAAAAATAATTTTTAAAAAATCTAAAAAATATCAAAATAGTATATAACACATTTAGCAAGTCTCACAACAATTTTTAGTAAGTATCACAATAAATTTTTACATTCATAAGTTATAATTCATAATCATCTACCAAACAACAATATGATCCGCATATTTCATTATAAGTCATATTCTTTTGCCATGCTATTCAATCTACACAAAGATTCATAATTCAATCTACAATAATTCATAATTCAATCATAATTCATAATTTTTTAGTCATGCTATTCATTATAATTTATAATTCAATGTATAATATGATATTCAATTATACCCCCGTGTCCTTCACTCTCTTATATTTTACCTCTGATCTCTCTATGCTCTCTCCCTCTATCTCTCTGCGCTCTCTCCCTTCAATCTCTCTCCCCCTCCCGATCTCTCTCTCTCTCGAGAGAGCAGAGAGAGTCGGGAGAGGGAGAGAGCAGATAAAGATCAGGAAGGGAGAGAGATCTAGGGGGAAACTGAAGAGAGAGAGAGAACGGGGAGGGAGAGAGAGCTTACATGTGCTTGGAGACAGAACCACCGCTTAGAGACGACGCCAACGAGAACCACCACGACAAAGAACCACCAGATGTCTTCTTTTGTTGTCGATCAGAGAGGTATGTCTTCTTCTTTCTTCTCGGTGCCGAACGAGGAGACGACGATGATGTTGCAGAGAGGATGATGAGCAAGCGAATTTGGGGGATTTTTTCTATAGATCGGGAGAATATGAGGGTTTATAAAAATCGACTTGCACCATAACGTAGGTTACTATGTGTTACGTTAATAACGGAACATAACGTAAGTTATGAGCAAAATAACTATAGTTATCAAACATTGCGTTTTTTTAGACCAGTAACATAACGATTGGTCGACATTACAATATATAACGAGTTATAATGGGCTAGATAATGTGTTTTTAAAACACTGGTATTTGGGTTAGAACAACCTGGTCGGATCCAACCAAACCTGACCCAATTCGCCTGAGCCTGACCCGACCCGACCAAGTCCAGGCCAGCCCGACTCGGTCCAAACTAGCGTGACTCAGTCCGAGTCAACTCAAGCGCTGAGTCAGCTCAGCCTGACTCAGCCCAGCAGAGGAGCAGCAACGCAGCCACATTTCGGGGGCCATTCTGAGCCCTTTTCAAGTCCAAATCGAGCTATTCTCGAAGCAGCAGATTCGTGACGACTAGTACTACTCGTCTATAGCATTCACATCCAAGTTCGAGCTTCAGACGTCTACCAGATTCAGCCTAGCAGATCAGCGCACAACAGTCCAGAGCTTGTATTTGGCCCAATTCGCGCCCAGTTTGCGCCGTCTTGAGGCAGCCATCTTCCGCTTTCTATTATTGCTGTCAAGGATATTTGTGGGTGATTTCAGCTCACCGGTGTGAGTATTTCTCCGAGGAATCTTAGAGGATTTTTACGTTTTGACATGAACGACTCACCCCTCAGGTGATAACCTAACTTGAGTTGAATTATTGACTGTTCTATTTGGATTGCTATAATTTGTTGGTTGAAAGCTATTTGCTTCTATCTAGTGGTTGCATCAGTGTATATTATTTTTCATCATTTTAGGAATGCATTCTCCTTGTATTTAGAACTTAAACTTCAGGATATTTTTTTCACTTAGTGCATGCATTTAGTTTATTTGAGTCTCGGATTCCCCACTGCATCTGCTTGATTGTTGGATTTTGCATTTGAGTCGTCATGACTAGTCAATATTATAGGGACCATCTATTAGACCAGCGGCACAACTTCCGTCAGGGTCATATGTCCGTTCAGGATTACATAACCATATTTAAAGATTTAGCCCATCATAGTGACGCGAGAGAGCACCATTCTGAGACTATAATTAGGTTTGGGGTTTACGATCTAAAATAAGACGGATGATTACTGACCCTTATGATTTAGAAACCGTTGAAGAGGCCTTTGATGTTGCATTAAGGATAGACTTGACTTTTAAAAGTTAGTCAATACCAAGGCTTGGTGTTCTAAGTGTGAGGAATATGAACATTACAATTATCAGTGCCCCTCGGAGAGTCAACATGTTAGAATTGTGTCTAGTGATAAAGTTGACGACTCGAAGGTTAATGATGTTCACATTCCTTCTAAGGCTGCTAGCATAATTGAAGACCTATTAGTTGGTTCTGGTGCACTGATTTTTTATTGAAGAGGCCTACGTGTCTTCTGACAGTACCAGTGATGACGTGAATAAATTAGTTGAGTTCAATATACCCGCAGTGCCTTAGCAAGTCAAGTTTTCTTGCCCTGAATATACTTTTATGGTCGTTCCTACCGAATCATATTCTAGTGAGTCACCTGAGTTTTTTGCCATGGTCTCTGTTGCTTTTTTTATTGGTCGTTTATAGTTTATTCCTGAGTCCAATTTATCATTAGTGGAGTTCGATGTGTGTCATCTTAAGCATCTCATATATCTCATTCTCCCGTCATTAGGAGTTATGCCTAGAGTGCTTACTGCATTGCATTTGCCTGTTGCACATATTGATAATATCACTAGGCAGATAGCAATTTGCAATGACATCTATAAATTTGTTGTATACCTATATAGTATCTTGCAGGAATTTACAGTTGATAATAAGGTGATGGCTACGAGTCACCATGAGGCTGTGAGAAAGTTGCACGCTTGGCGTACATATTTCGATAAGATTCTGAAGAGAAGTGCTTTCATTGCTTACGAGTTGCATACCCCATGGGATCCTGGTATCAGCTCCGTCTTTAGCAGGGATGATGCGCCTCGGTCTACTATCTGTATCTTGATCGAGCTGCCATCTTTCACAGTCGACCCGTCACGGAGACTAGTTTCACCTCCACTACTATGGTCTCGATGTGATGTACTAGTATTGCTGTCACGATTACCACCTTGGCCCGATTGAGATGCTTCATGAGGAGAGCCTCAGTCGACAGGGTCGAGTTTCTCCCACCCCGGGGAAATGATGAGGAGATTACATACTGCCTTCTTTTGGTTTAGTCATTTTTGAGTTGTTCATTTTGCCTAGTTGTGTTTTCTTTTGTGTGGGCAGCATCAGTTATTTTCTAGAACTGAATTCTTGTAAAGCTTATAAATAGGCATCAAACTTTTTTTATTATTAGACAATGATTAAATGAAAAATATTTCTAGTTAAATTTCAGAATTCTTGAGTTCTTGAGATTGGGGTGAGAAGCCTGTGGTGCAAGGGGTGTGAAGCTCAAATTTATCCGGTTCTTATCTCAAACCCTAATTTCTTTTTTTATTTCTTCTTTCCAAACCATAATTCCCAAATTTTAGTTCGAAGGTGATTGCGATCCTTCCCGTGTTACACCAATTACATTCTGTCAAAATTATCAAAATTATAAAAGATTCATTTATTCCAACAAGTATATATTTTTTCAGACAATCTCTCAAATTGTGAATTTAGTTGAGAAAAAAAATAAAAACAAAGTCGGTTGAGCAATCTGGATAAAAAATCAAGCTCAAACTGCTAATATGCTTTCATCTACTAATAAGCTCAAACTGCTTATACTGAGTCAGCTCATCATTATAGGAACAAATTAGAAGTTAACCTAACATCGTACTGTTAATTTTGTTTCAGATTCGAATATACAGCACTGAATAATATTGATTTGGATTTATTTACTATTTTCATGTTATGCTACTTCTCAGCCATTATCATTTTGATATATTTTCCAGATCCACGGTTCTTGGATGATTGTTAGAGTTTTTGTGTTGTCATGAATGTGCAATTCTTTAATGATATAGTCCTCGTCATGCAGTATATTTTAATGTTAGAAAGTTAATTTAGAAAGTTAAAATGAATTTCTTTTGTGTTACTTTTTCCTTTTTTGTTATTGCGGTGGCATTGGGTGTTCATTCACTTTTGTTACGACTTTTCTGCATTTTTATAGGGCTGTCATTTGCTAAACTTATTATCTAAGGAGCTTTTGGGAGATTTCGAGGCTTGTGCAGAATTGTTCATACCGGTAATATTTTATATTGATCAATCTGTGGTCTGGCTTCAAGTCTTCTGAAATAAGTTATTAAACTCCAAATTAATGCTTTTTAGGTATTATTTAAACTTGTTGTGATAACTGTCCTTGTGATTGCTGAGTCCGCTGACAACTGCATTAAGACGGTATGAACCTCTAGCAGTTCACTTAAATCATGTTCCTCCGGTGCTTTTACTGATTTTTGAGTATCCCAGATGTTGCGTAACTGCAAGGTTGCACGTGTTCTTCCTCGGATAGCTGATTCTGCAAAGAATGACCGGAATGCAGTTCTTCGTGCTAGGTAAGAAACTTTTGTTAACTTGAGGTTTGCATTGTTGGATTGTATCCTTATTCAATTCTTCTTGATATTTCAGGTGTTGTGAATATGCACTGCTAATACTAGAGTACTGGGCTGATGCTCCAGAAATACAGCGATCAGCTGATCTGTACGAAGATCTCATAAAATGTTGTGTTGCAGATGCTATGAGCGAGGTCTGGGATTTTTATTTGATTAATAAACTAAGAAATGCTTCTCAATGTGGTTCACTCTTCTCAAAAACAAAGTTACTATTATAGCAGAACTTACTACTTTCCTTCCTCTTCTACCCAACTCTTGTGATATACGCTTCAACTGATAAGCAGGAAACCTCTTTTGGAATGTTTGAACTAGAGAATTTTACTTTAAACCAACAAGAGTGATAGTCCCATAATTTAGAAGGGGATATGAATGAGCACCTTTCTATATGATGTTTACTTACTGTTGAAATAATAGTATTACACATCAAACGTAATAGGAGGCACCTTGTCTAGTTATCGTCCCTTGTTTATATTGAAGGAGTCTAGAGTTATATCTCTAGTATTATAACGTGAGAAGGGTGACTTGCACATTATGTCAGGATGAAACCTCTAAAATAATATTAGATGTGGGCCTCATAAGTGGACCCCAACTTTATTACCCTTTTACTGCACTTGCACCAAAAATCTGGTAAAAGAAAACAGAAACGATCTATCTGTACCACAAATTTTTTTGGATGCTGTTGTGTGTGCATTGTTTCATTTGTCTCACCTTCATGTTAGTTTCTCAGTTTCCTTATTGACACAGTAAGAATTTGTTTAGTCCTTGTTTCTGCCATTTTTTTGCTCCTTTTTGCCTCCGCTTTACCTGGGACTCTTAATTTTCTCATTTTCTCTTAATTTTAATTCTTTGTTCCTCATTCAGCTTGTTTTCTTTATTGACAATTTTGAATAACTCCGCTGTCAGGTTAACATCACTGCATCTATTCAGGGAACAAGTCAAATTAGAATAGGGTTTTGTTTTGGTGTACCAAATTCATCACAGTGATATATGATGTAATTTCTGAACATATATGAAGCCTAGATGTTCTTATAGGTGAAGTCAGATTTAGTCATAATAAACCACTGTTTTACAGTTAACAAGTCAGTGTTTTCTTAGCCTGCCGTAAAACCTATGTCTACATAGTTAAAATAAGGTTTATTATGAGTAAAATCATCACATTCAGTTGGTAATCTATGTGTTTGCTTTGTTTTATATGATGCCCATGTGTGCAGATAATTAAAATAAGCTTTATTGTGATTAAAGAGACTTAATCCATTTCTTAAATCTTATGTTTCTGCTTAACCTTATGCAGTTATGCGTGCAGTAGTTTAACTAATGTTTGATCGTAGAGAACTTTTATCTTAAGCTGGTATATATGTACCTACTTAATCTTTCTTTAAATATTTATACATGTAAGTTTTATGTGTTCAGCTAACAAATTGGTTAACCGACTCAAATAATGATGAAGGTTTGACGTGATTATACACTTCTTTTTAACTATCTGTACACTTAAGTTTCACATGTGTTCAAAATATTAGAGATTGCCATTGTGATGGATTCAGGATATTTAGTGCACTCTAAGTGTAAGGTATGATGGAAATGATTTAAATAGAAAATGAATAAGAGGGAAGTAAAGAGTAGAGGAAGGAGATACATTGAAGGGGAATGGGGAAGAAAAGGCATTTGAAAAGTAAAAAATAATAGTCACAGTAAAGTATATAGAATGATGGAACAATATGAATAAGGGAACATAGTGGAAGTTATTTATCGGGAAAGACGGGGGAAAATTGGAGAGAAAAAACTGATACTGATACAGGGTGAACAGATGAGTTAACAACTAAAATGTGCTCTGCTTCAACTTCTCGTGCTGCAGTTTTTGTCAAATACGCAAAAGCTATGAGAAGATACTTCATGGATAGATTTGTCATCTTATTGATTTACGATGTAACTCGTTCTTTTCTTAAATTTCAAGATTAGATATTGGAGTATTGCGTTCATGTTTCATCCGGGCATCTGAAGGTACTATATAATATTAGCTTAATAATGTCAAAAATCAGCACAACCCACTTCTGAGCCATAATAATCTTGATTCTTAACCATTGCTTCCTATGTGTATTGCTACTATATAGTATTCTCTTTATACTATATTACTCAATATGTTGTGCTTTACGCAGGTATACTTATTGTATATTATATGCTTAAGGATATACACCAAGCTATCTCATTAGCTAGCATAAAACATATGTTTTAACATATACCTTCCTGTGGTGGAGCATCCCTCTGTGTGTGCACGTGCAAGTGTTTATATGCATTTATATGTGTTTGTTGGTGCTGTTGTGAAACACAGTTTTTGCAGCTGCATAAAACTGGCGGTGTTTATGACTGCATAAAACTGGCAGTTTTATGACTGTATTTGAAGCACATTAAAACAGTAGTGGATATATGAGAGCACATGGAGGTGATGGCCCTCATGGTGATGCGAACCTGGAATCAAAGGCGGTGATCCCCACCGACCGATGCTGGGTTCGCTTGCGTATCCGAGTATCAAGAATGAACAGTGAAATCAGAAGCACGACTTCGTTAGTTGTTGAGGACGAAGGAAAGGGAGAACCATTGGATTTCACCGTTGGATTTCAAGGAGAACCGTTGATGGAAATTTAAATCAATCGGGTCAAATCGGGTAGCGGGTACATCCGTTGGACCATTCCAACCGTTTCCAATGGATATTCTCTCCCTGCTCCTCACTGCAGAAGTTGTTATAAGCTCTGTCTTCACTATTCTTTTTATGCAAAAAATTCAGAAAGAATTCCCCCATTTGGAGCTTGTATGAGAGCTGGGGCTCTCTGATTCCCCTTTATCAATCAAAATCCTAATTGCTGCTGATCCAATTTTGTGCTCGTTCTCCTTGTATTCGTGTTGATTTCAGGTTGAGATGGCCGGAAAAGGAAGGCAGCGTAACCACTCAATGGCAGCAACGTCGGAGGTCGCATCAATGGTATCAGAGCATCAGAACGCTGATGAGCTCGACGAGTGACGATCATGAGGGGGAAGTCGGACATTTGGGATCGGCTGCTCGTCCTCGTAGCGACATTGGTCTGGATCCAAAAACGAGTGCGGATCCACGAGGTCTGGTCGGAGACGGCTGGATTCCTCAAAAGGACTGCCAACTCGACTTTCGACTCAGCCCATGGAGGAGCGGCTGCGTCGGCAACACGGCACGCGGAGGACAGAATGTCAGATAGGATGCAAGCCAGCATGAGGGAAGTGAAGGAACAATTAGAGGATCATTTAGAGGGAAGGATGGAGGATATGATGGAAAAGATGATGGATAAGATGAGCCGACTGATTCGCAACCCCAACAACCAAAACAAAGGCAAAGCCTGTGATTGTTGAGGAGGTTCCTTTTATGAGCAGATTTACCCTCAACCCAAAAGCTGATGCTCCCACCAGCACACAAGCAAGAAGGGGTGCAGATCGAGAAGGAGAGGGGTTGGATCTCTATCCAGCAAGACACCAGAGGCTGCTAGTAACTCATGTAGGTAAATTCCCTCTATCTAAGAACCCTAAGGTTGAAATACCAATGTTTAATGGGGATGGGGATGTGCTTAATTGGATTTATCAAACGGAACATTTGTTCACTATCCACTCAACCCCCATTGAAGACTGAGTTGAATTCTTTGTGTTCTACCTAAGGGATGAAGCCCTCGTGTGGAGATGGTTGCAAAAGCAAAAGGGGGGGTACAGTGGATTGGTATGAATTCTGTGAAGAAATGAGGCTGCTGTTTGGCCCTGATGAGTTGGAGGACCCCCTGGCTGCTTTAGCCAACCTCAAACAAACAGGAACAGTGCAGGAATACCACCAAGCATTCATTAAATTGGCACACATGGTGGAAGATTCTGTGAAAAACTTAATCATCTTATTTTTAGTTGGACTGAGGGAGGATCTTTGTGCCAAGGTGAATTTGGATAAGCCATCCACTATGGTATCTGCTTATAGACATGCCTGTGCAAGGGAATCCATCAATCTGATTGAAAGAAAGATGAGCAAGTTGCAACCTTACAAGGGTCCCAATGTAACAGCGACACAAACCATTCCTGCAGGAAAGAGTTTAGTTATCCCTACAAATGACAAGGGGTGGGCAGGTTCTCAAGACTCCCATGAGAAGGCTAACTCCGGCACAGATAGAGGAGTACAGGAAAAAGAGTTTGTGCTTCAAGTGTGATGAGCCCTACACTATGGGCCATAAATGTTAGAGCATGCAACTGATGATCATTGAAACAGAAGAGTATGAAGAAAATGAAGAGGAAGAAGAAGAAATCTTATTGGAATCTAAGGGTGACAAGAGAAAACTAGACCCAGAAATCTCCTTGCACGCAATGGAGGGTACTACCTCACCTAGGACAATCAGATTGCTGGGCCTTGTTAATAGAAAGCCAGTGAGCATCTTGTTAGACACTGGGTCAACACATAATTTCATAGACCCCAGTGTTGTACAAAGAACTGGGTTGCAAGTGTACCCCGAACCCTCCTCCAAGGTAACTGTAGGGAGGGGGTGATTATTTACACAGTGAGGGGTTATGCAACTTTGTGCAGGTCCAGTGTCAGGGCACAACCATTACCACTGATTTTCACATCCTACCAATAGGAGGCTGTCAGTTGGTACTGGGGGTGGAATGGTTGCAGAGTCTTGATGAGGTAAGCTTCAACTTCCAGACTCAAGGTGTCAAATTGTCCAAGGGAGAGCAAACTTGGAGTTTAAGGGGGTGCAACCTAAGGTGATTTGGTACCAGCAGGAGTCATGGATTAATCTCTGTATCAAAAGTGCCAAGGGATGAGTGCTCTACGTGTGCCACAAGGAGGATCGGGCATTGGATTACATCAAGTCCATTCTCCACCATGGTTCAAAGTCTCGGTTTCGGCCGTCGACTCGGCCGGCACCGAGACGGATCGGTCTCGGCGACTCGCATCGGACTCGGACGATACACGCAAAATGCTACATAGAACGCCAAAAAAATTATGAAAAAATCATGACAAATCGTAAAAAATGTAGACATCAAAATTCATGTATCACATATTCAAAACATATCACTTAGCACTCAAAACATAACGTGAAAGCATAAATACAAGCGTCGTCGGTAGAAAGACATCAAAATACATGCATAATATAGTAAATTGCACAAAATAATTCATAAGTACCTGCTAATATAGTCATTTTCACATTGAATTACGAGGAGGCACAAAATCATCATTATCATCATTCCTGCGATGAGTATAGAAACCAGACATATAGTTTCCATAAGGATAATAATATGTTTGTGGGTGAGATCCTGTAGGCTGAGAGGATTGACCAGAGGATCCACTATCAGAGTAATATGGCGGTAGGGGTTGTGCAATATCAGCTCCATGGTGATAATATCCAAAACCTCGATATTCAGTGCTGCTAGTAGAATATTCACCAGTGCTAAATAATCAGTGCCAGAATATTGGCCAGATGTCAAACCCAACCCTGTAAATGACCTTCAAGACTATGATGATCATGTGAGTATTTATCATGTCCACTCGAATAATCATCGCTAGAACTGAAACCAATTGATCCAAATGCCTACGTTGTTGCAAAATCTTCGCACGGGCTCCATGATTTGTATCTTGTGTGGCATAATATTCTGAATCCCATGTCATAACACCACCTCGTTGGCTTCCACCAACACCATGAGTCTCTCATCATTACCGCCATCACCTCTATAATCGCCATCATCACCGCCGTCACCATCACTGCCATCACCGCCACTTTCGTCACTACGACGAATACCTTCATCCAACCAACCTAAGTCATCTGGTGGTAACATCGGTGGTTCTCCCTCACGAATCCACTCGTCCAAAATATCATCATTATTGAAAATATTATTCAGATCAATTGGGTTGTAATAATCATCAGTGTCGCTTTTGCATGTCAAGTTTCTTACTCGCAACCACATATTGTAATGCACAAATACTAGTTTATGCAACTTGTTCATTGCCAACCGGTTGCGCAATTTTGTATGAATCAGTGACCACATGCTCCAATTTCTTTTATAACCCGATGAAGAATATGTTTGGCTTAAAACTTTGATGGCAATTTTTTACAAATGGGGAGCTTCTTTCGCCATAATTAATCCACCAATCAGCTGGAAGAGATTGTTGCACTGCTCTTCTAGTCAGTGAGCTTTCAAATTCTCCGACTCCATCCACAAATAATTTTATCTATGAGAATGCACATCATAAGTGTTATATCGATGAAATAAATAAATTATTTGCATAATATTATATCGATAAAATAAATAAATTATTATTACCTCATTAATAGCTCTTGTTTATTCAAATCCGGCTCCAATCTTTTAATGACCTCTTTTAATTCATTTCTCATTTCTGGATGTGTAGAAAAATTTTTTGAATATTGGAGTGCTGTATATAAAAAATATGCTGCAATAATGTAAGCACATGACTGTTATGATATGACAGTTTCAATTTCTAGTTAACAAATATGATTTCTAGGCAAATGAATTACCAGCAGCATGCAAGTGTCTATGCAATTGTCCCTCCCATCTTCTATCAATGATATCCCAGTACTTCTTCCAGTTCTTATTTGATGCCTTTATAGACAATTTTGTTCTATCCATAGCTTCATATATAATAGATAATGTAGGTTTCTTGTCCTGGGCCCACTATCTTCAAGACTCTGACAAGAGGATTTATAATATTTTGGACCTCTTGCCTTCTTCCAAAACCGGTCAGTCAGAATGAGATTAGAAACCTTATTTCGCACACTTCTACTCGTTGAATTCACGCCATTCGGTAGTCGTACACATTCTTTTCAAATCTTGCACATAGCGAATAAGGCTTTTAATAGAAATAAACTTGGTGGCAAACCGTGTTATACCTGGTCTCAACAAATCTCTATCTCTGGTAAATAGCTTCATTAAATTCACCACTTTGAGGCTATTGTAAATGAATAATGTGATCATCCTAGTATTATCTAATGTCTGCTTGACTGATTTCACAGAGGCAATATCTTCAAGCATCAAATCAATGCAATGTGTTGCACAAGGAGACCAAAACAAATGTTTTCTTTTCTCCATCAATATGTGACCAGCTGCTTTGAAACTTGTCTCATTATCTGTTACAACTTGCACGATATTTTCTTCACCAACTTCATCAACAACTTTATCCATTAGCGAGAATATATAATCAGCAGTCTTTGAGATATTAGTAGTATCAACAGAAGTATGGTAGATCATGCTTCTATCACAATAAATCATGAAATTAACAATAGACTTTCTATTCCGAGAATTCCAGCCATCATACATGATCGTGGAACCATACTGCGGCCATTGTGTTTTTATTGAAGCAATATATACTTCAATTTCTTTCATTTCCTCCTCTAAATATAGATTGCCAATCTGGTACCCTGTAGGGCCTTTTACACTTGGGCCTGCATCCACAATATTATTAATCATGGCTTGGTAGTAAGGACCACTATCGGCTGCATTGAATGGTATTGCATTGTAGTGAAAGAATTTCGCCATAGATTTTTCAACCCTTTTAATATTCTCAGTGGAGAATATGCTTTTGATTGATTTCTGTTTTGTTGGGAACATGTAAGGATCAATACCACGAGCTTGAATTTCAGCTTCTCTCATTGTCATACTCTGACGCAATCCACGGTTAATCCCTGATCCTGAAGACTGCGAACTACTGCCACTAATATCAACTCCTGCCGATCTCCAAGCTATTTCATGACTTTCTTTCATAGCTTGTTTTAGTTCTCTTTTTTCAACTCCTTCTAAACCACTTCTTTAATTTCATTATCAGAATCTTTATCGGTCACATCATAAAAATCTTCCTCACTTAAAGATCTCATAAGTCGCTCTTTATTGGATTTTATGGCCGCTTTCTTTGCTACCTTCAAAAGATGTCTCATTATTTGAGATGCCTCTTTTGATACTCGCAAGCATCCTTCCACCTGACCGGGTACATGTGCTATGTGTTGTTTCAATCTAGTGATACCATCATGGACTTGTTTCCCACAATAATTACACTTCACAAGTTTTCTACTTCCATCTAGGGGTGAGCAGAGTTCGGTTATAACCGAAATAACTGACCAAAAATCGAAAGCCGAACCCGAACCGAATCGAACCACTCTAATTCGGTCGGGTTTCGGTTTTATGTTCCAAAACCCGAACCCGACCGAACCGAACCGAATCTCTCACCATATATATTACCCTACTCAAATTCAATTTAGTGAATCATATTGTTCACAACAAAACTGGTGGAAACTTATCTCATTACTTTTACTATTACCATCTTTTTTATGTTGAATATGTGAAAGCTATGTTAATACAACATCACAATTGAGAATAATATTTATATTAATATAGTTTTTTCATTCTTATCATTAAAAATTAGTAATAATTATATGAGCTTTGATATAGCTCAAATACAATGTAAAAGTTTTAGAATATGAAATTTTTAATTCACATTAAGGTTAGGATCTTTTCTTATTTCTAATTTGGGTAATAGATATTTGAGAATAGAATATTAAAGGATGATAATATAATGTTGATTAAAAATTACAAGAAATGATGGCAATATATTGGTTTAACTGAAAAATCGAAAAATCGAACCGAATTAAGTCGATTCGGTTCGGTTCGGTTACTAAGTCTAATCGGTTCGCTTCGGTTTTGCAAAAATTAGTAAAAACCGAACCGACCGATGCTCACCCCTACTTCCACCAACGGGGGTACCATGTTCCATCCAATGTCGCGTTGCTTTGGAGCCATACTGAAATTTGAAAAATTATCTGTTAAATTAAATTAAAACTAAAATTAATTAAATTAAAAGAACATTAATTAAACTCAATTAAATTAAACTAAACTAAATTAAACTAAACTAGTTTATACTAGATTAAGCTAAACTAACGTAATTACCTAACTTCAATAAAATTATTAAATTACCTAACTTAATTATAATTACAAAATTTTATTAAATTAAATTAACCTAAATTAAGTTTAACTAAACTAAACTAATTTAAATTACATTAAACTCAAATAATTAAAACCAGAGAAAGGAACAGAAGGAGAAAGAGGGACTGAGGGATAGAGAGAGGAACAGAGGGGAGAGAGGGACTGAGGGGAGAGAGAGGGACTAAGGGGAGAGAAAAACTGAGGGAGAGAGAGGAATAGAGAGGAGAGGAACAGAGGGGGGAAAGAGAGGAACAGAGAGGGGGTAGAGAGAGGGAGACACAGAGAGGGACAGAGAGGGAGGAACAGAGAGGGGGGGAGAGAGACGGAGACAGAGAGGGGGACACAGAGGGAGAGAGAGGAACATAGAGGGGGGAGAGAGGGACTGAGGGATAGAGATTAGAGAGGAACAGAGAGGAGAGGAACATAGAGGGGGAGAGAGAGGGACAGAGATCGACGGAGAGAGAAAGGGAGAGAGATCGATGGAGAGAAAGACGCAGAGGGAGAGTGGGAGAGAGATTGACGGAGAGAGGGAGAGAGAGGTACCTGCGAGGGGGAGAGATCGACGGCGACGGCGACGGTGGTTTTTTTCCTTTCTGATCCAGAGGGAGAGAGATCGACGGAGAGGGAGAGAGAGGTACCTGCGAGGGGGAGAGATCGACGGCGACGGCGACGGGATTTTTTTTCTCTTTCTGATCCAGAACGCAGAGAGGAGAGAGATCGAGAGATATAGATCTCTCTCTCCCCCCCCTTTATGTTCGCGGGTTCACGGGTGCTGAGTCGACCCGGGTCGGGTCCGACTCGGCACCTGCCCTTCGACTCAGGCGTCCGAGTCGTTTCGTTGGTCGCCGAGTCGGATATGACTCGGCCGAGTCCTCGATCGCTGTTCTCCACCCCGAGCTGAAGGCTATATGTGAAGAATTTTCGGATATCATCAAGGGAGTGCCAAGGCTGCCACCAAAGAGAACTCATGATCACCACATCCATTTCCTCACAGGTTCAGAACCTATTAACCTTATACCCTATCGACATCCCTGGGAGCAAAAGAACGCGATTAAGAAGATGGTGCAAGAAATGTTGGAGGGGGGAATTATCAGAAACAGTCAAAGTTCGTATGCTTCACCTGTTGTTCTTGTGAAGAAAGTCGATGGCACTTGGAGGCTTTGTGTGGACTACAAATCCCTCAACCAAGGGACAATCAAAGATAAGTATCCCATACCTCTCATAGGTGAGTCGCTAGATGAGCTACAAGGCTCTGTTTTTTTTCTAAATTAGATTTGAGAAGCGGGTATTATCAAATTAGAATGTGTGATGAGGATGTACACAAAACAGCCTTTAGAACACATTCAGGGCATTATGAATACTTAGTAATGCCCTTTGGGCTTACTAATGCACCGGCCACATTTCAAGCTTTAATGAATGAGCTCTTTAGACCCTATCTTAGAAAGTTTGTGTTAATATTTTTTGATGATATCCTCGTCTACAGCTCCTCTTGGCAGGAGCACCTCCAGCATGTCAAAAGGGTAATCCGGGTTCTTCAGAACAACCAGTTATATGTCAAAGGGAGCAAATGCCAGATTGGGGTAACAGAAGTTCATTATCTGGGCCATATTGTCTCCTCAGGAGGAGTAGGTGTTGATGAAGAGAAAATTCAAGCTATAGTGGAATGGCCAATGCCAAGAAACTTAAAAGCACTGAGGGGTTTCCTTGGTCTCTGCGGATACTATAGAAGGTTCATCCGTGAGTATAGCTATGTAGCAGCTCCGCTGACTAGGCTCACAAAGAAGAATGCTTTTAATTGGGATGAGTCAGCCCAACTTGCCTTTGAACAATTGAAGAGGGTTCTTACTACCCCACCAGTTTTAGCTTTGCATGATTTCAATTTACCATTCATCATTGAGTGTGATGCATCAGCCACAAGGGTGGGAGCAGTGCTTATGCAAAGGGGACACCCTATTGCATTCATTAGCCAAGAGTTGAGGAGCCCAGTGAAGTGGTCATCAGCCTATGAGAGGGAAATGCTAGCTATTCTGCTGGCCATCAAGAAATGGAGACAATCCCTTTTGGGAAAGAAATTCATAATAAAAACAGATCACAAGCTCCTGAAATTTCTATTGGAACAAAGACTGGAAACTGAAGCCCAGCACACTTGGCTTCTAAAATTACACAATTACAAGTTCAGGGTGGAATATAAAAAGGGAAAAGAAAACTTGGTTGTAGATGGATTGTCCAGGAGACAAGAAGAAGAGGGTACCCTGATGGTGATCTCTGCAGCCGAATCCAGCTGGATTGAAGAGTTGAGGAGCACGGTTCAAGAGGATGACTACTTTTAGGAGTTGAATGCTAAATGGGAGGCTGGCTCCCTTGAACCTTTCGTGTATCAGAAGAGAGGCATTTTATACTATAAAGGCAGAACACTCTTGAAGCCTGCTTCTTCCCTCACTGGAGTGCTTATAGCTGAGCTTCATGATACTCCAACGGGAGGACATTCTGGGTATGTGAAGACTTTACACAGGTTAAGGAAGGTAGCATACTTGAGGGGCATGAACAATCAAGTCAGGGCACACGTAAGAGAATGTGATGTGTGCCTAAGATCTAAATATGAGAATGTTCATCTTGCGGGACTACTTCATCCATTACCTATCCCTGATCAAGTATGGGAGGAAATTACAATGGACTTCATTGAGGGCTTACCAAAAAGTGGGGGAAGGACCACTATACTGGTGGTGGTTGACAGGCTATCCAAATTTGCTCACTTCATTCCATTATCCCACCCATTTACAGCCAGAACGGTAGCACTTGTGTACATAGATCACATCTATAAGCTATATGGCATGCCCCAAGTCATAGTTACCGACAGAGACCCTCTCTTTACTAGTGAATTATGGAGGGAGTTTTGGCAGTTGCAGGGATCTCAGTTGAACTTCAGCACATCTTCATCCGCAGACTGACGGCCAAAGTGAAGTGGTTAATAGAACTCTAGAAACGTACCTGTGGTGCTTTTGCTCTCATAAGCCCCAGGACTGGAAAAAGTGGTTGCCATGGGCTCAATTCTGGTATAACACCAGCCGGCACTGTTCAACAAGAGTCTCCCCATATGAGGCATTGTATGGTAGACCACCCCCACTATCTTTGCATACATTCCTAGAACTGCCCGCTTGCAATCTGTAGAAGATGATTTGATAGAGAGAGATGTGGCTCTTCAGCTCCTAAAAGATAACCTTGTGAAAGCTCAAGAAAGGATGAAAAAATTGGCGGATCAACATAGAACTGAAAGAGAATTCATGGAGGGGGACATGGTCTATTTAAGACTCCAACCGTATAGGCAGGTATCCGTGGGAGGAAGGAGACCCCATAAGCTTTCACCGCTCTTTTATGAACCGTATCAAGTCTTGCATAAGATTGGCGCAGTGGCGTACAAGCTCCAGTTACCACCCGAGTCCAAAATTCACCCAGTATTTCATGTATCTCAGTTAAAAAAGAAATTGGGTAGAGCAGAGCAAGTACAACACCAGGTACCTACAACATCTGTAGAACAAATTCTGGAACCTGAAGTCATTTTTGAGAGGAGAATGGTGAACAAAAATGGGAAAGCTGTGACCGAAGTTTTGGTCAAATGGAAGCAGTTGCCCCTTGAAGAAGCTTCATGGGAAGAGTATTGGGTGATAGCCAAGAGGTTCCCTAACTTCGACCTTGTGATAAGGTCGAATCTAAGGGGGAAGGATTGATGCGAAGGAATCAAAGGCTGCGATCCCCATCGACCGATGCTGGGTTCGCTCACGTATCTGAGTATTAGGAATGAACAGTGAAATCGGAAGCACGAGTTCGTTAGTTGTTGAGGACAAAGGAAAGGCAGAATCGTCGGATTTCACCGTTGGATTTCAAGGAGATCCGTTGATGGAAATTTAAATCAATCAGGTTGAACCGGGTAGCGGGTCCATCTGCTGGACCATTCCACCCGTTTCCAACGGATATTCCCACCCTGCTCCTCACTGTAGAAGTTGTTATAAGCTGTCTACCTTCACTTTTCTTTTTATGCCAAAAATTTAGAAAGAATTCCTCCATTTGGAGCTTGTATGAGAGTTGGAGTTCTCTGATTCCCCTTTATCAGTCAAAATCCTAATCGCTGCCGATCCAATTTTGTGTTCGTTCTCCTTGTATTCGTGTTGATTTCAGGTTGAGATGGCCGGAAAAGGAAGGCAACGCTACCACTAGACGACAACAGCAGCGGAGGTCGCATCACATGGACATGGAGTAAGCATGAGCTAGGGAAACTTTAATATCTTAGTTGGTGGATCCTCTAGAGTATGGATTGAGGCAATAAATTGATACACTAGTTGCTAATGAAGCAGAGGACTGGCCGTTGATAGTGCTAAATGGGAAAAGAAGGATTCATGTAGCTGATGTGAGAGTTTGAGATTAAGGTTTTTATATTATTGTTGTAGTATAAAGCCTAGCGCTAGGGCATCACAGGCATATCAAAAAATAATCTTTTTTATAGATTAAGCATCAACAACAAGAAAGCATTTGTCGCAAACTTTGGGGTTGGCTACGCGACTCCTTTTTGCCATCTCGAATAAATTAACGGTTGTCATGCTTTTTTACTGCCTCTGCCCGTAGTCTCACTGCTCTATTAAATATGACCGCATCATCTTTCTAAGTGGCACACCTATCAACTTTCATTGTACATATCCAGACTATCTCAATCGGTTCTCCTTCAGTTTCCTATCAATTTATCCTTTATATTCAACACAACTAAGCCAAAGGTGGCTTAGGCCATCATTGCCTAGGTGCTTGTAGATGCACCATCTAGGCGGTTTGCCCTGTGCTGATCAACCTTGCCATGATTATTAAGATTTAAACTTGTGCTTGTATGCTAGCAAGATCATGCTCTACATACAATGCCAACGTTTCTACTTCCATATGTGCATCATGTGCTTGTATTCATTATTTATCTTTGACACAATTGTTATCGTGCACAAACCCATAGTTTCCATTCATAAATCTATACCTGTGCGAATTTTTCTATTCTACAAGGTTCCGTTGTGTAGTCCATCTATGCATGTCTTTTTATCATGTTTTCTTTCTTCTTTGACCTGTATATTCATGATTCTCTTTACAAATGGAGTGAGTAGCTTTCTTGAACTAGGCTTTTGTATTAGGCCAAGCTTTTATAATTGCGCTAGGCCAAGCTTGTATTAGGCCAAGCAAATGGATGTTAAAATGAGTTTGTCAAGATGAAAATGTTGAGGTGGATGAGTGGGTATAATACAAGACATGATTTAAAGCTATTGTATTCACAAGTAGTTAAATGTTGTTTCCTTGAAAAAAAATCTTTCGAGATGTTTTGGACGTGTGCAATACGACCAGTGAGTGCACAGTTAGGATGATTGAGAGGATTGTAGTTGAGCGGGTGGCCAGAACACTGGTAAACCCAAGAGGACATAGATCAAGTTAAATTAAAAAAGAAGGATACAAGGATTGCTAATTTAAAAGAGTATGTGACCATTTATTGATTGAATGGAAACAAAAGGTATATATAGCTGAAGCCAAAAGGTTCATATAAAGGTTCTGTTGTATAATAGTATTTGAAATGTTAATAGTTTATGTATAGATTTGCTTTCAGCTTATCATATTCATATGCTTGTATCAATGAAATCTTTATCTGATGTATTCATGACTGTGTAAACATGATCTGAATAGCATTCTGATACACCGTATAGGTGCGCTCTACTGCGCGAACATGCTACCGGTTGTTCACAAAAACTTGGCCAGAGCGATCTCGTCGCCTCTTTTCATCATTTGATCCTGTCATACAAAGGGTATGCTATTGCGCCAGGGAGATATTTGTTCTAGATTTTTGTATTTTCTGCTCATGCGATGGAACTATTTGTAGATAATAAATGATGAAGATGGAGGGATGCACAAAAGATATGCTTCGCCATCACTTCGTGAAAGAGGAGCACCACTTTTACGCACTATATCTCATGCCCCTCCATCAAATATTCCTGGATATGGTACTTCTGCCATTGTTGCAATGGACAAGAGTTCAACTATTACATCAGGAGTATCTTCAGGTTCTCTTCTTTTATCACAGTCAAAGCCACCTGAGAATTCTTCTGAGAGAAGTCTTGAAAGCATGCTTCACGCGAGCAAACAAAAGGTTTCTGCCATTGAAAGTTTACTGAGAGGCGTTAACATATCAGATAAACAGAAATCTTCAATTACACACTCAACAAGCTTGGATCTGGGTATACATTTGAATGCTTAATCCGATTACTAGTACTTATTATTATATGCATTATTCTTTGAGGCCTGTTAGCATCTTAACTTGAATGCCATGACCAATATATGCTGTTTTAATGTAGCAGTAGAATTGTCAGACAATATTGTCCATGGCTGAATGAGCTTAAGGTTTATTCTCTCCTCTTTTGGTCCTAGTGCAGGAGTTGACCCCCCATCTGCCCGTGACCCCCCGTTTCCTCCTGCAGTTTCTGCTTCAAATAATCTCCTTTCACAAAATTCATTGCTGGTTGATTCAGCCATTGGTGATGTTGCAAAAGGCAATACAAGGAATGGTGGCTCAGATTTGACTGATCTCATCAATCTTCAGAACCATGCTTTAAGAGACTCATCCAAGTCATCCTATCAAAGTAGGTTTTCATCTGATTCTCTGTCTGCATTGTCATTGGCCACATCTAGAAGATCTTCTGGAAGATTGCTAGATGGAAGTGTTGAAGATAACAATGATATCAGATCAATTAGGCGTTTTACAAATATGCAGACTGAGAAGCAATTCTTTGACACACATTATAAGGATGCTGTCTTTAGAGATTCACAGAATCATTATGTTCCTAATTTTCAGAGGCCACTTCTAAGAAAGCAGGTCACAGGAAGGGTTTCGGCGAGTGGCAGAAATAGTTTTGATGATAGCCAGTCCTCACTTGCTGAGATGTCTAACTTTGTTGATGGCCCTGCATCTTTAAGTGATGTACTTACTGAGGGTTTGAGTCCCAATTCAGACTGGGTTGCTAGAGTTTCTGCTTTTAATTACCTCCGGAGTTTGCTGCAGCAAGGGCCAAAAGGTATTCAAGAGGTTACCCAGAATTTTGAGAAGGTCATGAAGCTGTTTTTCAGATACTTGGATGATCCTCACCACAAAGTTGCACAGGCAGCTCTTTCGACACTTGCAGAGATTATTCCAGCATGTAGAAAGCCTTTTGAGAGTTACCTTGAAAGGGTTCTACCATCTGTTTTTTCTCGATTGATTGACCCAAAGGAGTTAGTTAGGCAGCCATGCTCAACAACATTGGAGATTGTTGGCAGAACTTACAGTATCGATTCTCTGTTGCCTGCTCTTTTGCGCTCTCTGGATGAACAGAGGTCTCCAAAGGCAAAGTTGGCTGTTATCGACTTTGCGAATAACTCTTTCAACAAGCATACAACGAGTTCTGATAGTTATAGCAACAGTGGGTTTCTTAAACTATGGCTTGCTAAATTGGCACCTTTAGTCAATGATAAGAATACAAAACTCAAGGAAGCATCTATTTCTGGAATAATATCTGTTTATTCGCATTTTGATTCGACAGCGGTCTTGAATTTTATTCTTAGCTTGTCGATTCAAGAACAGAACTCATTGCGACGAGCACTTAAGCAGTATACTCCTCGTATAGAGGTTGATCTAATGAACTTCTTGCAGAATAAGAAAGAACGACAGCGGTCCAAATCCTTTTATGATCAGTCTGATGTCATCAGAACTTCTGAGGAAGGCTACATTGGAATATCGAGGAAAAGTCAACCTTTTGGCAGGTACTCAGCAGGTTCAGTTGATAGTGAAGGTGGGAGAAAGTGGAGTTCCATACAGGAATCAACTCTAGTTGATGCTTCAATAGGTCAGGCAACATCTGATGAAGCTCGGCAGTCTTACCAAAATATTGAACTTGACTCTGATGCAGAAGTTTTCAGTCAAAAGAGCAGGGAAATGAAGTTCAATGCTAACAACCCAGTAGAAAGTACTGGATCATGGACAAATTGCATAGAAAGAACAGATCGAACTTTGGAACGTGAGAATTCTTTGGAAACTCCACGCCTAGATATTAATAGACTATTGAATTATGAGGGGCCTAAGACTGTTGGATTGACCCTCAGCAATGAAAGTATTCAAGATAGGGAGCTCACACATGAGAAGCTTAGTCCTGCTAAGAACAATTCTCAAGTTGACAGTGGACCAAGCATTCCACAAATCCTTCACCAGGTAATTTAAAATTATTTCTGGATTGTTGCAAATAATGATGTTTTCAGATGTCCATAGCATATCTGATATACTTCCAAGGTGAATTTTAATTATATACAATTTGTACATGTAGATTTGTAGTGGCAGTGATGATACATCAGCTTTAAGTAAACGAGAAGCATTGCAACAGTTGGTTGAAGCTTCAATGGTTAACGACAGCTCTGTCTGGACCAAGGTAGTATCTGTTGTTTGTGCTGTTCCATATGTTTCTTGGCCAACTTTTCTTAAGCTTTAACGATAGTTATTATCTAGGTCGTGGCTTTCAGGTTGTTTGTTTCTTTGGTTTCTCAGCTGTAATCCTTGTTCCTAATGTCAATGTTTTTTATTTTATTGGAATCTAATGCTTCAACAGGCTTCATGTTTATTATGTTGACAGATTTCTAGTTTAAAATGCTTATCTTCCTAATGTACAGTCTCCTGCATCTTTGTGAGATAGAGCCCGGATTTTCTAGAGCATTCAAATGTGTCATACTATAGTAACTTTAACTCAGAGAATCAAGAGGACAACGATTTGAAGCTTTACTGTGAGTTGTGATAGCCAAGCCCATTGTCAATAGAACCCAGATGTTGTGACCCATGCCTCGGCCAGAAATAAATAGGAGAGAAAAAGGAATATCCCTCCCTATTTATGCTTGGCCAGGATGTGGTCACATCTTGGGGTCCGGGGACCCCGAGTCCATATAGAAAATCTATCGGTATTCTGAATGTGCTTCAACACCTTAAAAATTCTGGTATGAAATTGAATAGATTACTAAAATACATAAGTTGGAGGGAAATTTCTTCCCTACGCAGGTTTATTATATAACCATTTTTATCCTGCTTTTATTTGATATTTTATGATGTAGACTTAAAATTCTTACCTTGCGATGTGCGCTGCTTGTGTATATTCTGTGCTTTGTGTGTGCGCGCAACTGATCCCAGGAAAATGGTCAATGTTTATTTATTTATTTATTTCTCTTCTGGGAAATAATTGCAGACTAGTAGAAGCATTTATTCTTTACAACTGAGCTACCATACCCTTGTTTCTTTTTCATTTTCAAATTAATGTTTAATTGGAGTTGGAGTCAGCATTACTTTAGTGTACATCTTGATTACCTTTGCCTTTTCCTCTTTATATTTGCCAAAGAATTGTGTTTCTTTGAACTATTAAGTAGGCTGTCAAATTTTAGTATGTCATTGCATGATTGAACAGTGACGGATAATGATGTGACTGCAGTATTTCAACCAAATTTTGACAGCAGTGCTTGAGGTGTTGGATGATCCTGATTCATCCACCAGGGAGCTTGCTCTTTCTTTGATAGTCGAAATGCTCAACAACCAGGTTGTGCAAGTAATTGATTCTTCTGATTTCCCTCACGAGCTTGTCTAAACTTTTGATGGTTTCTTACCCTGCTGCTGATATGACAACTGCATACAGAAAGGGGCAATGGAAGATTCAGTGGAGATTGTTATTGAAAAGTTGTTACATGCAGCTAAAGATGGTGTTGCAAAGGTATCATAACACTCTGTTTCTTTGCTTTAGTTGCCCTCTTTTTTGATGCTTCTATTAGTTTTAGCAAATTATTTTTGCTACAGGTCTCAAATGAAGCACACCAATGTTTGACCATTCTCTTATCTCAGTATGATCCATTCCGATGTCTTACAGTATGTGATTTCAGCTTTTCTCAGTTTAAATCAATACCACTTGTGACAGTCACACCAATAATCTTAGACACTTCCTTCTGATATGTGATTTTCGTTTTGCAAATGCTGCAGGTTATTGTTCCATTATTGGTCAGTGATGATGAAAAGACCCTTGTTATTTGCATCAACTGTTTGACTAAGGTACATTTTAAGTCCATGAGTTTTTTCTCTGAAATCAAGTACAATCTCACCAAATCACCTTTTCAATATATCTCATCTAGAAGTATAAAATCTGAAACATCTCTTGTTAAACTTTCTCACATATTGCATTCTCATAGACTTGTTTTTCTACACGAGAAGATACCACCAAACCGTCACTCCAGAGATTTCTTACTGGTTAAATTAAAAAGAACTTCATCGTCCCTTGTTACGTCAAGAGAACATGATTTGAACACCTAAGCTTACAAAACTTTATTCCCATAGCTTTAAAACAATTAACTATTTGTGCATTGTATTTATTGTTCTAAATGTCGGCTACAATGGACAATAGTTTTTTTGGCACTATGGCTCTACAACTTTTCTTTTTTTCACTATGATAGTGTGTTTGTTGATTATATATTGCCTGCTATTATCAGATATCTTGGTATTAATGCATTTTGTTTGGTGGCGAGGTGTAAACTGTAACCAAACACATCCACTATCAAATAAGCTAATTGAAGCAAATGTCACTGATGTATAGTGGTAAAACCTCTTTGCAGTGGACAAGAGGCCTAGGGTTCAAATCCCGCTTGCATCAGGCTACAACTTATATTTAAAGGGGGAAAAAGTTAAAAAATAAAACTAATTGAAGTTATAGTCCATTAGGATTCATTCCGTAGACTGAAATATATTTTATGTTGGCGATCTATGGCTTAATGCACATTTCTCCTTTATCCTGGCTTGGGTAAGCAAAAGGGAAAAAAACTTGAGCAGCGGAGTTAACTAAAGATAATCATTAATCCTTAAATTTCTCTAGTATTATTTTCCTAAACTTCCATATTCTCCTTTTCTGATTACCTGGACATGCCTCATCTTTTTCTGCTACATATACAAGGGCTCTCTGCTTGATCAAGGCCGGTGCTGCTAGAAGGCTTGCACTGCTATGCCTGTGGTTCTCTTTATTGCCCTTTTGAGGCCATTGTTACATGCTATAAGGTGGCAGTTTAGTGTCTAGAGCACTGTTTATATTTTGAATTTTTATTTTTGTAAATTCGTTTTTTATGAGGTGGACTCGAGGTATTCAGGAATAGTTAGCATACATTGCAGCTAACAAGATGCATCTTTATGTATTATAATTCCTACAAAAAAGGCGAGGTATAAGCTGTAACCAAAATACATCCACTATCAAATAGCTTTGGAACCATTAACTATTCGTGCATTGTATTTATTGTTCTAAATGTCTGCTGCAATGGACATTTGATGGAGATGTTGAATTATCTACCACATACACGCACACAAAGGTGACCAAATGATACCTGATTTGAAGAGTAGACAATTGATGAAGATGTTGAATTATCTAGCATTTGCATATACAAAGGTGACCAAATGATATTACTCATATATTTAAAATTGAGGTGCGTATATTGATAGCCAAGCTAATTGCAAAAATTGCAATGTTTTTCTTAAATATGTATGCGACTTCTTGTTCACAACACTTTTTGCTTTGGCTTCTTCTTACCGTAATTATATGCGCAGAATTAGCACATCTGAAGTTAAAGAGCCCTTGAAGAGGATGAATCAAGGAAAGCTGTTGGCCCGGATGGAATTCCTATTGAGGTATGGAGATGCTTAGGAGAGGTGGGCGTGAGATGGTTGACAAACCTCTTTAATAAGATCTGGTTAACTAAAAAGATGCCAAATGAGTGGAGGAAGAGTACCTTAGTACCTCTATATAAGAACAAGGGTGATATTCAGAGTTGTTCAAACTATCGTGGAATAAAACTTATGTGTCACACTATGAAGCTGTGGGAAAGGGTAATTGAACACAAGTTAAGACAGAATGTTACAATATCAGAGAACCAGTTTGAGTTCATGCCGGGGCAATGACGACAGAGGCTATTCATTTGCTTCGTCAACTTATAGAGCGATTTCGCGAGAGAGAGAAATTTGCATATGGTCTTTATTGATTTAGAAAAAACTTATGATAAGGTGCCACGAGAGGTATTATGGTGGACATTGATGAAAAAGGGAGTCCCCATCAAATATATTGACATAATCAAGGATATGTGCGATGGAGTAGTGGCAAATGTCAGAAATTGTGGAGGCATAACAAGTGATTTTTCTATCACAATTGGATTGCATCAAGGATCTGCATTGAGTCCATTCTTATTTGCCATAGTGATGGATGAGCTTACTAGAGCTATTCAGGATGAGATACCGTGGTGCATGCTATTTGTTGATGATATTGTCCTAGTCGATGAGACGAGAGCTGGGGTAAATGCCAAATTGGAGTTATGGATGCAAACTCTAGAATCTCGAAGTTTTAGATTAAGTAGGGCCAAAACAGAGTATATGGAGTGTAAATTCAGTAAACAGAGAATTCGAGATCATAGTATTGTGAGACTAGATGGATATGAAATACCGATGAGCAGTCATTTTAAGTACTTGGGTTCTATTATCCAAAAGGATGGGGAGATTGATAGTGATGTCAACCATAGGATCCAAGCCGGCTGGTTGAAATAGAGGAGCGCAATAGGAGTTTTATGTGATCGTAACATTCCGTTATGGCTGAAGGGAAGTTTTATCGGACTGCTATTAGACCAGCTTTATTATATGGCACAGAATGTTGGGCTATAAAGAGACATCATGCCCAGAAGATGAGTGTAGCAGAGATGCGCATGCTTAGTTGGATGTGTGGTAATACGTGGAGAGATAAGGTGAGAAATGAGAATATTCGTACTAAGATAGGTGTAGCCTCTATAGAAGAGAAGATGAGAGAAAATCGCCTACGATGGTTTGGTCATGTGCGATGTAGACCTACAGATGCGCCAGTCCGGCGAGTAGAGCATATCAATTTAGGGCAAATTAAAAGAGCGCAGGGGAGACCGAAGAAAACATGGATGGAGGTAATACGACAAGATATGGAGGTTAAAGGTCTTAGTGAAGACATATTGCTCGATAGGAATGAGTGGAGAAAGCTGATCCATGTGCCCGATCCGGCGTAATTCTCTTTTGGTTCATGTAGCCTACCCCAAATACTTGGGACAAATGGCTTAGTTGTTGTTGTTGTTGTTTGTTGTTGTTCACCTCTGATGGAATCTTGTGTTTGATATGAATTAGTTATTTGTTTGGGTTGTGTTTAGTAGGATTAATAAAGTTTAAAAATAAAATCTCATCTTATCTTGAAATATTTGAATCATGGTCTAAAATCTCGGTATAGGTATCGCTATCGACTAATGAGTTGTACTATTTAAAATCGTTAATAGTAGCTATCAATATCAGTCCTACCAGCAATATCGGCTCCTATATCAGCCGATATTATAGGCTTCATATTGTATCGGGTACTTCAAAACTTGATACGATATTGTCAATATATATCGGAAAGATACTTGAAACCATGATATGAATATAGTTGACTGGTGATTCAAATTAAATTGGATGATATAAATAGAAAAATAACTGTTTTCATGCAGCTTCCTTTTCACGTGAAAACATTTTAGGATAGAGACTTGTTCTAGGAGTTTGTTTAGTTAGTTTAGTTTGGTTTAGGCTAAACTTTATCTTTTTCTCATGTAAAGCCTATAAAATGACTATAGACGAGATGTAATCAATATGGAATTCCAAATGTATTGAATTCCGTTTATTTGGGTTTGTCCCAATCTCTTAACTCTTCTTTCTTCGGGTTCTTCTCTTTTTGGTTCTGAACAACAGCCATTACCCCGCAGAAATCCTATTTCCTCTGCAGTAAAGAACCCTTGTTCTCCTTCCTAATTAAAATAATTTTTGGGTCCATTAACCTCCCTCTTTGCTATCATTATTTGATACCTCATTATTATACTTTTAATAAATTAATTGAGGCACATTTTGCGTTTAGCCTCAGCTGTGATATAGTGGCACACTTAATTTATATATTCACCGTTGCTTTACAGTGCTGCTACTTTGATTTATACGTAGAAGCAAGGTAGAAACCATGATAAGTGGTTCCATAGAACTTCTTTGGCCAAAGTTGAATGACTTTAAAGGTGTTACTTTTGACTAGATAAATATCTCAACAAAAGGCTTTACAATTGTCATTCTTGCAGATTTTGAACCTAGTGTCACAACTCAATAAAACTTGTTCTATAATATCCACATACCAGTAGTTACATTGAACTTATAGATGTTTGTGCTATCTCATACTGGTGTGTGTAATATCCACCTTTCAATTTGTCATACTATGTAATAATTGTTTTTTTTTTTTTTTGTTGTTTGGGGGGTGGGTGGGTGGGGGTAAGGGTGGAGCATGAATCAAGTGACACCATAGGCTTATATGACCTTTTTGTATATTCTGTTTTAGGCTCTAAGCCGGTAAGATGTATCCAAGAGTAATTAGTCGAATATGGTGGTTCCATGTGTGGGGGAAGCACGAGGGCTTGGACTGCACCACATATAATTGGTGGATTATGTTCTAATCTGATTATAGTGGCATGATCTGTTGTTATTTTGTTCTAGGAGTGTGATATTGATCTCCATGGAAACGGTGATACTCTTGACATGTTTCTAAATTTCTAGCATACCAATCCCCGAAATAATATATATTGCTCTAGTTGGAATATCCTTTGAGTGAAATAAATTTTCTTTGATTCTTTGCTCCCTCTTGAAGCATGATATTTTGTGTTAATAATTGTGCAGCTTGTTTTCTGTTTCTTTAGCTGTTTAACTATATGAAATTTATCAATTATTTTTTATCAAACTTTCTGAATCTGTGAAACACTGTATCTGTCATATATTTAACTATATGAAATTTTAGTCTTTATCGATTACCTTTTATCGAACTTTTTTCTGAATCTGTGAAAACACGGTATCTCTCATATATTGTGATGCATTATCCATTGGGTGAGATTGATCTTTTTCTGTTTTTCAATCGTGAATAGTTTGTCTTATTTGGCAGTGTATTCCAGCTATAGCTAATCCCGGCAAATTTGAGCACGTACTTATTGGATTAGCTTCTGTGTATACACGGCAATGGTAGTTGGTTAACATTCTGAGACTAATGTCCTTTTGTGTTCTTTTTTTTTTTCCTCTTTTTTATCTCAGCTTGTTGGTCGGCTTTCACAGGAGGAATTGATGACCCAGTTGCCTTCATTTCTGCCTGCACTTTTTGATGCATTTGGAAACCAGAGTCCAGATGTTCGGAAGGTTCAATTTATGCTTCTTCTTTATGACAGTCTTAACTTGTTTCTTCCCCGTATAGCTCAAATGCTCGCTCACAGTATGATGTAGACAACACAATCAAAGTAATATATTTCCTCCAAAAAAAAAAAAAAAATCAAAGTATTAATGAATATCTTTGCTTAATGCTGGATGCTGGAAATTCAGTTTCTTGAATGAATGAAAATTTCAGAAAAGAAAGTGTGAAGATGAGAGAGTAAACAAAATTATATATAATTTTGAAAATAGAAGATATATGGATAATACAGAAGTAAATCACTGTACCTCCACTGGGCCAGAAAGTAATTGAGAGCTCGATCAAGCAAGACTTTGGACTGATGAAGCTTGTGGAGGAATAAGCTTTTAAATTCCTAGAAACTGCAAGACTATACATCCAAAAGGAATATGCCTTGCGTGGAACTATCCCGGGACCCAGAAATGTGGTCACTAAGCCATTTCTTTGTAAGCTCTTTTTAACAGGGATAATGAAAAGTCGCAACTGATTTAGGACACCTCATTTAGCTTGGTATAGGGAGCAAAGGTGATAGATAAACAGCGCAAGGGAAGTGAGAAATGTCCGGAGGCCCAAGGAAAAATGTGGATCTATCCCACGTCCCCATGCCTAGCTGGATCCGCAACTTCAAACCATACATGGCAATGACAAAATATGAAGAATAAGTGGGTTAGGTGGGCTGACCCGAATTCGACCAATAGCCGGTTACAAGGGACCCAAACCTGAAAATTTTGAGTTGGGTTCGGGTCGGATTCATCAAGTCGGGTAAAGATTGCCACCCTTACATTGTATGATAGGGAGATAGGCCAGAATGAGATCACACACATAACAGATAACAGCTGGAGACATGTTCAATGCAACTAATAGGATAGCCTTTGAGCTAGCTTTAACCATTTCGTAAGTCATCACATCTAATGTCGCTTTCAAGCTCCTTCCTTGAAAGGATCTCCTGAAATGTGACCTTCACCTTGTGTTTCTTTAAGTTCCTTTTGGTCATGCAATCTAAATTCATGGGACTGAGGAGTATTATGTTCCACAATATTGCATCTCAAGATGGTTTTCGTTCTTCAAAGATAGCACACTTTGTTTAATATTCTTTCGGAGGCCTTGCTTGGTAAAACTCTCTCTCATGCTTCAAAATGTAAATTTGCCGTCATGTTGTGGCTGTAGATACAAATTAATGCACTTGTTCTGGTCACAGAAATCAAAATTTGGCAAAGCTTTTCATTGGTTCCTGAGAAGCCTCGTTTCTAATTTCCCATCGGCTTCTTGCAGACTGTGGTGTTCTGTTTGGTGGATATATACATCATGCTTGGCAAAGCGTTCCTTCCATATTTAGAAGGGCTTAGCAGTACTCAGCTGAGACTGGTGACCATATATGCAAACCGAATTTCTCAGGCGAGGTCTGCCACAACAGTTGATGCTAACCATTGATGATCTGTGTATCAATTCATTTTTCTCCTCTTTGGCGGGTGTGCATGCGGCATGTGTGTTTATTCATTATTGTGCATTTGTATAGTGTAAAATGTGCCCCATTTGGTTTTTTGTACGAGTTGGGTAAGTGGGTTTTCTGGTGGCAGTGGGTATGGTTTGAGTGTAAAATTTGTTGTACACAAGAGTCGGAATTGGTGATGCATGGTGTTTTGTAGCAGATAGGGTGCTTATGAAATGTTTTGCCATTTACAGAGTTTCTTTCTAGTATTTGAGCAACCGCACAGATGAATTTTCTGTTGTAATGATTGCATCCATCAGCTTTTCAAAGGGGTTTTTTTTTTTAAGGAGGATTATTTGTGTCAATTGATGAATAATCGTCTGCTTTCAACAATTTTATGTGTGAAATATAATTTCTCAACTGTCTTTAAGTTCAAAGAAATGTCCATGAGAAACATAGGGACTGGGCTATATGAATCTTTTCAGTTCTGGAAAGGGTCATTTCTTTTAGTTAAGTCGATCAATGTTATGTCCTTAGTTCTTCCCTCCATTCTGTTTCTTTTTGGTCTTTCATATTGTCCTTCATTGCTTCATTAACTATAATTGACTCTTTTGAACTGCTTGCTTTGTGGCCTAAATTGACTTCAACCAATTCTCTCTCAATTTTTCCTTAAGAAGAATGACCTCTAATTTATTTTGTTTAAAAGCCATCTTTAGGGGTTTGCAACAGCTAAAGTGGACATTGTAACTTGCATCCACTCTCTTTTTGTTCTTTTAATGTGTGTTTATCTTGACCTGGAGTGTTACTGTCTTGTAGACTTTGTCTTCTAACTTGATTGGTATTCTATGATCATATAAAATCTCAGAGCATTTCTAAACTGTCACTCTGTCTTGATTCTGCATGTCATATTTATCTTGATCTCACAATTTTGATGATTGGTCACTCCTAAATTGTGAAAATGAATATTTCAAGGTATTTTCTGACTATTAATCTGTATTATAAGCTCATTTCTTTTTACAGTTTTACTTAAAATTACATTCTATATACTATGCTAATATGTGACGGTAGTGAAAGCGAATACTGATTTGTTTCTAAGTTATTTTCATGTACAATTTTTTCCCAGTTTCTCCTTGTATACAACAAATTGCAATGGCTGCGTCGACTTTTCTCCTCTTTGATGAATTAAAAAAAATGCATTTTGGATTTTCTTGCGCCTCCAATTCAAATACGAACTGTGAGAGTTATCGATAATACACAAAATTGAATTTAGTTTACTCATTAATCACCGTAAATTAACTTGTTATGTTTAATAACACTTGCCCATCTTTCTTTTTATTCTATGTTTTTGTTTTGTTTTTCTTTGGTTCTTCACAGTAATTTGAACCACTACCATATTCTTTCATTTTTGCCTTTTCGAATTCCTTATAATTTGTTTTTATGTATCAGTATTTAATTGTAACGCAAACTGGGAGACCACTATCAATTCCACAAAATAAGTTCATTGGGCATTCAGAACACATGAAGCTGCTCCAGAAAATCCAATAATGGAATGTATTGGCAAGAGCAAAATCTTTTGACATATTTTCTATGAAGCAAAAATGTATGAAATTACTGAGAGTCTCTCACAGTCTGCTACATTTAAAAAGAAAAATGTTCGTTGCCAGATTCAATCCTGGGCTTCCGACAACTCACTCCTTTAACTACAAAACCAGACATCAATGGCATAACCTTAGCAATATATATTACAAATAAAGCACAATTGCATTTTGACGTAAAGATATCATGGTTATAATCAAGACTCGAGCTGTCACCTTTTAGATATGCTCCAAATCATTGGAGAGACGTAACCTCCAAATATATAATTTGAGCATCCCTTGAGTAATACCTCTTTATGCTAGCTCGGCAATGTAACAGTTATTTCTCATCGAATGTCTCTTCTGTCGTTAAACCGCCACTTTGTCTAGCAGCAAGCACCTTATCTACTGTTTCATCTGGAACTTTGATTGTGGTCTCCATGTCTGCAACAACTGCAATAGCTCCAAGTTCAATACAAAGCAAGATGACTTAATCATACAGTGGGCTAGGTCATCGAAACAAAATACAAGCAAAGGAGTTTAGAATGTCTACCCAAAGTTGGGAATATAGTGAAAAAGTCCAGTCGAATATTACTACAATATGACATCAAGATCTTATTCTACCAGAAAAAATATCTTATTCATGCGTGATCACAAGAAATTATTCTCGAGTATATCAAACTGATATGAAACTAATGCAACAAAAAAAAAATAGATTGCATTACGATGATCCAACCATGGAACTGATAAAGCAAAAAGACAAATGACAGTTTAATGAAAAAACTGTTAAAAGTACAAAGTTTTTCTTTTTTCTTTTTTCTTTTTTTTTTCTTCTCCCAACATTAAGAGAGCTTTTTCATCAAATAGATGTCACTATATTTGATCTGTAACACTGCTGGCAAAGCGCTTGAATCACCACCATGTTCGGCATCCACATTATGAAAAAAATACTATAAAAACATTAGGGACCAGAGAATTTTGTCAGATTACCTAAATAATCCTATTTGGATAGCAAGTGGCCTTTCATCTTTGGTCAATCAAAGTATTATCATATTATTGCATTATTTAACAACTCAGAAATTAAAAGAGACTAATTATGCAGTAAACGTCTATTCATGACAAGAGTTCCATAGTTACCTTCCAAAAACATAACCAAGACCCTGAGCTGTCTGCGATATTGGCCTGTTTGGATTGGGGTGGAAGTAAGGAAGTGAGGAAGTGAGGAAGTAGTAGTAGTTCCCTTTGGAATTAGAGAATTGGTTAGTGACTTTTCCGGTGTTTGGATGTTGTTGGGAAGTGTGGTTTGGAAAATGTTATGTCTTTTTCGGTGTTTGGATAGTTTGGAAAAGTCATATGGAAAGAGTGTCTTTTCTTTTCCAGTGTTTGGATGGTATGAAAAAGTGATATGGAAAGAGTGTCTTTTCTTTTCCAGCGTTTGGATTAAGATATGGGAAGTAAAGAATTGTGAAGTGAACTATTGAAATGAGTTTTTTTGTGTTTTTATGCTTGCGGAAAAAATCACATGAGAAATTGAATGTTATTTATTAGCATTTTTGGTAAAAACTAAATCCCTACTTCTGAATTTGTGTGCCTCTCTTACGAGCCAACGGTCATCTATTCCTGATTTCATGAGAGGCAACATTCTATACGTGATTATGTAAGAAATCAATTTATGACAACGATGAGATAAACCATTTTTCATTGCGTGCACTCGATTCACCAGGACAGGTATCCCCACTTGTTCCAGACAGGTATCCCCACTTTGAAAGACTACAGTCTTAGAGTCGGTAGAAAATTTTGGTAAAGTGGGCCTATAGCAATGTTTATAAGCAAAGGCTTCAAAAATTTGACATAAGTTGAAAAATAATGAGTATGAAACACAACAACAAATTATTTTTGGCATATCGGTTGCAGTAAAACATGTTATATAACTTACATAGTCGTGAGTAATTAAAACCCAAAACTCGAGAATATATCGAAACCAATTTACATCAAAATGGTAAGGCAGTACCACTTTACAGTTGTAATAAATTCAGTATGTCTCTATTTACAGTTCTGTTCATTGCATTTACTGAAGATGAAAAAAACCATACAAAGGGATTTCAACTATTCATTACATCTACTGAAGTGATTTTTTTTTACTAATTGACTCGCATAACCCCTGAACGACAACAGCAGCATATGACACATCAAACCTGCTCTCAACTTGCAATCAAATAGATACATTCCGTTAACACATTGCCAAAAAATATATATATATAAGATTTCACATTGAATTGTATGGAATAATACCTGAATTCCCATCCATGTCTCTGTACACCACAAGTTCAATATGTGCAAACAAATAAGCTAGATTAACAGCGCAGAATATGCTTATGTCAAACAAAAGTAGGTGTTGTACATCCACCTAGCAGGTCATAAATCCACATAGAAATAGATCCACATCCCATATCATTTGTAGGGAACGTACTCCAACTTGCATATGATTGGTAAACAAAAGCAACATCAAGATCGATGTATTAGCATAATTAAATATGAACATAAAGCATAGAACATGTAGGAATATGTTATTGAGATTTGCTCTTCATCGTTCTCCACCTGCGTCTTAAGTCCTGCCAAAAAATAAAATGTGTTTAATTTAGAAAGTAGGAATATACGTGTAAAAGTAACATTTACTGTAAATTTACCTATCTACCTGGAGAACTTTACCATCTCCACAAGTGCACTGGGACACACCTCCTGTCAAAGCATAGAATCACACAATCCTACCATACAAGAAAACTCTATACACTGGCTAAATATTCTTTCAAAACATTTTGCAAGCAAACTAGAGCTTTGAGATCCTGACTTCGGGCTCAGAACACACAATAATTAACATAACGCGTGATCATCTCATTGTCGAAGTTAGTTACATGGGTTGGACTTCCATCAAGGAGAGGGATACTAAACGAGTTGTTGGCCCAGTTTGATTGACATCCAACCACCAACATATGCAAGAGTTTCAATCAATACGAAATGACATCGAACCAAATATAATTGATGGGGTTTCAATCTGTTTTGTTAGAACCAACACTCATCAACCTATCTCCAAGGGTATCCAACCCACCCATCCTTCACGAACATAGGCTGTGTGCCATTCATCATAGCCCATCCATTTAAAGAATTATGCATCTACAAATATAAGTTAATAAAGAAGCAGCAACAATAGTAGGGAAAAAATATGAGAGGAAGTCGCAAAGAAGCCAAAATCTTGGCACAATCACAGCAATAAAGGATAACTTACAAAATGCGAAAACCAGCTAGAGAACTAAAAATTCATTCTAATAAACCAACAAATCAAGTAGCAACAACAGTTTAACAAAAAGGAAAGGAAGCAACAAAGAAGCGGGATTCTGCACATATAGAGCAACAATAATAATGAAAGGAGAAATTGAATCAAGTGTTACCAACCTGAGAGCAACCAATTCAATTTGATAAAACCAATTAAAAGAGTAGCACCTACAGTAGAAAACCAGCAAGGTCAATAATTAAGGAATAAATGCATCAAAACTCCTTTCTTAGATATAAAACAGAGCTGCAGGAACTATGGGCAAGGAAAGAAAAAGCAGCTAGGGGAAAATTTCAGCAAACTACTAATTATTTACTTACTTTCATACGGGGCTTTTTAAGTTCACTCAAGCAAGGCTCAGATTGTACAAGGGTCTTCAAACTGTGTACCAAATAATAACTTTTTTTTGCACCAATATGGAACTCGGGGGGTTGCGTACATGGAAGCCTGCCAAATCAACTTATAGAGATGAGCGGCTACAATCCAGTACGCCTCCAAACCTCAGTTCCAGTGTTGGCTTTCTGAACCCTTCACATCATCATCGCCTTTCATAAAATCATTACCTGCCAAATAAATAACAACAGAAATGTTGAGATTAGTAAACCTTAAATCCAACAAATGAGTTTGTAAATAAAGTTTGCAAACGAAAAATAATAGAAAAAAGAGAGAGCATCACAGAGTGCCGATTGCAAGCAACCGGCCTAAGTACGTTTTAAGTCCCGCACAGTGTCAACATGACACAATTAAAGTACATGCCATGATAGGTGTTCCTAAAACCACAAAGGAGATAATACAACTAGTGAAAATACTCTTAAAAGTTCACTTCATGCTGGATTTTCTCAATCCAGTTTGCGTTGTTTCATGAATTGATAAAGCCAAATGGCTCTCTGCTCGTTAGACCTCCTGAGAAAACCTTTTCCAAGCTTTGGGTTTTCAATAATAAAATCGAAGGCGGCTGATACCAATTCCTCTGTGAAAATACAATAATCGTATTCAGTACCGATCATTGTCTGTAGGTAATCAAAGCACTCAGCAACCACCTTATTTTCCTCATCTTTCTTCTCATACATACAATCTCCAATCCTCTTCAACCCTTCCGCAAACTTATCGAATATCTCTAGATGGGGATTGCTCCTCTTCCCTTTCCCTCGTCCCTGAGACACCGACATGCTCACTGCGGGGTCAGTCGAGCAGCCGGATTCGGATGGTGTTGCCATGTTGATGGGGTCTTCGCTGTCTCCAATGGAACGAGAATCATCTTTAGCATACTTACCGGCTGCGGATTCACTCCGAAAAACAAGGACCATTTCGTCATAGAAATCAATAGGCTTGTTGAGAAAAGGCTCGTCTAGTTTGTTTCCCTGTGGAAAGTAATTTAATCAAATTTGAACTCTAAAAATATTTTAAAAAGTGTAAAATTAAACACTAATGGAAAACAATTGTTACCTCTACGTATGACCTATAAACTGCTTCATCAGGCATCTCAATAGTGCGTGTATCAGGGACCCACATGACGCAGCCACTGAGCTTCTTTAATTTACAAATCCTATTCCACCGGTTTCTCCAAGTGCGGAGATGGTTGCATACCTGTGCCTGAGTGAATTGGGTACCAAACTTTTCGTTTACTGCTGTTGCGGTAGCCAAATGAATGTTCCCCTTAACCCCTTCTGCGATCTGTCTCGCCAAAAAGAAAGCAAAAATCTGCTTGCCTCATCACTCCATCTAATGTTCGTACCCATTTTTTTCTTTTTCCTTCCTCCATCACCTTGGACGCCAGCCATGTCATGGCTAAAACCTTCTCCCGACATCCTCTACCAAACAACACACAAATCAAATCCAAACTACAGATTCAGATCAAAACCATAGTGTTTGAAAAAACGGAATATGAATGGCATGCATGCAACAGAGATAATGAAAGTAAATGATATATATATATATATGTCACAAGCATATAGACATGTTAAGGATAAAGTAGAATTAGCACAGAATGTGCTGCTTAAACCATACGGTTTACATCAATTTCCAGTTTGAGAATCCTCCCATATTTGTTGAGCAATTTGTTCTCTCAGTTCAACCCAAACATTATTATCCTCCCTAATTTCTCTACGCGTGCGCCCCACTTCAGAGAGATTTTGTGCAATCCAGTCTCTCACTGGGGACAAAATCATCATGCCCATGGAAAAGGATAAAATTATGGAGTATGCAACATGCCATCACAATGTCAACTTGGGTACGAAAGGGGAAGAACGGTCGGGACGCTAGAATCTTAAACCTTCCTTTTAATGACCCGAATGCCCTCTCCACCGTGGTCCGGAGGGAGGAGTGGCGATAATTGTATAGCTCCTTGTAGTTACTTGGAGCTCTCCCACTAAATTCACTTAAATGGTATCGAACTGAACGGTATGGTGCTAAGAAGCCAGGCCTTGTGTTGTATCCAGCGTCACAGAGATAAAATTTTCCTATGTTTAAAAGAATAAAATTAGGCCACTATAAGGTCAATTTGTCATTTGTTAAGGATACTAATATGGGACAAGGAACTGAAATACCTTCAGGGACTTTCAAACCAGTTGGTCGATCAAGGGCGTCACGAAATACGGTGACATCGTGCGCTGACCCTTCCCAGCCCGCTAGTACATAAGTGAATCTCAAGTCAAAGTCTACCGCTGCCAACACATTTTGAGTTGGATATGGTTTTCTACCATAGAACGGGGCCGCTTCTGCAACTGGTACATTTGCGTGAATATGTGTCCCATCAATTGCTCCCACACAATCCTACCATACCAGCAATGAAGAGGTTTCAGTAGGATGCAAGAATCTATATGTTGCGTTGGTGGGAAGAGTAATCACCTTAAAATAATTACAGAACCTTTGGTCACAAGTGATTTTTTCTTGAACAGTTGTGCTTGGTCCATTAATGTAATCCCGACCCAGTTCTCCAATTGCATGCAACACATTCTGGAAACGGCGACTTATGGTCTCACCGGAACGTATGAAGTTGACGCCTAAGACTCGGTTACGGACATTGTGACCCACTGTGTGCAAAAAGAGACCTAGTTGCTCTTCCACAGTGACATATTGGGTATCTCGAAGTAGGCCCCTATTCCTTAGCAAGGAGGATAGATTGTAGAATACTTCCATGTCCATCCTGAACATATTATGGCAGTTGGTATTACTGGACTCTAAAATTCTATGCAGGTACATACCTCTCTCAATATCCCTAATATTTCTAGGGATGCGTTGTGTGATTTCTGGGCGTCCGGTCAACAACATGAAGACAGCATGTGCACAAGAACAAATAATAAGCATTCCAATTTCCTCATCGTCACCATCCAATCCAAATTCCAGAAAGTTATCCATGTACTACAGTAATGGGATCAAAATGGTAAATTATTATTAAGCATCTCTATATGCTTATGTCAAATATATTAATTCATAACAAATGTAGGCACCAATGTAAAGGATCATGCGAAATAAAGTAGATCATGTGCTTCAAATTTAACAGTATTAGTACGTCAAACAGATCACTATTAATACATGAAAAATAATAATGAATGAGACAATTTGTGGAATTAAAAAAGGAGATAAGTTGTGAGGAAATAATCCCTCTTGTTGTTACATTCGACAAAATCTTTATTCCCAACCAACTAAGAATATATCCTTTGATGCACAAGTTTGATCCCACAGTCCATAACAGAAAAAGTAAAAGTGTCTTTTGTTTCATACGCAATGTACAGAAAAAATGCACAAGTCTTTCCTTCCTTTTCTAAAAAATTAAGCAACAAAAGGCTCAATAATTGAACATATTTCATGAGAATGGACAGGAAAATTCTTAGTTCACCACATGCAAGACTGTTATTTTAAACAGCAAAAGTCTCAATAAAATAAATTGACCGGGTTATGTGCATAGTAGGTGGCTTGGTTGAATTGTCAAGAAATATTGATGATGGCTTTCCTATAGATCTGAAGGTAGGTCTATGGTACTGAAAAAAAATTATAGCCACATAGTGATGTAATTCAAACTTCAAATAAAAACTTCAACAAAATAGACTCCAAAAATAAATTCAGAGCATGTATATAGAGAGTTACCAGCGATGCACATGAACCAAATGTAAGCAGAGCTATAGAAGTTACAGGGAAAATTATCAGTAAGTCATCAGAGCAGTACCCACTATTTTAACAGAATCTACCAATAAAGAATCACTTACCACCGACGCACAACAGGAACAACAGATCAATTTTTGAAAATCAGCAGTGAACTTATCAAGATCGCAAAATTATCAGAAGTCGACTCTTGATCTGAAATAGCCACCCTTCCTCTTTTTCTCAAATTCTCACGATCACAAGGCAAGTGCACTGGACCAGATGAGGGATCCATGGCTATTTATCAAGAAACAAGAGGAACCCTTAATTATTACAGTCGCAAGGGAGGTAGAGGGACTGTGCTCTCGTGAAGAGAGAGGGGGCACGAATTGACCAGAACAGCCACGCCTGTGACCACGAGAATCCAGTGGGTGCTTGTGGAATCTCGATGCTACAGGGCCAGATATGACTTCACGGGGAAGAAGGGGCACACCCAGTCTCTAGCTTAACTAGATCTTTGGGGACAGAGCGATGGACAAGTCGAAAAAAGGGAGGATGGGGGTCTGATCGATCGCTGGAGGACAGCGCAAATGCGAGCCAGAAGACCGAGAGGGGAATCAAAATTGACAGATCTAGACCTTAGGGGAGGAGTGAGGGACAGTGATGGGGAGAGGTATAGGGGTTGGGGGGTCTGAGATCCTGCCGGGATCGAGAGGGGAGGGGAAGTGGTGAACTGTAGGGTCAGATGCCTGATCTCCGGCAACGGGAGAGAGAGAAAGAGAGAGAGGCGTCTGGAAGTTCCTAGATCTGAGTTGGGAAAGGGGAGAGTAAAGACTAACGGGAGAAGGAAGAGAGTAAAGAGGGAGAGGGAAGTGAGTAATCAGCCCAACGGTGGTCTTTTCTTTTCCACTGGCCCATGAGAGAAGGAAGTGGGGAAATTGATTGAGTTGTGAGGCCCACAGAAGGGAAAACTTGTAAGGAAAAGCCCCTACACTTCTCAGCCCATCCAAACACTGGAAGTGGTAATTGCAGCTTCCACTTCCTCACTTCCTTACTTCCAAGCCAAGGGGAGATGAGCTCTTATTGCAGCATGCAGTATCATGGCACAGTCTCCAATAGTTGGTGTTCCTCCTTATTCAATAACCTGAAATTGATCATATACATTTTTCAGTTTATATAGTTCCTAAAATAAAAACATTCACTGTTGAAGCTTTGTAGAAGTTAAAAAGCTGTCCTGCGCAAAAAGTACCTGACATCGTCAAAACTTCTAAAGGCAGGCAGCTTTATAAACTCTAGAAAGTATGAGGAAATCGAATTTTACAGAATTACACATTACAGGTCCTGCAATAACTATGAAAGGACGAGAAATTATCAACCTCGAAAATAAATATTCAATAAAACGCTTCTCACCTCTCCAAACTATAAGAGAACATGTAAAACATTGACCAGGAAAACCAAAAGGAACGACAATCACTAGGCAACAGAAAAACAATCAATTCATCATCATCACTGTTTATTTCAGTTTTTATTCATTCATTTTCACCAAGTCAAATGAGACCAAGTCTCACATGATTCAATTCGGTGAGACTAACCGGTTGGATTTTCTGATGAAATTGTTATAACCACTGGAGACTCTGAAGGCTATAAATAGAGTTTCCCAGCTCAGTTCTCAAGACACAATTTTCTTTTTTACCTTCTTCTCTCCCTCTAGGGGGAAAAAAAAAATGAGGCCTGCTCTTCGTGAGAAGGCTTCAGCGTTAAAGAAAAGTTTGTCCTTCATCTTCATTTCTGGGCAACTTCTTTATCTGAGCAGAGGTCTGCTCTTCGGTGTAAGGGCAAGTGGTGGTGATCTATCAGGAAAGGCTTTTACAGCTGGGGGACGAGGCCGATTCAACGTCTGGAAAAGGAGACGTGCCTATTATCTTTTAGGGCAGTGTTTACACGACTGCTCACCCTAGGCCAGCCATTTTTATCTTGAATTATTATTTCTATATTTTATTTATTCATGATTAGAATTTTTCATGATAGTTAAGTAATTGGTTGGTTTAATTTCTTACTTAATTTTGAAAAATAGAACTTAAATATCCTACAATCTAGAAAACAATAAGATTTTCTATTCCTGACAAACAATCCTACCATATGCTAATTAATTAACTAGAAATTCGATTTATGCCATAGAAATATTTCATTTCTAATTGTCTGTTTTAGGATAAGATTAGCACATTTCTTACTAAATAATTTTCAAGCAATCTTCATTACTATATTCATACAAAAAAAAAAAAAATTAACCCTTATTTCTTTGTGTGTGATTAGTTTTTTTTTAATATCTGTTTTTATTAAGCTATTGCAAATACTTTACAAAGATTTTTATGGACTAAAAGTTCATATAAAATCTTATATTATTGTTGCAAAATATTGTTTAGAGATCTTGGTCTTGTTTTAAAAGCTCTTGCAAAAATTATTATTTAAATCTTATAAGATCTTATTAAATTAGTTTAGATCTTATCTTATTAAAATTATAAAATCCCATTTGTTACATTATTGCAAAATTATTACAAGCTCTTATTTTCAATATCTTGTAAGATCTTTCTCAAAGCTCCTGTCAAGTTTTCCCAATTCATACAAGTTTCAATTAACACAAAACTAAATCTCCTAGATTCTTATAAGAAAATATCTTTTCTGACTTTGCAAAGATCTGTCCTAATAGTTCTCCTTATCCAAATTTTGAGAAATTATTTATTCAAATTCTTAAGAGGTTAAATTATTATAAAATCACTATTCAAGTTCTTACATTTTTCTTACAAATAGTTACCATACTATTGATTTCTTGTAAATAATTAGTTTCTTGTAATTATATAATTTCTTTTTAGTTAAAACTTGTTTCTTTCTTGCAAAAAGTTTTTCAGATTCATACAAGTTTGACATTATTAAAATTCTTCAAAGCTTTCCCAGGTTCTTGCAAATTTGTTCATTTCTACAAAGATTTTATTACAAGATCAAAATCCTTGCCAAAACTATTATTCATATCCTCACAAGACCTTATTAAAATTTCAGCACGTTCTTAATTTACTGAAAGTCTATTTGAGCAAGTATTTACTTTATTCTTGAAAAATTATTTATACAAATTCGTACAAGTATTCACCTGTTAAAATTCTTGCAAATCATTTTTTTACAAGTTTTATCTTCTTACAAGTTTTATCTTGTCAAAGTTCTTGGAAATTTATTTATTCAAATTCTTGGAAAATACGTTTTTCAAATTCTTATAAGTTCTTGTTCTTTAAGAATAATTATTAAAAATTTTACATGTTCTTATCTTGTTCTTATAAATAATAATTCTAATTACTGCAAGTAGTTATACATGTCTCATTCATGCTATTAGTTATTATTGTCTTATTATTACAACAATATCATAACTAGCTAACTAATTGCAAAAACCTGACGGTATCTCATTCCTGCAAGATTAGGCTAAGCATTAATTGTATTGATTTGAACTGTAAGAATTATGCAAGTTGAATGACTATTGCACTCTAACATTTATGTTATTATTCTTGATTTTCTTCTGCCTCTTAATTAAACAAGAGCTCTAAATCACTTTTATTTTACATACCCTAATTTAAAAATTATCAACATAAACCTGATAAGTTTTCTAGATTTTTCATTAGCGGTGGACAAATTAAATGAAATACTGATTGACCATCTTAGGCTTATATCAGCCATAGATGACTCTATTGCTGCTCCTTCCCCTAAACCATCACCATTTGATTCTTCTTTGGCAAACCTAAATTACAACTTCAACATTGTTTATACTCTCTTCATGTAGCTGAAATAAACATATGCTCATAAGTATCTTTAGGTCAATGGGACAAGTATATTGAAGAGCATGTCATTCCTTGGAATATCAATTCAATTGGTGTCTAAGAAAAGGTCTTGAAAGGTGGTTACTTAATTAAGGAATGTTCAATGAATGAACAAGCTGAACTGGTGACACTCATGTAGAGCATCAATTCGGATATATTATATCATATTTGTAGCCTGTGTAGCTACTACCCTTCTCTATGATGATGATGATCTTATGATACAACTGGCTAGATTGAGTTTAAACTCTTAATAAGTTCAACGCATGTATTATGTAGGTATAATATCCCACTGAAGTATTTTTGGAGGACTTACGTGAGAGAAACCGTGACGGCTGAGGTTGGGGTGCAGGGCTGACCCCTAAAAACTCTCATGAGTCAATTATGTGAGCATGACCATTAACACTCAACTCGTTCGCTCAAAAGATGAGGACATATTGTGTGTATCTTTTGTCAATATCTGATAAAGAGGCCTAATTCAAGACTTAGTCCATTATGTCTCTCAGATTGCGATGAAATTCACTAAGGATAGATTCAAGGTCGCAAGCTATCTATCCTAAATTCAGAGTATGAGGTTGCCCAACTTTTACATTTTTATGTTTTATGTTTTATGTTTGTGTTATTTGATTTTATATCTTCCCTGAAATTCAAGCTTTTGGGGGACTGTTGGGGTTGAATGAACACAACCAAGAAAAAGCTTGATTTTTCCTATATTGCTCTTTTTGGCATGTTCATTTAGTCCTACATTAGATAAGATATGAAAAAGTTAGTGATTTATATATCAAACATTCCTCATCCAATTGTTATGATTTATTGGATATAGGTCGGGCACAACACACGCACACGCGCCAACGCTGGCGTCGCTCGCACGCCGCATGCGCGAGCGGAACCCAACCAATGTTTTGCATTTTAATTCTTTTATTTTTTATATTCGGCTGAGTCTTTTGACCAATTCCTTCTGATGGTTATCCAGATCCTCGAGATCCGTGCTAAACAACTCTGGTGTTGGTGCAAAATCCGAGAAAGGGTTGTTGGACTGGGAGTGTTCTGCATCCCATATATAGCACCTCCCGGTTCTAAAACCAACACATAGAAAGTTACTATGTCTCTCCCTCTTGGCCTGCAGCGTAGGAACTCTATTCTTATTACTCTTAATTCTTGGTTTTTTTTACAATAATCTCTTGGGCAACAGATCTTCGTCTGAGGAGAGATCGGGCTCACGCTCAAGCCGGGTGCTGCATGGTTCAAAGACTCGGCCGAGTCGGAGACGAGTCGTATCCGTCTCGGCCTACTCTGAGACGAGTCCGAGTCACGAGTCGGTTGACTCAACTCAGAGGATACTGACTAGACCGAGAATCGGAATTGACTCGGTCGATTCGGCATTATGATGATAATTTTGTGCCTCATCGCAATTCAATGTGAAAATAACTACATTAGCATGTATTTATGAATGTAGTTTGTTCAATTTACTATATTGTGCATGTATTTTGATATGCTTCTACTGACGACGTGTGTATTTATACTTTCGCTTTATATTTAGTGTGCTAGGTGATATATTTTGGACATGTGATACATGAATGTGGATGTCTACATTTTTTTTAAGATTTATCGTGATTTTTTTCAGAATTTTTTAGCTTTCTATGTAGCGTTTTGCGTGTATCGCCCGATACCGATCCGAGTCACCGAGACCGATCCGTCTCAGTGCCCGCCGAGTTGGCGGCCGAGACCGCGACTGTGAACCATGGGGTGCTGGAACGTTCCGATTATGTTGAGGGTGAGGTGAAGAATATGTATGGGGGAGAGATAATAGGCTTGTGGGCCTTGGGTCGAGCCAAAAAGAAAATAAAAGAGAAAAGAAGATAAGAGAGGCTGCAGGCTGAAGTGAAAGAGAGAAAAAATGAAAGAAAAAAGAAAGGAAGGGAATGGGCCTGGGACTATTAGGCTCAGGCTGGGCTAAACGGAAAAGAGAAAAGGAAAAGAAAAAGAAAAAGAATTAGGGTCAATTGGGCTCTGTGAAAATTTTAAAAAAAAAAAAAGAAAAGAAAAGAGAGTCTCAATACACATACAAAATAAATTAATCAATAAAAATGATAAGTAAATCTAAATAAATATTTAAAATATTAATATTATATTATTAACTAGGGAATATTACAGATGGGAACACGACATTAAGTCTTAAAAAAAGGTTGACTAGCACCGACTATGACATTATGAAAGCTTGGGTGAGAGTACTGTTGAAAGATGGGGAAAATAGCAGACATAAAATTCTGAAGTGCATCAAATCCCAAGATGGCTATCGTTAGGGAATCAAAATCAAATTTCTACAAGAAGGCCCGTGCATACTGGTGTAAGAAGTACTATAATGGATTTCCAATTTCACTTGAGACTATAACTCAAATTCTGCATGGGAGAAAGATAGGTTCACTCCTTAGTATTGCAAAGATAGATTTCTGAATGCAACTCGGGGTTTCTTTCCAAGCCTGATACATATTCTACAAGGGTTTGTAAATTGTAATAGATTAGATACAACAATTTTAACGTGCTACAGATTGGTGAAGAGCATGTACGGTGTAATAAATATATTGAGAAGTCTGAAAAGAAATAGAAGTGATGTTCATGATAGGAGAATGGATAACTATAACTTACAAAAAAAATACAATAATCTCCACGACACAATGCACAGCTTGATCACCATACATATGTACGTATGTATATAAAATCCCTCCGTCCCTCCGTCTGTCCGGTATACATTCACATATGCAGTGGCAATGTAGAATTTTTTTCAGTGTGGGTGTAATGAAATAAAATTGAATTTGCCCACTTGCATTGCATGTGAAAGAAATATATGAATAAGAAGTTAAATTATCAGTTGTGACAAATGAATAAATATATTTTTACGTCTAAGATGTAGATATAATTTGAAAAAAATCTTTGAAATTTAGTTAAGAAAAAAAAGAGACTAGTTATTAAGTAAGGGCTTTTTAGATATGTACCCCACAAATCTTTCATATTTAGAAATTTACTTCTCAAATCCTTGATATTGCCTATATGCCCTCCAAATCTTTGAGATATCAAATAGTTACCCTCAGTGTTAGTTTATGGATGGAATACGAATAATATGCATGTTATACCCTTATTTTCTTATATTCTATTTCAAAAAAAAAGATTTGAGAGAGAGAGACTCTTTCTCCTCCCCCAATCCCGCTTCTCTCTCTCCTCTCTCTTCCCCCCCAAATCTCAGCCCACTCTCTCTCAACCTCTCTATATACCTCTCCCCTCCCCCAATCCCGCCCTTCTCTCTTCTTTATACCCCAAATTCTCGCCCTTTCTCTCTCAACCTCTATCTCTATCTTCTCTCTCAACATCTTTCGTCTCTCTCCTCCACCAATCCCGCCTCTCTCCCCCCAAATCTCATCCTCTCTCAACCTCTCTATCTCCTCCCCCAATCTCACCTCTCTGTCTCTCTTTCCTCCTTCAACGACTAAACTGTTAACCCTACCCGACCACACTCACTCCCTCTCCGCCGCCCTCCGCACCACCCTAACCAGCACCCCTGACGGCGTCGTCCTCGGCAACAGGTTGTGGGATACCGCAATGGTTGTTTACGCAACGCGCTATGTTGCACGAACACGGCTATACCAACATGAACACGACGCGACGATACATGACAAATTCTTAAAAATACACACGACACGTGTGTTTAACCTGTGTGTCGGACACGCGTGCGATACGACACAACTTCATAATACGAGTGTCTGTGCTACATAGCACAACGGTCCTTGACTTGCTTTCTAATATGCTGACCATGTACGTGGTACAACCCGAGGGGTGTTGTGTCGCCATGGCCGTTAGCTCAATCATTCATGGTGGTGGTCTCAAACTCCACGACCGGGCTGATCACCAAGCGGCTGCGACTGGGGCAGACTGCTTGCTAGGGGACCCAAATTAATGGGTTGAATCATTTGCCAACTTCGAACAACTTAGACTCACGAACATTATAAATAGAAGACTAAGGGAGCCAGCAAAATAATTAAAGCATTGAAATTACACTCTTTAATTTAAAAATCTCTCTCCTCTCTCTTCGGCATCAAATCAAGAAAGCAAGGGTTTTAGCAGAAAAATTCATCCCCATGGATGAACATAAGCCTTCCGAGGATTCCACTTCAGATCAACATTTCAATTATTCTATTGAGGTAATTGATTTTTTAATTAATCAATGTTGTTTCTTTCTAATTTCATCTTATTTTCCTAGAGAAGGGAAACCCTAAAAACCTAGTTACTTTGTCATTGATGGGATATAGATTGAAGTTGATAAACTAGCATCTCATCCGGACACTGTTCAAATGATCAGAAATGCGATAATAATAACCAAGATAATAATAATCAGGTGACAAGCATTTTCATTTTCTAGTCTCCATAATTTAGTTACCATTAGTTTTTGAATATCATTTTTGTTGGTGATTGAATTTTTCTTTTTGAAGTTTCATTTGAGAAAAGAACCAGGGAAAAGGGAAAGAAGTTATGATTAGAGTGTAAATTAGAGTATGTTACAATTGATCTGATGGATGTTAAATTGCATGGATATATTTGTTCGGGGTTTTGTGAAAAACAAATTATCAAACCTGATGAATGTTGTGCAGGTCGTGTTGCCATCATAAAAATCAAGTTTTCTTGAAGCTATCCCCGGCTTGGATGACTCCCTCACTGTCTTGGATCGCCACTCCAATCCTAATGTTGACTTCAAGTCTTGTCTAGTTCGGACATCACCACGTATCGCGGATTTGGCTTCTGGCTCCTCCATTTTTGGTTCTCTTGCCGACCCTCGTTTAGTTCTAATAACTCCACCCTTTTAAGATTTCGCCTACGACTCCTTTATTTTGGGCTCGTCTAATTTTAACAGTGCTACTCATCCTGGACTCCGCTCTTGTCTCCTTTTCGGGACTCTCTTGTGTTGCATGTTGGGAAGGGTGATGCGTATTGATAATCTTTAGCAAAAGTAAGCATATGGTTCTCTTGAGCTCATTTATAATCACTATACCCATGAGGCGTTGAAAGTGAAACAAGATTTGACGCCATTGTTTTGTGGTGTCAGATTAAAAGATCGATGTAATTCAAGGAACAGTGTTGATAGCTTTCAATTAATCAATATTTTAGATCGCATAATCGTGAAGATATGGTTGAATTTGCTGGAGTTTGGGAAGAGTTGTGTTGGAATTGACCGGATTCAGAATAGAATCAGTTCATTCTGGCCGATTCTATTACTCTTGGGCTGATTATTCACCGATTCCACTAAAACTAATTAAATACCTCTGATTCTATATCATTCACGGCCGATTCCGATGCGATTTGGCCGATTCGTATTGGAATGGGCCGATCCTTCAAACCACGTTGTTAAGTCTTTTTACTGATTCTTAAATCTGGGAGGTTATAGATCGGTGACAGCTAAGATTTGGTGGGTGAAGGCAACAGTCGAAGATAAGGCCCTCCTCTGGTAAACCATCAAAATGTTATTTCCACAAGAGAGAACCTCCTGGAAGAGGAAGTGGTAGGGGAAATGCCAAATTTTGGCTGAGCTGAAAACTGTTTTCAGCATTAGAGGATCTCCAGGGTCATTTTGAGTCCTCCTAGTTATCACGGCATGAAGAATTGAATGATGCTAAGGATAAAGGGTATAGGACATAATTGTTGGGTTCTTCAAATGAAAGGAATAAGAGGATCTTCACAAATGTTACATTTGATTAAATATTGGATATTCTATTTTCAGCACGCATGGCTTTAGAAGAGGTGCGAGACAATACAAAGAAAAAGCTTGAGGGAAATTCTTATCAGACTTTTGCAGTGGACCAGGGGGCCTCTACTACAGAGGGCTTAGGCAACTTGGGAGACGGACTTCACAGGTGACCACCTATTAAGAGATATGGCTATCCTCTAGAGCTTTATTTAGTGATGTAACTCTAAAATGGGTTTTTTACTAATATATGTTTAACTTAGATTTAAGGGTCTTTAATTAAGATAGTGTCAGTGAGTTAATCAGGCTCCATAAACACATTAGTTATGGACTCTAAAAAGCCTAAATTAGTCACTATTGCAGGTCGTAATTGAATTAGTAACAATAGGTTCAGTTTTACGATCTCAAGAATTTTATTGTTTATCATGTATTAACCAATATAAAGGCTCAAGTTTAGTGGGGAAAAAACTGAGTAGATGTGTTAAAATTGTATATGCTGAGACCAGGAAGTAAGCAGATAAACAGGTAATGATGTTCTCTAAATTCTTGAGGAAGAAAATTGTACGGTCATTCCCCTGGAGACGCCAAATGAAAGGGGAAAAAAATGAAATATTGCAAAAGAAAACTTATTATCATTAGACTTCCATGTTTATAAAGTAATATTGATACCCATACTTATTTATAGCAATCCTTCATTTATACTTCCAAAAAAAAAAAAAATCAATATGCATGATGAAAGTATATCAGTTGCAATAAGCAGATTAGGCCTGCAAGCATCATCCTGTACCTTCACACTAAGAAGACAGTTAAAATGAAATGTCGTCGCCATTCTCCCCTTCAGCCTCATCTCATACGCAATAATCAAAGCATTTGAATGGTCCCCAGCTTTACAGTCTTCTTCAATCAGTAGATCATAAATCTTATCAGTCGCTCTCAATTCTCCCTTAGCCCCCTTCAAAAATACAGTATTCGCATCCTCCAGCAACCGATTCCTCACCAACTCCTCTACATTCACAAAACAAAACCTCCAGTGAATATTGAAGCAGATGAAATAGCTCAAAGTGCATAAGATTCACAGACCAATACGAACTAGCCAAGCCTTCCGGATGTCAAATTTCAATTTTTCCATTGCAGCAAGAATCTCCAAGCCCCTGTTGTATGACCTTTAGACCCAAATAGAAGAACCAGGGCGACAAACGTTTCATGTAGTGGACGGAGACCTACACTCATCTCCCTTCTCAATGACTGCATCTGAATTCAGCACATTGCATAAAAATCACTATCAAAATCCTCAAAAATTCAAACTTTTTGCAAGAAATTGAGCCGAGAAAGAGCAAAAAGTTTACCGAGCCTCCACATCGCCGGCAAGACACTGCGAGACAGTAAGCCCGTGAAAGGAGCGCGGGCCCGGGGTGGGTCCGGCGGCGATCAGGTCGTAGATGACGTCCGATACGGATGAGGAGTCACGGTCCCGAGCTCGGTCCATGAGCTCCTCCGTGAAAATGAACCGCAAGCTCCTCTCGATCGTGGAGACTGCGCCATTAGAGGAAGAAGACGGGTCGTCGTAGTTGATTCCTTCGCCGGCCCTTGCGCTCGCCGGTTGAGATTGCGATGGAGAGGGTAAATTGGCGGGGTTTTCGGGAGAAGAGAGGGGAACTGTGAGTGAACTGGAGAGGAGAACAGATAAAAGATGACATTTTTTTTAGGGTTTGTTGTGGATAAGGGGGGCAGGGGTTTTAGCCCTTTTTATGGAAAAGAAAAGGAGAGAGGGTTTAAGAATTGTGACTATGTGAGAGAGTGAGTGTTTCGGGCCTTCGGCCGCGTCGCGGAAGATTTCTTTCTTGCGTTTTTCTTGAATCTCACCCCTAAAAGTTAATAATTTTTAATATAAGGGAGGTTTTCTCTGGTCACATATATAGAAACTTTGTTCATTTATTCGCCTCCGTTATTTTCTTTCTTAGCTCTCTCTTCTTTCTTCTTTCTCCTTTTTTCTCTCCCTCCTCTTCCTCTTCATGGCTGATCGATTGATTTCCCACTAACAGCAGTGGTGTACTAGTCAAATAATCTCCAAACATAATTATAAAGAGTAGAGTTAGATATTTGTAGAGAGAAGAGTTAGTTATGAGTTGGTTAACTCCTATACCAATTTGGAATTAGTGTAAGAATTAAACACTTGGCCCTAGAAAGTAAGAGGGCAAAGTGCATAATATCTTTTCAAAAATTCCAATTTTACCCTTGAATAAACATGTCATGATTATATAGGGGTGGCAATTGGGTAGGGTCGGGTCGACCCGACCCAATTACTGCTCGACCCGTATAATAATAGGGTCGGGTCGACCCGACCTGATTATTATACGGGTCAAAAATTCAGACCCAGACCCGACCAGACTTAATCGGGTCGACCCGACCCGACCCATTTGACCCGATTATTAAGCCTTAAATACAATTTCTTTACACTATATTACTAAATTGTTTGGTGATATGGTTGGTCATCACACTAAACTCATACACTAAAGGTCACAGGTTCAAAATTGGGCTCACGCATATTTTTTGACAATTTAATTTAGGTGAAGGGGAGGAGGCGGTGGCGGCCGTGGAGGAGATCGGAGGGGAGGAGGAGAGAGAATAATTGGGTCTGGCGGGTCAAGCGGGTCTGGTGGGTTCGGGTCGACCCGACCCATTTAATAATCGGGTAAGATGGGTCGACCCGATTACGACCCAAACCCAATTAGCCCAAACTCAGACCCGCTAACTCCGGGTCGGGTCGGGTCTGACGGGTCGCGACCCATCTGCCACCCCTATGATTATATAAGCGGTTATTGGCACCCACCAAATTGATTAACATACCCACCGGGTTATTGCAAGAGTGCCATTAATTTTTTGAATGCTTTTACCTCCCAAAATAGATTCAAATTACCCCTCTTCTTCTTTCCTCAATTTGCAATATTCGATCAAACCTCCTCCTTCCGCAATAACCGCCGACGGTCCACCGCTCCCCTCTGCCCTCCCCTCCCTCTGATCTTTGTTAGGCGAACTTCGATCGAACAGAGAGCGATCTGTTTTGCTGAAGTACAGATCGATCTTTGTTCGTCCAGAGTTGGCCGAATAGAGATTGGGGCGAGGGGCGATCGGGGGGGAGGAGGGGGAGGGTGGGGAAGCGGGGAGGGAGGGAGGGGGGAGAAGAAGAGGGGAGCTTGGGGGGATGATCGGGGAAGCTCGGGAAAGAAGAAGAGGGGGATGATAGTGGAATATCGGGGGATGGCGGCTTAGACTGAGCTCGAGAAGAAGAAAATGGGAGAAGACGGAGGCGGGAAGGGGAAGAGTGGGACGTCAGGGAGAGGGCGGCGGACGGCGACAGAGCAAAATGAGAGGAAAAGAGGAGAGGGGGTATTTTGGCTGTTTTTGAAAAATTGGTAGGTGTCTTTATCAATTTGTAGGTGCCATAATCTGATGGATATCTTAATCAATTTGGTGTGTACCAATATCCGCTCCTTATGATTACCCACTAACTTCAACTTTGATAAATATTTGGAAGAGTTGGTAAAAGTTAGAATTCTAGTTGCCAAACAAGGCCCTAGAGTCTATTACTTCGCTACTTTCAAAAAAAATTTTAAAGACATTTCAGTTAATATCATAGTTATTTGATCAAACTTAAAGATTTTTAGGGATTACAATTCGAATATGAACTTTTGAAATAACCCCCAAAAGTAACTTGAAAAGAAAAAAAAACCTCTATGTATGATTATTGTAGGGGTGCAGACAGTTCGATCAAATTCAGATTTATATCCGTGTTTGTTGCTGATACGAACCGAACTATATGTGAATTCCTGCCTTTATTATGATTAAAATATAGATACAGATATGGTAAATATTATATAGGATCCGAGATATGGTAAATATTATATAGGATCCGCGTATCTTTAATACCCCTAACAGAAATATTTCTAACTCATTCTACAAAATTAATTCACGAGAAAAGAATGCATAATTAGTTCTTATACCTGTTATATGTATATTTTGTCTATAACTTGTTCTATTAAATAATTTACGTTCGGTAACTCTTTCGCTATATTAGGAAAAATGAAATTAAAAATAATTCTTTTGCAGTTTTAGTTAAGATGAATGGTGATTTAATAGTATATATTTAGCAATTTACGTCCGGTAACGATTTTTTCAGGCAAGTTTTCTGTCACAGTAGGAAATTTCCTCCATGTCGACTGACTTCTCGCTTCCTCTAACCAGTGGCATCTGACCGTAAGAATATTTCACTAGTTTAGAATCAATTTCAATCATCGGAGTTATTGGATCCGCATTGAAATTACATGAGATTCTCTGCCCGAATTGCACAGCAGACAAAGAAGTGATCTGGTGTTATCCACCCCATACGGATAGAATGCTACATGTCTTCTCTCAACTGGATGGAGTGCATCCCATCATCAACTCCCAAATTGGGTGGAAGATAATAATATTGGGAAAAAAACAACATTTTTTTTGTGCCATTCTATTCTCTCTCCTTGCAAACAACCTATCAAGTACAGGTGAGGAGATAGAGAGAAAGACAGTACTGCTGGGAGTTATGGCAGCCTCAAGCATGGCCTCAGCTGCTTCATGCTTTGTGTTCACCTCCAGCCTCTCCACCACCACAAGCACCTCCTCAAGGCCCAACTCTGTTTTCTTCAACAAGAAGCCTTCTTCCAATGCTAGAAGGCTGGTTGTGAGAGCCGAGGAGGCCTCGGCGTCACCTCCGGCCTCCACGGCCGAGAAAGAGACCAAGGAAGCCACCAAGCCGCCGCCGCCCCCTCCTATTGGCCCCAAGAGGGGCACCAAGGTATGCACAAATTCCCAACATATGGTTCATGATGTTTTGGACATGCTCTTTCTTTCTCAAGTACGTAATTCTCTCTCTCTTTTTATTTTTTATTTTTTTGACGAAAGACTGTAGTCTGGACTTAAACCTGAACCTTTTTTATTACTTTTTCTAGTTTGTGTATGTGTACCCAAGAAACAAAAACCAAAAACTTCTAACAAATAACACCCAATTTGCAGTGGTTTGGCCGCAGTTTGATTGTTGCATTGAGACTATTGCATGTACAATCCCCTATTCTTCATTATATTTTCTTTATTACTGTCAGATGAATGCATCTGTTTGAGACGAAAGTCGTCAATCTGTCTCTCTTCTCCCCTTCTCAGGTGAAGATCCTTAGAAGGGAATCCTACTGGTACAATGGAATTGGTTCAGTCGTCGCAGTTGATCAGGTAACTGACAGTGAAGTACTCTTTGACAATTTATGGCTTTTCTTCTCTACTTCTAACAACTGAACACTGGCCAGGATCCCAAGACTCGCTACCCAGTGGTCGTCCGATTCTCAAAGGTCAACTATGCTGGTGTCTCTACAAACAACTATGCACTGGATGAGATCCAAGAAGTGAAGTGAGACTAATGTGTTGAGTAGAAGAACATCAGTCTCAAATTTGTATCATACCCTATTATTTGTGCCTACTCTTTGTACTTATCTGCTTCCATTATCAAGTTTTAGCTCAGTAGTGGATGTAATTTTGTGCTAGTGGAACTACTCTCTTGTTTACCTCAGGAATATATTTGGAATGTTGTGGTGAAAAACTATGATAAATAGTCGAAGTTTGATAATAACAAAGAAATGCAGATAAAAATACACCTAATACTTTAGATAATGCCTGTATGTGAGCAAAGAACATACATAAACATGTTGACACTTACTCAGTGAAGCACACCACAGAGGAGATTGGTACAATGCAGCACGCATATAGAATGAATCAGGTTTTAGAGTTAAAGCTCGGCAAAATGACATAAGTAATTACTGTGGAAATGTAGTTACAATGGAACAAATAATACTTAACCAACAATCAATCAAATGCATACACCGGAAAATAAAATTAATATAGCACCAGAAAATAGGAAACAAGCATAACACAGCAGCAACGAGAAGTTACTCAGATTATTTATAAACATAACTTACTATTACCATCTAGCGTTTACTACATACTAGCACAGACGAGAGTCTGGAACCCTACAAAGTTCTACACTAAAAACTAAGATCACTATACACACGGCTTACATAAATAAGATAGCAGGTTTCACATAAAGCCTCATTTCGCTAGCAATACATATACAACACTTACAAACCACGATAACAAGTAATACAAGCACTAAAGGTAGCTAATTGTACTAATAGTGTTTTGCATACTTCCTACTAGTTAAAAGTCTCTCGAGTTACCAGACAGGGAAGAGAGGTCCTGTGCAACCCCCTTTCTCAGCATCGGGAACACTGTTGTAGCAGTAGAGGTGGTTGGACATCTCCCAACTCCAGTCATCCTTCCTCGATATTGCCATCTGGGGCCACCTGTTGATTCTAACGTAGTGTTCCCTGATCCGTCCGTCGCCCACAAAACTCGTGATGATCGAGAACATGCACTCATGACCGCCCCACACCTGGTCGTCAGTGTCTGCAGTCTGGGAACCATCGGGGTGGAAGTACCGGCGCATTGGGGGACCAGTCCTCTTCCATGATGGGTCAAGATTCAGCCAGTATTCAGGAGCCGTCTGCAAATTGCAAATGTTCATTGTGAAATTCAATAGTTTTGAACAGAAATGCCCAGTGTATCAGTGGTTTATCATTAAACTCGTCTTCTTTAAAATATCACATATTTGCAATTTCTCCACCATCCTAAGAACGTTTTACTTTCATCCACTTTGAAGCATGTATGGAACTTGTATGGACAAATACGCCGTAGGAACTTGCTTCTTATGTAAAGAATGCACATGGAATAATGGTAAATGGAGGGCACCCTTTTTTGGGGATATTGACCACAGGGCACCTATTATTATCGAATAACCAGCCTATTATGAGGTTGCCATCAACAAACTTTTGTTTGTGTATTTCAAATGCATGCTAAAAGTTTGCTACTTTGCTCTCATATGGTCAACGAGCATTGACTAACATCTGTTGGGGCATTATTTTGGCTTTGGTCTATGCCATATGATTAATTGAATGGAGACTCTAGCAAACAGTCACGCTGCATGCTACAATATTTGCAAGGATTCGGTATGCTAAAATCACTACACCATGAAAACTATAGAAACTAACAGTTGAATGGGCAATCAAAATTTGGACAGGTGGATCATACCTTTTTGAAACGGAACTCCCAAACATGATCACAGAGATCATCCATCATGATGCGATTCTGAGAACCAAAATTTTTTTTACTAGGTCAGAAAATCCGTCTGAACTGAAGAGTGGCATGTTTGAAACCACATAAAATGGACTAGTCACAAGAAACTACCAAGCACTTGATATAGTTTTCTAAATTACCTGTTCAAGAACAAAAGGAAAGCACGAAAAACAAAACCATATATGATAACCACAATAATTCGTAAGAAGCCTATCATTTTCTTTTGGATCCATATAGCAAAATAAATTAAAACAAACAATAGTTTCGTATAATTGATTCCATGCATCCTACGTGCCATGCCCTACATGCTACATGGCATGTACTAGGAGTTTAATAGCACTGCACGGTGACAGAAAGGCAAGAGACACAGATACAAAATGCTATTATTTTGTTTAGAAATAGCTCGGTATCTATAGCAAAGAAGCATGGTGTAGAGTGATCAGTAGACAAGGTTTTTCTCAGTTACAAAGTATAAAGCAGTTAGAAGTAAAGTGATGGATGAAAAGTACACATTCTGTTTCCAGCACCTCTATCAGATGACAATTAAGTAGCACAGTAGTACAACACTATGAAGTTGATCCCAGTGGTTTCAAGTATATCATATGCACTTCTTGATTCATCAACTCAAATTGGTGGTCTCCACAACACAAATTAGTGGACAATTCATTTAATAATGAACTATATGATCATCGTTTAGGCAAGTATTATGCCATAGCTTTAAAAATTCCATAGCTCACTTGCATACAATGTGATGAAAAATTCACTTGTTGGGTCCCCCGAAGGTTCATAACAATGATCGGAGTTGCCGAGAACAATCACAAACGCACGAACAGAGAACAAAGTAGAAAACACGAGATTTAAGAGGTTTGACAAATTACCTACGTCCTCAGGGCATAAAGGAGAGAGATCTTATTAATCAAATCACCAATACAAGTTACAAACTAGGGTACAACACCCCTCAATAAATAGCCAGAGAATCCGCGAAGAGAAGAAAATCAAAACTTCTGAAATCGAATCAGAAACGAAATCAGAATCTAAATAGGAAACGGTCACCTGTTGGCTGACTAACCCTAATGACGGCACATCTTTTTTTATAGAGAAAAACTAAGATTACAAATATGAAGTTTTCAAACTGTCCTTGATAGTTGTCCAGCATATCCGAGTTGCTTCTCATCTCGAAGTGACCTTCGGACTGCTTCTCTGAATTGACTCTAAGCTGCCTTGTTCTCAACTCCAGAGGTGCTAATGGGCTACATCTCAGAGTGACTCTGAGATACCTCTATGAGATGCCTCTCATGTAGTGAAACTCTGATATCACCCAAACGTCTATACTCGAAGTGTTTCGCTTTAGCTCCAGAATATGTAGAGGGGTCTTCTCAAAGGGCAAGAGGGTTACCTCCTTCAAGCGAAGGACCATCTGGTCCTTCTCACAATGCCAGTCGTCCATCAGATGGACAACCTGATGGGGAAAGAGAGGGAAAAAAGTTTTGTGGGCCCCACCACAAAAACGCATTTTTCTCTCCCCATTGGGTCGTCCATCAGCTGTGATAGACGCCCCACAGCGCGCAAAGGAGCTAATCCGCTCCCCTTCTCAAAATAATTTTGGTCCGAGGGCTCCTCCCCTGAGCCCCCGAGAGGGGGGGGCGGGGATTCCAATCACGAAAACAATCTGACCACGCAGGTCAATCGACGTAATAACTCCGCGTGGGACGACAAATCGTTAAGGCAATAAGTAGGCTCCACAACAATTCTTGTGTTGTTTTAGTCTTGCTGAACTTCAAATCTCCGGACTATCTCCAACAAGAGTTAAAAAAACTCTATCACTAGATTTTAAATCATCTCCCACATCATTTAATATGAACATTTAAATACACACACACACACACATCTATATATATACACATATATATACATAGACAAGCGTGTGAAAGAGCACTTGGATATGTAACCTTATCGGACAAATATACATTATATACCACATTTGTTCCAGTAGTATCAGCAAACACCATCATCAAACACATCCCATGCATACTATCCCTTTATGAAGAATTCACAAACATTTACAAACTTGTTCATTAACTAGAGCGAGAAGAAGATAAGATTCAAATGAAATGGCAGATAAAGTATACACATACAGCATCTGCTCGTAAATTTAATGATCATCAAATACAGCGGGGAGGGGAAGGGTAAGAATGACACTGATAACGAGGTCAATTATTGGTATGAACCATCATATGGTGGCGGCACATGGCCTAAATATTGAAACAACAACCAACAATTTGCACCTCCCCCAGCTAAGGATGCTCCAGAAAATGGTAAAACACCAAGTAAAATTATGCTAGTTCATAAAGTCAGCAACCAAACTATGCCAGAGATGGAAGTACCTACACCAACTTTGGCAATAACAAAGAATACTGAGAAATTAATTAGCTCATTTGCCGGATTGTATGTCAATCAAATTTGGGAGCATTGAGCATGAAGTATAGATAGATTGAACATGTGGTGTATGGTTGAGTACAGATACCTACCACTCGTGAGATTTTGAGGCAATGTAGAAGCATCTGAATACAGCTTCAAATGAAATTCCACTGGAGCAAGGAAACCATAGTAAAACAGGACAGAGGCATACTTTGCCATGAAAATAGTATCATTAGAGAGAGAATGTAGTGCGAAAGATATAAAAAAGGAAGTGAAGGATTAAACACTTTATTACTGAGGTAGAAATAAAAGTATCACCTCCAAGAATGATCATGATGACGCACTTGGCATGACTAGTTTTCTTTAACTAATCTGATTGTTCGATCAGTGCATCAAATTTCTGAAGGAGTGCACTTCAGAAGCAGGTGGGCATATTCACAGAAACTCGAATGCTTAACATAGTTGGCAGTTTTCCTAGAAACACAATGTAAGAAGCAAAAACAACTTATAATACAGAATGTATGTTATGTATGAGAAATGGAGATTTGGAGATGCAAGGGAAGAGCGAACCGAAGTAGATGTAGATCTAGCATGGAATGAAGCTCCTCACAAGCAACACGCCAAGACACTAAAAGGCTAGCAAAAAACTTGCGCTCAGCATTCCATTGCTTTCAACATTGTATAAAGAAAACTTGCTTTCAATATTATAAATAAGGAAATTCACCAATTCAATCTACTTTACTGCATTCACATTATTCAATCTGCTATACTGCATTCACTAATTCAATAAGAAAGCAAGTATAACTTTAAAATGGTACGAGAACCACCCAAGTTCAGACATAACTCTGAAACTCTAGTAAGATAGAATAAGTGAGAGGAGGGCTGACAATATCAATAAAAGAAATAAGAAAAAAGGCAGACCTATGGGATGGTAACAAGGTTACTAATTTTCTTCTCAAAACTGTTTTTGCGAAAAAGGCTCAGAGGCTTACATCATAAGGAAAATGGAAGTTAGAAAGGGAGAGAAGCACAACAACAACAACAAAAAAAGAAAAGTGAAGCCCCCAGATTAAGGGAAGAAAGCTCCCTTGGAGGAGGGCAGAAAACATATTTTCTTAGCAATCTTAAATTGGTTAGCATGCTACACGCATGAATCACAAGAGAAGTCTACAAACTCTAGCCTCTATGTGCTATGCTATGAACTCGAGTCATTATGTAAAAAACTTATAGTAGTGCACTATGCATCTTAATTCGAGCATCCCCTAACCTGTTGCAGATAGAGACATTTGAAACCACAACCTCCCACAAGCGAAGGAAGTGCAATACCACCTAAGCAACGCTCCCTTGGGTCTTCTCAGAATCATGCTTCAACTTCTTCCGAGATTACTTTGTTGTTGCTATTGTTTTTTTCCCCTTCTAGTGTTCTATACATGACTTCTATATGAATCGCTGCCATGTAATAGGTTTGAAATGACTCAAATACTATAGATTTTGTTATAGGAAGTGTCTAGAAAATTTTACAGTTGATCAAATACTCAAAAAAAATTAAATTCCGAATCTTAATGTGCTTTGGTTTTTACTCCACATAACATCGAAAATTCTTGAATTAGAAAATCCTAGAAAACATAACAATGATCCAAATAAATGATATTTGTGTGCTGATGGACATGCGATAGTCTACCATCCACATGCAAATGCAATCTCCTTTATAAGTATAGCAGTTTTTGCATTATAATTATAGAGATAATCTGTCAATTTCAGCGCAAAAATATCTTACGTGGTCTACCAAATGAGTAAAATTACAAACATGATCGATTCATCTAAAAGGATGGTAATCTCAACTATTCAAATTCATGAAGGCAGATTTCACAAAAGAAGAAGATGAATTCAAAAAAAGGGGCATCCACATTGTGATCAATTAAAGACCATTACTCACTCGTTTTCCATCCATCATAGACATGGAGTAAGTTGCCAGCTTTGATGCTCCTCGAACCTTCGAGAGGCGAGGGATGTGCGCCTTTCCCTTCCACAATTCTTCACACTGCAACAGAGCCCAGCAACATAATCAAGCAAAAAATACCGAAAAATCAAGCCCTAATTCCAAACCCATCAAAATGATCTAAACCTAGAAAAATCAAGCTCAATCCAAGCAAGAAAATCTCGAATTGGGAAAAAAGAACGCGATGGTAAGAGCAATTACGGCACCTTGGGAGCCCAAAGGCGATCGCTGGTGGCAAGGTGGTGCCACCCGCGAGAGACAACTAGCAATCGTGCCACGCTGCGTGCGTCCAGAAACTCCAACACCTTCATCACCAAATCCGAGCCCAGAACCACCAGAGGATCCGTCAATTCCTCCGCCTCCGCCGCTGGATCGTCGGATTCGGCCTCCTCCTTCTCTTTCTCTCGCCTCTTCCGCTTCCTCTTCCTCCGCTCCGCTTCTTGTCCTCCACTTGCGGTCTCCGCCATTGCTGCGACTCTCAGAGAGCTCAGCTCAGGGGAGAGAGGGGGAATAAAAAATGGGGGAAAAAAATGAAGGTGGGGCTGGTATCAATACCGAGGATCGCAAACAGCAACAGTCAGCTGGTGAAACTAACCTTCAAAGAGAAACTATTTACGGATTTGCCATTTTACCGTATTTGGGAGGCGAGACTGTGATGGTCTCGATTACGACATCTCTAAATATTCGTCGATGAGTGATTGGTAAACTGCAAACACGATTTATTTGTTTATTTTGGGGTTTTTTTTTAATGCTGCAGGAGCTGTCATTAATTTAGCGGCAGCTCTAACTGTGATCAGTCGGATAATACAAAAAAACATAATAGGTTATTCTTTTTCAAGATATGCAAAGTTCTGTTAGGGTTTAAATAAACACTGAGAATATATTTGGGTCGTATGCACTGTATTCAACATATTTAACCAAATAATTTAACACAACCCATGCTTGTCAGGGATAGAAAGGACTTTGCCTTAACCCACGCAAATGTTTCCGGGTTATTGGTCAGCGGAACAGCCTAATTTTCCGCTCACCGCGAGTAATCATAAGGAGGATGTGGCAAAATATCCAAGCGATTCCTTAACGGCTAAGTCAGCTTCCGGCATTGGAGACAGGGGTATAATGGTCCAAATGAGAAGTTTGCCGGGGGCGGATCTTATCCTCATTTTGTCCGCGTCGGATTCTCCGCCGGCATGACGTCATCACGCGGTGTTCTGCCAGCTGGACTTTCAGCCGCGTGTTTTTTTGTTCCCACAGGATTTCCCAACAAAATAATTCAGCCATGTTTTCGAATTGAAAAAAAAATGAAATGATGAGAGCAATTTTACGTACCATGGAAAATTCTCTTGCAGACATAGAGAGATTTTCTCGGCCATTTGATGATCTTTAATGCCAATTTTAGTTTAACAAATAATTGTTTTATTCTCACATTAAGAAAGATTATATAGTGAAGTTGGCTGCCGCTAAACTAACTTTAATGCATTACACTATTTGAAGAGTTCAAAAGTGTGTTTGTTTCGTGTCTGATTTGGGGGGCAGAAGTGAAGAAAAGTGAAATCGTAAAAACTCATTTCTCTCATTCGGTGTTTGTTTGGAATCAGAGGGGAAAACATTTTTTCTTTTTCTCTTTTCTCTTTTCTCTTTTAAACTTCTATTTTACGCTAACATTTTTTTCACTTACAAGATGTTATAGTTAATTTTAGGATTATGTCAATCTCACTTGTAATAAATTGTAGCTCAAAACACTTAATTTATTGGTCATGTAAATCTCACTTGCAATCTAATTGCATTCTAAAAAATGAACTTCATAAGTAATATTTATTTTAATACTATTTTACGCTCAATTTTGTGACACCACTAACCAAGCATAAAAAAAACACAATATATTTTTTCACTTAGACTTTCACATTGTAATCAAATATTGAAAAAATTACTTGTGCAAATTTCAATTTCTTATTTTTTCCCTCACATTTTCTTCTTGTTTCTCTCTTATACTTTTTCCTCCCATTTGCGGAAATCAAACATGAAAAGGAGAATTTAAATTGAGAAATGAAGCAAACTCGTGAAATAGGCTTGGAACTTGATGTGGCACGTGAGGCCAACAAGAAGAGAGAATTGTATTTTTTCCCATCTATTCTTGTATTTTTTTTTTCTTTCCCCCCCCCCCCCCCCTTTTTTTTCTTTCCTTTTTTTGGGTAATGGCGGAACCCAATTACATTATAAAAGCTGAAAACAGAATACAGAAAGACTATTTGTTTTTGTTTTCCTGTAGCACACGTAGGTAAGGTCTTTTCCTGCAAAAGATTAATCAGAAATTGAGGCTAATTCTCGCTGTCCAAACATCATCAGAAGTTGACTCTACCATTACCGATACAGCTGAAGCATTAGCAGTGCCATTCCCTTCGCAGCTGCATTTATAACTTGAAATACATTAAAAAAGATTAAAAAAAAAAGAATTCCCAACGGCAATCATTGTGTCTCCCTCAATAATCAATTTTCCATTGAAAAAACAGGTAGAGGCAGCGTTAAACTCCACCAAAGAGAATATAATTCAATGTGGTCAGCTACGGACGGGTTGCCTAATAGAACATCGTATTATGAAGCCACAATACCCAACCCTGTCCATTAACATTTTTGTTGGATCTTGGCAATCCAATTCAAGATCAACTGATTTAATTGGTGAGGTTGATAAAAATTAGGTGGGAGGTTTTCTGTTTGATAGAATATTTCTAAATTAAAGAGCCACCTTTCAGTTCTCTTTCTTAGTTAAACATCAATTAGGCTGATATTAGCCACTCTCAATATAATCAAAATATCAGCAATAATATTTATGAACATAAATATTTTAACATAACCCATGCAGTAGAAACGTTAGTTCAAATATGCCGTACATGGAGTGATGTGCACTTAAAGCGAATATCCTTGAGACAATTACGTCCCCTATTGTAACGTTCCAAATTTAATCAGTGGATTAACTTTACTTAAATCCAATTATACTAATCAAACCCATCATTTTTATAATCATCTCTGAATTTTTCAGAAAATTCCGGTAGCATTTCCTCTATAATATGGAGCCTACCCAGATACAACATATAATATTTCGGCCTACACCCCAGCCTACTTATAAATATATAACATCTCAGGCAATATATATATACGGTTTCGGCTTGACCTCGCCTACTTATCATAATCTCAAGACTTAAATCCAAAATAAGATGAAACCGAAACTAATATATATGTACAGTTACTTACCTCAAGGAACTGAGGGCAAAAATCAAATTTAAGGTCAATAATACAATACATCCCAAGTGTACCTTCCCAATCTTATCATGTACTAGCACACACGTAAATACACATAAGGTTCCATAAGTTATATCAACACACAAAAGGAAAATATTACAGAACTTGAAATAACAGATCAACCAGTAAGTCTTCCGGCCTTCCATCCAGGCACCTCAGAGTTTTATGCAGAACCTGAAAGACATCAATTTGAGGTGCGGTGAGCTCAACAACTCAGTAAGTAAAGTCATATAAAATAAAGTTGACATTTATTATCATTACAAATCAAGTATGATACAGTTGAATAATTTCAAGAATAATCTCAATATTCTTCCTTCTTACAATGGTTAGTACAGCTTAAAGGGTCTCTGATTCTTTATATTATCTAATACTTGCTCTTCACATTCTTCTGGACGCACGTATCCTAATATTCAACTTATTATATCTTGTGTTATACAACACCTAATCTGATTGTCTGTCTCTTATATTCACTTGGTGATTCACCAATCACATACATTTTAGTATATCATTTATATCTGGCTATGTGAGTATGATTGTGGTGATACACAATCATACTCACATAGCCAGATATAAATTCATACATCTAGTGATATATAGATCACCCAATCATATTACTGGATATAAATCAACAAACTGGTGATATACTGATCACCCAACCATACACAATATCGTAATTAATGTCTCTCACACATTCAGATAAATTTACGTACATATGCATGAAATTAATGATTTGACACATGTGATCATAATTATGATAAATTGGCACCGTCTTCGCACCCACTGGTTACACTCGGTCCCTTTCACCGATAGTATATTTTGCCCGTCTTCGCATCCACCAGTTACACCCGCTCCCTTTCTCTGACAAAACACAAATTTGCCCATCTTCGCACCCACTGGTTCCACCCGGTCCCTTTCTCCGATAAAATACAATTTGCCCCGTGTTTGCACCCACCGGTTCCATTCGTTCTCTTCCTCTGATAAAACACACACATACAACATAAACATCATGTAATAGCAACACACAATGTTCTATGCATGAATGGCATGATCTTCACCAACTTGTAATAACAATCACACGTAATATTCTCGAATTTCTACCATGAACTAATATACTAAAAGCGTGTAATAACTATTAGCATGTAACATTTATAATCGCTCCTTACATGTTCATCATACTCACACGATACACCAAGAGCTAGTGAATAAGTCCCATTAATATCTCAATTTATAACCACACGCATGTATAAAACTCTCAAACTTAACTATATACTAGTAATCACATACAAGCTTATACACACATGAGACCAGTTTGCTGAAATTTTATTTCAAGCACAACTTAATATCTCATTTCTTTTACCACCAAAGTATGAGTTTCTTCCCATTAATAATAATCAGATTTTTAAGCACATTTTAATAATTTAATTACAATCACCAAAATATGAATTTTAGAATTTAAAGTACAACAAACTCTTTTAAAAAGTTTTACTTGACTTTACATAATACCAGTTACTCATAACTCAGTTCACAATTAATACATATTTAAACAATTAATCACTAATTGGTTAGTCACTTCTTAATTCGTTATCGTAATTTCAAGAAACTCTTATAGTATCTAAAAGATACCAATCATACATAATGTATATGGCTTAACAGTCGTAATATTTTACCGGTCAAATTCTGGATCATACCACTAACATTTGATCTTCTTAATCATATTACTCACTCATCTTTTGTTGTCAGTCATTACATATTACTATCAATTGATGTACTAGATTTTTTTTATTACTGTTTTTCATTGTAACTGATTTCAATTCTTAATTATCTAGTCATTTATCCAAAGAATATCCGTTATACATATATGTATCATTTTTCAAGTTAAAACTATTAATCATGTTCAATTTATTATCACACAAGAATTTTCATATTTATGATCAGACTTATCAGCTACTATGGTACTACCGATTATCATCAGTTTAATTTAAATATAAATAAATCATTTTCGATATTCAACCAATATGTTCATTACCATTCGTATAATAGTTATTCAATACCCACACACATATATATATACACTGAATATAAACACACATGCAACAATTATATTAATCATTGAAGTAATAATCCACCAGCTATAATTAACAAGTGCGTACGTATAAAGCAATTATAGCAAATCAGATACATCAATATACTCCCCATGCATGTGCAACAACCAAGTATACAAACAAATCAGTTATAACAATCATATACATCAAAACAAATATCATAACTTATTCTTGATTTTCGATATCATATTTCAAGTTAACACTATAGAATAATTCTGAGTATAGTGATTGAGTCGAACTTGTGCACATAAAATGTAAAGCTTAAAATAAAAGATAGAAAGTGTAAGATTACTCAATGCTACCACTATAGCAAGTGGCTATGCGAGTCGTGATCCACAAGGAGGGATAGAAGCATGTGGGTAAGTCTTTTTTTTAAGTTACTAAAACTGGTTAAAAGTTTTCATTGTTTTTAAAAAAAGAAAAAGAAAATTAAACTATGTTAAGTTAAAAGAAGAGTAGAAGGTAGAAGAATAAGATGGTGTTGGTGTTTTGATTGAAAAGAAAACTAAGTTAAAAGAAAAAAGAAAAAAAAGGAAAAGAAACGCTTTGGATTTTAAAGTCGTTTTTAAAACTAAGAAATTAACAGAAAGAAAGAAAAGATTTAAAAGTATACTAACCTTTTATGTCGATTAACGAACCTTAGAGTGAAGTAAAGCAAAATAAGCGAAAGGATTAACATAGAAACAAGGATTAACTAACATGAGTAACAATGAAGAAAAGTGGGAAAGTTACTCACTCTCAACACAACTCTCTTTAAAAAAGATTACATTTAGTGTCACTCTAAATACATTTCTTCCTCTCTTTCTTCAGAATACTCTCTTCAAACTAAGCTATAAAAAATATAAAATTACATAAAAAGAAAAAGAAAACTTACTAAACTAGAGCAAAAACTAGTCTAAGATCTCTCTGTGCAATGTGGTGCCCCTTTGCCTTCTGAAGTGGTGGTATTTTATAGGTTTGAAATTGACAAGGGAGAGTGATTGAGTATTTATCTGCACACAGAAAATATAAAATTTCAGAACTTAAGGAACAAAAGTATAAGTATTCAATTCTACCGCAAGAGGCTATACAGGTCGTGATCCACAAGGAGGGACTAGCGATGAAAGCGTTTAATAAGTTCTCTTTTAAGTTACGTGAAATGGTCACTCTAAAGAAAATGAAAAAGATTTACTGTTAAGTCAAGAAGAAAGTGGGAGATTAAGAAGGTGGAGAAAATGAAAAATGAGTTTATACAAAGAAAGTGAAGATAGTAAAGAATTGGTGATTGGAGGTGATCTAAACTAATAGATTAAAGAAAAGGAAAAAAATTAAAGGAACTTACCTACCTCTCCGGTTGATGACTTACCTTGGATTGTTGGCACATTTACCTTACTTCAGAGGTGATCAACACATAATCCATAAGATTGAGCTCAGTCCCCATTCACATTATATCATTAAGACGAACAAGAATAAAATGATACAGAATCTTGAGGAGGAGATCATCATCATGAAATAACGGTGATAATCACACAACACGGCTATACCGATGCTACTAGATTCACTTAGATACTCATCAAAAACTAAAAGAGAAAAAGTAGAAAGAAGAAGAACATAAAAATAAAGAAGAACATAAACAAGTTAGCTTTGATTGCTTGTAGAAAAGATGAAAGAAAAGAGAATGTTACATCGGTGTCACTCTCAACATAAATCTCTCTCTTTCTTACTTACATGAATCTCAGTCTAATCTGTGCTTACAAAGAAATAAAAATTACAAAAAATTGAAAATGAAAAACTACACTAAAAAAAGAACGAAAACTAGCCTAAGAACCTTTCTTTGCCTAATCGTCTCCTGTACACTGAGAATTTATAGGTATTTATAGTAAATACAGAATAGGGGAGAGCGTCTGAAGATAAAGGGAGCAAACGCTCCCCCAAATCTCACTAGATTGCCGCGGATCCGCTGCTTTGGCCGCGAATCCGCGGCCTGGATGTGACTACATCCAAGGGGGAGAAGTTGTTTGGTTTAATCTTTTTTCCCCTTTTCCAATTGGATCTTCTGTTTGATTTTCTCATTTCGACGATATCCTCGTTGATCTTTAGCTAACCGAATGAATTCATAAAAATCCGAGTTTAAGAGGTTTTCATTTGGTATTATCTCTCTGATTTGCTCTGATCTTCAGCTGAACATTTGCCCCAATCCTTAATTTGTATTCTGGATGTCATGATATCCTAATAGATTTTCAAGTTTAACCAAATTGATTCATCAAAATCCACATATAACCGACTGGATCCGGGATCATCCTCAACTAACCAAATAGATTCAGTTAAATCTGATTTTAACTGGTATTTATTTGATTTAATATTCTTTTTCTCCATGATTATCTTCTGCAAAATAAATATTTAAGACAAAAAAATTAGCAGATTTATTATGCAATAAATATAAGAATGTAATAAAGAACAATGTAATAAATGTGTATGATCACACCCCCACACTTATATTTTGCTCGTTCTTGAGCAAAATAGGAAAATTAAACCTAAAAAATTATTAGACCACTTTCGCAGGTCACGCGATTGCACTGAGCATGTACAACAAGCTATTAAATCTCTAGGTTACCCTTAGGGGACGAGTTTTGTCTCGTGAGGTGTTTCAGTGAATTACACCCACAAAATTCATAAAGAAAGAGAAACAAAGTGTTAGTATTTTCGAAAAGCATTTTGAAAAGGAGAAAAAATATTTAAAGTATTATTGTAAGAGTTCAAGTAATCTATAAGTTATAGGAAAATCAAAAATTTTCATTCTTAAACTTAGTCTCTATTCAAAAACTTGTTATCAATTAAGATAAGAAGCAAAATTGTATTTCTCATCTAGTCTATTGTTTTACCCATATGCACCTTTGTGACCGTGAAATTTTGACTCGGGGTTCTTTAACTCAACTCTTATGCCTTATTTTCTTTCTTACTTTCTTTTTTCAATATTTTTGGTGGTATTATTCTTTAGTTTTATTAGGCTTTCTAATCTGCCCATGTGACGCCCCGATCCTGCGGGTACGGAGACGTTACTGCAACGTATATACGCAGGTCAGAAATACCCTCACGTATATACGCTAAGCATCAGTACAGGCAAGAATCAGGGTACGGAAGCAAATGGTGCATTATACATTCCAACATATGAGTACAATTACAAAGTTATCACCGGAGGTGACAAATATTACAATAATATTACATCACCTGATAGGCGCAAATGCGAGAATACAAAGATATGTATATGTATGAACAGTACAAAAGGGCGCTCACGAGATAGCTGGAAGAGCCGCGAGCCAACAGGGGGAGCAAGGATGGGACTGGAGCTACAGCTGATCTGACTGCTCCGCAAAAGTGAACTTGGTCCTCAGCAAGAAAATACCCTACGGTCCAAGCTCCAGGACCTGGACATGAGGATCCAGAGGAGTCAGAACTCCCCCAGCAAGTGGTGAGGCAAAAGCCAGATGGCATGCTGATATGAGTACAAGTGTACCGATAAAACCGAATCATGCATTGAAAACCATGACGTGAGCATAGCATGCAAAAGTAGGTAAATGCATAACGAGAGATGTCAAGCAGAGAATGCTCATGGTATGATAAGATAAGAGAAAGTAACGAGACGAGAAATAAAGTAGGTAGGACAATACCAGATATCTCCTAAACTAACATCAAAACTGATAAAACAGAATAAAAACCGATTACGAGTAAATCCAATTGTACAGGTTTAGGTCATGGCTCCATGAGATTAGTACCTCGAAGGAATAATCCAAACAAGGAAACCCTCATCTATATACCTTTATCTCATATCACCGTAATCCAAGCGCATACAACCCGAATTACAAAACAACACAACAAATTGTATATATTAGTCTATTATTATAATAGGGCCGTCTAAGTTCCAGGCTTCAGTATGTGTCCCATTCCACATACTTCCGCTTACAACTTATATAGCAAGTTATTTGGAAACTGATAAAGTTCGATGAATCATGTTCTGGATGGGCCCCGTACATGCCCGGGACAACGGTTCAGGAGTATCCGGTGCTGAGCCGGAACGTACCGCTAGGTACCGGGACTTATGGACGCCCGAACAGGAATAGAGTATCGCAGATCCCATAGAAATAGGCCTAGGGCGTGTGCATACCCGGCAGGAATAATCAGGAGTAGGGGTGCCAGTACACCCCACGGAATCCCTGGTGGCCGCCAGGTGATCCCTCAAGTATTTGGCCACGCACGGCTCGATAAGACCACCATAAACATGATTAATCAGGGCCCATCAGTTTCCCCCAAACCAGGTACAAGTTGTCTACTTATAATAATTTATCAAGTAAATATCACTTTTATGGTAAGAACCGAAGCAGGACATGATCAGGAATTCAGGAGTACATAACAAGAATCATAACAGGAGATCAGGTACAGACAGGAGGTGATCCTACAGATTCAAGAGGTGGCCCCCACAGATTCAAGAGGTGGCCCCCACCATGTGTGTGGTGTGGCACTTTGTTCCGTGTGGCACTTTGCTCTGAGGGAATGGATTCTAGAGGTGGCCCCCACAGATTCAAGAGGTGGCCCCCACCACGAGTGTGATGTGGCACTTTGTTCCGTGTGGCACTTAGTTCCATTCAGGATTTGACGGGAACAGGTGGTACAATATGAGTCAGTGTCAAGTAGTAGTATCTCAGGTGTTAGGTGATAACATATCAGACAGGTATATGTCAGCTTGTATCTGGCGATGGTAGAGTGATAGTTGAGTAACATCAAGTGGAGCTGAGCAATTGAAGGCACATGATCAATACAAAATCCATGGGAAGGGTCTATTTCTAATAAAGGGATCAAACACAGCAGTCAGCCAATTCTAGTCAACTAGGGAAAATAAGTAGTCGACTAGAGAAGGAGTTAGTCGACTATAGAGGAGGACCAAGTCGACTAATAAGGCCGCGTCTCATAGAGCCGCGTCTTCAGGAAAAAGTTAGTCGATTAGGAAAAAATGGGTAGTCGACTAATAAGGCCGCGTCTCAGAGAGCCGCGTCTTCAGGAAAAAGTTAGTCGACTAGGGGAAAAAGATAGTCGACTAATAAGGTTGCGTTTGGTAGGGTCGCGTCTTCAAGAAAAAGTTAGTCGACTAGGAGTAAGGGAGTAGTCGACTAATAAGGTTGCGTCTCGTAAAGCCGCGTCTTCAAGAAAAAGTTAGTCGACTAGGAGTAAAGGAGTAGTCGACTAATAAGGTCGCGTCTCCAGAAAAAAGGTTGCGTTTCAATGAGTTAGTTGACTAGGATAAGGGGGTAGTCGACTAATAAAGGGTTCAAGTCGACTAATGACTGGGTCAAGTCGACTAACAGAGTGCAAACAGAGATCAGAACCTGACTTTTGAGGGTTTGTGTTTGTTGATTATCTTGCATGATATAAAAATATAAAAATCAAGTATGAGAATAAGTTGTCCAAGTTTTGGCGAGGAAAACCACTCGCCTAAAAATGTTACTTTGAAGCCTTGAGCATCCGGAATAATCGTTGTCGTCAATTATCACCAAAACGATTACCGGAATAATCTACGGCGATATTGTCGACGAAGAAGAGCATGGCCCCAATCCGAAAGGAGGGCACCGGCCTTAGAGTCTTGCCAACGGAGAAGAGCACGGCCCCAATCCGAAAGGAGTGGCCGACCTTCACAAGGGAAGGAGGTTGATGGTGCAAGTATGTTCACTTTGAAAAAATGGGATTTTGCAAACGAGGTTACGGGGAGCGACGAGTTGGCTAGAATGAAGGAGCTTGCCGAGGAGTTGATATTGGTGTGGTTCGTGGTGTCCAAGGAGGTGTAGGTGGTGGTGAAAATGGTGGAGAAGGTGGTGGTGAGAATGGGTTGTTGGTGTTTTATGGTGAAAAAGAGGAGGAAGAAGATGTTATGGAGGTGTTGTTGTTGTTGGAATTGGAGGAGGAGATGGAGGAGAGAATGATGGTGGAGTTTGTGGTGAGAACGAAGGAAAAATGTGGAGGAATGGGTGGCCAAAGGAGAGAGAAGGAGGCTCTTTTGGGCTGCTGTTGGCCTCTCTGTTGGCTGCAAAAAGAAGAAGAAGAGAAAATGAAAGAGAGAGAAGGAGTGGGGGTATTTATAAAGGGTGGGAAAACATTATAATAATGTTGCCATTGCTTATCAAAGCAAAAGAGAACGCACCAATTAAGTTGCGTCTCAAGAATGCAATGGTTGCGTCCAGGCCAAAAGAACTGGACGCGGGGATGAAAGCTGCGTCCAGGAGGAAATGCAAAGGCTGTGTTTTAACAAAAGGACAAAAGTCATAATGACTTGATTAGAATTGATTAGCAGTGCTTTAAAGGCAGCATGGGGAGGCGGGGAGAGGATCTCCGCATTAAATGCAGAATCCCAGGTAGGTGAAACTCGCGTTTGAGGAAGGAGGGAGAAAATGGGAAAAAGAGAAAAGTGGAATATATGGATAAATTCTCGGTATCTGGGAAAATACCGAAAACTCCGGAAAGGTCCAAAAATAACATAGCTTGGAAAGTTCCTCAAAAATTCTCAAAAATAAAAAATATTATAAAAAGATTTTTGGTGAAATCGGTATTTAAAGATTCAATCTCATTTTCAAAATAAAAATCCTGAAATCAACCGTCAACCCTGGTATACACTGGATTGGCCGGATTTTTAATAAAATTAGAAAAATCGCAGAAAATGTATTTGGATAGAAAATATGATTTTAAGAAGTTGCAGGAAAGCCGTTTCTTGAAATTCAACTCCGTTTGTAAATTAAAATTCCGAGAGTCGGTCAGCGGTACTGGTCGACACCGGTTTTGAAGATTTACAACTTAATTCCGGAAATTTCCAGAAAATCATGAAAAATCTAAAATATTGGAAAATAATGTTTAAAACTGAAATCGGTCAAATCGAAATAGCGAAAAGATCAAATCGAGCAATTCACTAGGATCGGGTTCCCGATTCAGACTAGGGCTGAATCTGAGTCCATGAATCTCGATCCAAGACAAAACAATCATATAAACAATTCATAATACAAAATAAATACAGGAAGTAAATCAAAAAATACGATCGAGAAATCTGAATACGCAACTAAGTACGTATTCCGGGAGCGGGGTGTTACAGCCCATGTAATGAGACTTTTGTCAGTGACTCCCAAACTGAACGGTCGTAGGGTATCGGGTGAGTAAACACCCCAAGGACTTAAGGACTCGAGCAAACAAAGCCACAAAATTAAGAATTTTATTATATGATGGACCACTTTTAGGCGTGAATACTTTTGCTTTATGAGGCACAAATACCTAGCTTAATCAGAGGATATATATATATATATATATATATATATATATATATATATATATATATATATATATATATATATATATATATGAGAGAAATGTAAATCAGCTGACACAGGAGGCAACTCCTCCTATGTCGCACTCAAAAATCATATTTCCTGAATGAATTTTCAAGATCCGACCACACATTATCATCTTCATATTCTATGATATATACATATAAAAAATCAAGTGATTTGAAGTTTGTTTACTACATTTTTTTTGGGTTCAAACATTAACGGTTTTTTAACAATAGAACAAAATAGAACGTTTAGATCAATGAGTAAACGAACTTCAAATCACTTGATTTTTTATATGTGTATATCTTAGAATATGAAGATGATAATGTACGGTCGGATCTTGAAAATTCATTCGAGAAATATGATTTTTGAGTGCGACATAGGACGAATTTGCCTCCTGTGTCAGCTGATTTACATTTCTCTCTCTCTCTCTCTCTCTATATATATATATATATATATATATATATATATATTTCTTTTTTTTTTTTATAAGGCATAAGAATCTTTGTTTTTGAACCCTAAGCGTGTAAGTGTATAAAGTGTGCATATTTCATCAAGGTAAAAAATCAAGACTAAATTACTTTTTCAAATTTTCTTCCTAACCGTCAAAATATTGTTTCTCTTTTCAAAAAGTTTTTAAAAGTAAAGAAAATGTTAATTTTTTTTAATAAAAAAAGCCTAAGTTATGTTATAACCCTCCCCACACCTATCTCATGCCTTGTCCTCAATGTATGAATTAATGCATAAATGCATGAAAAAGAAGAAAAGAAAGAAAATTGTTACCTCAAGGTGGCGGTTCCGGTGATGGTCGGATTAGGCCAATTGTTTCTACCCAATCTCAATGATGTATATTATCTTAGAACTCACTTTTATTGACATCTTTTCTATGTACATAATTACAATCCTCAGTATGAATAGGATCATGAAATATCCTATTATGAAACTTATTCCTTTTACATGATCAGTCTTGAAAAATCATCACGGAGTCATCATAGTCTATATCTATGTCCAACAAAAGAGTATGACTTGGTGGAATGATTGACTTGGGCTCAAAAGTGATCGGGAACCAATACTAACTCAGGAAAATCAACTTTGGGTTCGAGAGTCGGTTTAGTTCAAGAGCTGAGTCCAAATCAAAAAATTCAATTTTATATTCTTTTCCCATCAATGGAATGTGTCACTCCAAAATTGGTGATTAAATTTCTAGATTTATTATGGGTACGGGAATAAATGTTGGCTCAGAAAATTGGTCCAAATTGGGTAAGAACACCGGAGTCAACATAGATTCGAAGATGGGAACTGAATCACAAGGTTGGGGATCGGGGTCACATTCACATTCAAGTTCAATTTCAATGAAATAAAAACTTGTCAAATTGTTAAAGGGTTGATATTGGTCAAGTTCAAGTTTGTGTGGTGAAATTGAATCTTGGTCAAAGTCTCCAAGACACCATGATTCTTGTTTTCATCAATATGGTTAGGGCAATTGGGATAGTCGAACATGTATTAGGTAGAGTTTCCTCATTCCTATCTTTCACTATGTTAAACAAATGACTCATTTGTACTTCTAACCTATTGACAGATTGAAAAAAAAATCATTTTCGGACTGAATCAGGTTTTTCATTCTCCCATCTGAGTCGATAAGTTCTTCCTCTTGTTGTGGGAGTTAGAACATGGAGTAAGGATCTCGGATTTGGGAGTCTTGTGAAAATTGTGAGCCCATTATTTTCAACTTTTGTTCTTAAGACTCAATCATGACTTCTATGCTTTTCATACCCTCAGATTTTTCTTCTATCATACCCTATTATTTGTGCCTACTCCTTGTACTTATCCGCTTCCATTATCAAGTTTTAGTTCAGTAGTGGATGTAATTTTGTGCTAGAGGAACTGCTCTCTTGTTTACCTCAGGAATACATTTGGGATGTTGTGGTGAAAAACTATGATAAATAGTCAAAGTTTGACAATAACAAATGCAGAAATGCAGATAAAAAAATAATACATGTAACACTTTAGATAATGCCCGTATGTGAGCAAAGAACATACATAAACAAGTTATGTTGACACTTACATAGTGAAGCACACCAGAGAGGAGATTAGTACACTGCAGTACGTGTATAGAATGAATCCAGGTTTTAGAGTTAAAGCTCATCAAATGACATATAAGTAATTACTGTGGAAATGTAGTTACAATGGAACAAACAATACTTAACCAACAATCAATCAAATGCATACACCGGAAAATAAAATTAATATAGCACCATAAAATAGGAAACAAGCATAACACAGCAGCAACGAGAAGTTACTCAGATAGCCTATTTCTAAACATAACTTACAATTACCATCTAGTGTTTACTACAGATTAGCAGACGGGAGTCTGAAACCCTACAAAGTTCTACACTAAAAATTAAGATCACCACCAGTACACACGGCTTACATAATAAGATAGCAGGCTTCACATAAAGCCTCATTTCACTAGCAACACATACAACACTTACTTACCACTATAACAAGTAATACAAGCACTAAAGGTATCTAATTGTACTCATAGTGTTTTGCATACTTCCTACTAGTTAAAAGTCTCTCGAGTTACCAGACAGGGAAGAGAGGTCCTGTGCAACTCCCTTTCTCAGCATCGGGAACACTGTTGTAGCAGTAGAGGTGGTTGGACATCTCCCAACTCCAGTCATCCTTCCTCGATATTGCCATCTGGGGCCACCTGTTGATTCTAACGTAGTGCTCCCTGATCCGGCCGTCGCCCACAAAACTTGTGATGATCGAGAACATGCACTCATGACCGCCCCACACTTGGTCGTCAGTGTCTGCAGTCTGGGAGCCATCAGGGTGGAAGTACCGGCGCATTGGGGGACCAGTCCTCTTCCATGATGGGTCAAGATTCAGCCAGTATTCAGGAGCCGTCTGCAAATTGTAAATGTTCAATGTGAGATTCAATAGTTTTGAACAGAAATGCCCAGTGTATCAGTGGTTTATCATTAAACTCGTCTTCTTTAAAAAAATCACATTTTTGCAATTTCTCCACCATCCTAAGAACGTTTTACTTTCATCCACTTTGAAGCATGTATGGAACTTGTATGGATCACAAGGCACATATTATTATTGTATAACCAGCCTATTATGAGGTTGCCATCAACAAACTTTTGTTTGTGTATTTTCAAATGCATACTAAAAGTTTGCTACTTTGCTCTCATATTGTCAAAGAGCATTGACTAACATCTGTTGGGGCATTTATTTTGGCTTTGGTCTATGGCATATGATTAATTGTATGAAGAATCTAGCAAAAAGTCACATACTGCATGCTACAATATTTGCAAGGATTCGGTATGCTAAGTCACTACACCATGAAAACTATAGAATCTAAAAGTTGAATGGACAATCAAAATTTGGACAGGCGGGTTGTACCTTTTTGAAACGGAACTCCCAAACATGATCACAGAGATCATCCATCATGATGCGATTCTGAGAACCAAAAATTTTTACTAGGTCAGAAAATCCGTCTGAACTGTAGAGTAGCATGTTTGAAACCACATAAACTGGACTAGTCAGAAGAAACTACCAAGCACTTGATATAGTTTTTCTAAATTACCTGTTCAAGAACAAAAGGAAAGCACAAAAAACAAAACCATATATGGTAATCACAATAATTCATAAGAAGCCTATCATTTTATTTTGGATCCATATAGCAAAAATAAATTAAACAAACAAACAATAGTTTCGTATAATTGATTCCATGCATCCTACAAGCCATGCCCTACATCCTACATGGCATGTACTAGGAGTTTAATAGCATTGCATGGTGACAGAAAGGCAAGAGACACAGATAAAAAATGCTATTATTTTGTTTAGAAATAGCTAGGTATCTATAGCAAAGGAGCATGGTGTAGAGTGGTCACTAGAGAAGTTTTTCTCAGTTACAAAGTATAAAGCAGTTAAGAAGTGTAAAGTGATGGATGAAAAGTACACATTCTGTTTCCAGCACCTCTATCAGATGACAATTAAGTAGCACAGTATTAAAAAACTACAAAGTTGATGCCAGTGGTTTCAAGTATATCATATACACTTCTTGATTCATCAACTCAAATTGATGGTACTTTACACTACACAAATTAGTGGGCAATTCATTTAATAATGAACTATATGATCATCGTTTAGGCAAGTATTATGCCATAGCTTTAAAAATTCCATAGCTCACTTGCACACAATGTGATGAACAATTCATTTGTTGGGTCCTCCGAAGGTTCAAAACAACGATCAGAGTTGCCGAGAACAATCACAAATGCATGAATAGAGAACAAAATAGAAAACACGAGATTTAATGAGTTCGGCAAATTGCCTACGTCGTCGGGACAGAAGAGAGAGATATCTTATTAATCAAATCACCAATACATGTTACAAACTAGGATACAACACCCTTAATATATAGCCAGGGAATCCACGAAGAGAAGAAAACTAAAACTTTTGAAATTGGATCAGAAACAAAATCAGAATCTAAATAGAAAACTGACAACTGTCGATTGACCAGCTGATGAGGACATCACGCCAGTTGTCAGTTACCTTTTTATGCCTTAGTTTATTTTGAGATGTGTTTTGTTTATCTTTCTTTTAGTACCACATCGGTTATATCCGAGAAGTTCACTTTGTAAGAGTCTATATAAGGAGGCTCAACTCAATGAATAAGTAGACAATGATAAAATAAACTTTTTCAGTTAAAATTTCAAAGCTCTTGGGTTCTTGAGATTGGGTGTGAAGCCCGTGGTGCAAAGGGTGTGAAGCCCGCGTAAGGGTTGCGAAGCCCAAAATTATCTGATTATTTCTCCAACCCTAGTCTCTCTTTTCATTTTATTTCTTGTAAAACCCTAGTTTTTTCTTTTTATTTGTATTCGAAGGTGATTGCGATCCTGTATTTACATCAATTTGGTATCAGAGCTTTGGTCCCAATCCCCTTCGAATTTCTTCTCTTTCTCAAATTCTAAATCTAGATCTAGATCTAGATCTACTTTGCCAAAAAAAAGAAAAAAAGAGAACAAAAAAAAAAAAAAAAAGGAAAAACAAAAAAACAGAAAAAAGAAGAAGGAAAAAACAGAAAAAAAAAGAAGACAAAAAAAAGAATAACAAGAAAAAATGATAAAAATGAAAAAAAAAAGATTACCGATTACTGTTCACGGTGAACAGTAATCACCCTGATTACTGTTCACGTGAACAGTAACCTCTTGGTTACTGTTCAGCCCCCCCAAAGCCCAACACTCGTCTGTTCTGAAGCACGTTTCAGGCCCGTCCGGAGTCCGAATCGAGCTCCGTCTGAAACAGTGAGTTGGTAGCTGAGCCTCGGAGTTACTGGTAAAGTTTTTGTAGCTTTTTTTTGAGCAAATCTGATCTCTTCAAGCCTCTGTTTGGAGCCGGTAATGTTCCTGCAATAAAAGAGCAGACTTTTGAGGCCTTTTTTCCACTCCGATTTGAGCCCAGTTCGAGGCATCTTTCTTTCATTTCATACTACTGCTATTCTAGAACTTTGTGGGTAAGTTATTCTCTACGGTGTGGGTATTTCTCCTAAGAGTTTTTGAGGAATTTTTGTGTCTGGACGTGAACGACTCACCCCTCAGGTGATAACCAAACTTGAGTTGAATTATTAACTGTTAAATTACTGCAACTACTATTTGGATTGCTATAATTTGTTGGTTGAATGCTATTTGCTTCTATCTAGTGGTTGCATCACTATTTATCGCTTTCATCATTTTTGGAGTGCATTTTCTTTGCATTTAAACTTTAGGATCTTTTTTGTTCATTTAGTGCATGCATTTAGTATACTTGACCTTAGGGTTCTCCACTGTATCTGCTTGTTTGCTTGAGTCATCATGACTAGTCAGCAGTATAGGGACCCCCACTTAGACCAGCTATACAAACTCCATCAGGGTCATATGTCCGTTCATGATTATATTGCCATGTTTAAGGACTTAACCCATCGCAGTGACGTGAAAGAGCATCCTTCTGAGACTATAACTAGGTTTGTTTGGGGTTTACGACCTAAAATAAAACGTGCTATGATTACTGGCACTTATGACTTAGACACTGTTGAAGATGCCTTTGATGTTGCATTAAGATTGGACTTGACTTTCAAAACGCTAGTAAATGCCAAGACCAGATGTTCTAAATGTAAGGGATATGGACATTATGATTATCAGTGCCCATTGGAGAGTCAACATGTTAGAATTATGCCCACTGATGAAGTTGACGACTCGAAGGTTGTTCAGGATGTCCAAGTTTCTCCTAAGACAATTAATATAATTGAAAACATAGCAGTTGATTCCGACACACAGATTATTGATGAAATTCACATGTCTTCTGATAGTGCCAATGATGATGTGAATGAGATAGTTGAGCCTAATATACCTACTGTGCCTAGTCAGCCATTCGAGTCTCCTTGTGCTGAACCTAGTTTTATGGTTATTCCTATCAATTCATCTTTTAGGGAGTCACCTGAATTTCTTGCAAAGGTCCAGCAGATGGTTTCTAATACTTCTTTTTCGGGTTTGTTTAGAGTTTGTGTCCAAGTCCCATGTACCTCCATCGTTAGATGTGTGTCCTTCTAGGCATATTATATCTCTTATTCTCCCATCGTTAGGAGTTATGCTTAGAATACCTACTGCTTTGCATCTGCCTGTTGCACATATTGATGATATCACTAGGCTGATAGCAATTTGCAATAACACCGATAAATTTGCTGCATACCCATATAGTATTTTGCAGGAATTTACAGTTGATAATAGGGTGATGGTTACGAGTCACTCTGAGGTCACGAAAAAGTTGCACGCTTGGCGTAAAGATTTCGATAGGGCTCTGAAGAGGATTGCTTCCATTGCTTGCGAGTTGGATAGCCCATGGGATCTTGGTATTAGTTTCGTCTTCAGCAGGGATGATACGCCTTGGTCTACTCTCTATGTCTTGATCGAGCTGCCGTCTTTCACAGCCAACCTGTCACGGAGACCAGTTCCACCTCCGCCACCATGGTATCAACACGGCGTACCAGCGATGTTGCCACGACCACCACCTTGGCCTGATTGATATGCTTCGTGAGGAAAGTCCTCACTCGACAAGGTCGGGTTTCTCCCACCCCGGGAGAATTGATGAGGACATCACGCCAGTTGTCAGTTACCTTTTTATGTCTTAGTTTATTTTGAGATGTGTTTTGTTTATCTTTCTTTTAGTACCACATCGGTTATATCCGAGAAGTTCACTTTGTAAGAGTCTATATAAGGAGGCTCAACTCAATGAATAAGTAGACAATGATAAAATAAAACTTTTTCAGTTAAAATTTCAGAGCTCTTGGGTTCTTGAGATTGGGTGTGAAGCCCGTGGTGCAAGGGGTGTGAAGCCCGCGTAAGGGTTGCGAAGCCCAAAATTATCTGATTATTTCTCCAACCCTAGTCTCTCTTTTCATTTTATTTCTTGTAAAACCCTAGTTTTTTCTTTTTATTTGTATTTGAAGGTGATTGCGATCCTGTATTTACATCACCAGCCCTAATGATGACACATCTCTTTTTATAGAGAAAAATTAGGGTCACAAGTGTGAGTCTCCAAATTGCTCTTGACAGTTGTCCAGCTATTCGAATTTCTTCTCATCTCGGAGTGACCTTATGATTGCTTCTCCGAACTGACTCTGAGCTGCCTTGTTCTCAACTCCGGAGTGATACTATACTACATCTCGGAGTGACTCTGAGCTACCTCTCTGAGATGACTATCCGATAGTGCAACTCTCATATCGCTCAAATGCCTATACCCGGAGTGTTTCGCCTTAGCTCCAGAATCTGCAGAGGGGGCTTCTCAAAGTAATTTTGGTAGGGGTCTCGCCGCTCCCTTCCAACCCCCACCATGATCTAACCGCGCAAGTTGATTTGCGTAATGACTCTGCGTAGGACGACAAATCATCAAGACAATAAGTAGGCTCCACAACAATTCATGTGTTGTTTTAGTCTTGCTGAACTTCAAATCTTTGACTATCTCCAACAAGAGTTAAAAAAAACTCCATCAACTAGATTAGATCCTCTCCCCACATCATTTAATATGAACATTTAAATAGATATATCACAGAAAAAATATTTGGTGAGGCAAGATTATAAAAGAGCACTTGGATATGTAACGTTATCGAACAAATATACATTATATACCACATTTGTTCCAGTAGTATCAGCAAACACCACCATCAAACATATCCCATGCATACTTTCCCTTTATGAAGAATTCACAAACATTTACAAACTTGTTCATTAACTAGAGGAGAAGAAGATAAGATTTAAATGAAATGGCAGAAAATTTGCTCGTAAAGTTAATGATCATCAAATACAATGGGGAGGGGAAGGGTAAGAATGACACTGATAACAAGGTCAATTATTGGTATGAACCATCATATGGTGGCGGCACATGGCCTAAATATTGAAACAACAACCAACAATTTGTACCTCCCCCAGCTAAGGATGCTCCAGAAAATGGTAAAACACCAAGTAAAATTATGCTAGTTCATAGAGTCAGCAACCAAACTATGCCAGAGATGGAAGTACCTACACCAACGATGGCAATAACAGAGAATAGTGAGAAATTAATTAGCTCATTTGCATGATTGTATGTCAATTAAATTTGGGAGCACTGAGCATGAAGTATAGATAGACTGAACATGTGGTGTATGGTTGAGTACAGATACCTACCACTCGTTAGATTTTGAGGCAATGTAGAAGCATCTGAATACAGCTTCAAATGAAATTTCACCGGAGCAAGGAAACCATAGTAAAACAGGACAGAGGCATACTTTGCCATGAAAATAGTAGCATTAGAGAGAGAATGTAGTGCGAAAGATATAAAAAAGAAGTGAAGGATTGAACACTTTATTACTGAGGTTTGAAATAAAAGTATCACCTCCAAGAATGATCATGATGACGCACTTGGCATGACTAGTTTTCTTTAACTAATCTGATTGTTTGATCAATGCATCAAATTTCTAAAGGAGTGCAGGTAGGCGTATTCACAGAAACTTGAATGCTCAACATGGTTAGCAGTCTTCCTAGAAAAACAATGTAAGAAGCAAAAACAACTTATAATACAGAATGTACGTTATGTATAAGAAATGGAGATCTGTAGATGCAAGGGAAGAGCGAACCGAAGTAGATGTAGAGCTAGCATGGAATTAAGCTCCTCAAAAGCAACATGCCAAGACACTAAAAGGCTAGCACAGAACTTGCGCTCAGCATTCCATTGCTTTCAACATTATGTAAAGAAAACTTGCTTTCAAAATTATAAATAAGGAAAATTCACTAATTAAATCTACCTTACTGCATTCACATTATTCAATCTACTATATTGCATTCACTAATTCAATAAGAAAGCAAGTATAACTTTAAAATGGTACGAGAGCCACCCAAGTTCAGACATAACTCTGAAACTTTAGTAAGATAGAATAAGTGAGAGGACGGCTGACAATATCAATAAAACAAATAAGGAAAAAGGCAGACCTATGGGATGGTAACATGGTTACTAAGTTTCTTCTCAAAAACTGTTTTTGCGAGAAGGCTCAGAGGCTTACATCAAAAGGAAAGAGGAAGCTAGAAAGGGGAGAGAAACACAACAACAACAAAAAAGAAGAGTGAAGCCCCCAGGTTAAGGGAAGAAAGCTCCCTTGGAGGAGGGGAAAAAAATTATTATCTTAGCAATCTTAAAGTGGTTAGCATGCTACATGCATGAATCACAAGATAAGTCTACAAACTCTAGCCTCTATGTGCTATGAACTCGAGTCACTGTGTAAAAAACTTATAGTAGTGCACTATGCATTTTAATTCGAGCATTCCCTAACCTGTTGCAGATAGAGACATTTGAAACCACAACCTCCCACAAGCGAAGGAAGTGCAATACCACCTAAGCAACTCTCGCTTGGGTCTTCTCAGAATCATGCTTCAACTTCTTTCTAGATTACTTTGTTGTTGCTATTGTTTTTTTGCCCCTTCTAGTGTTCTATACATGACTTCTATATGAATCGCTGCCATGAAATAGGTTTGAGATGACTCAAATACTATAGATTTTGTTATAGGAAGCGTTTAGAAAATTCTACAGTTCATCAAATACTCAAAAAAAAAAAAAAAAAAAAAAAAATCTGAATCTTAATGTGCTTTGGCTTTTACTCCACATAACATCAAAAATCTTGAATTAGAAAATCCTAGAAAACATAACAATGATCCAAATAAATGATATTTGTGTGCTGATGGACATGCGATAGTCTACCATCCACATGCAAATGCAATCTCCTTTATAAGTATAGCAGTTTGCAATATAATTAGTAGAGATAATCTGCCAATTTCAGCGCAAAAATATCTTACGTGGTCTACCAAATGAGTAAAATTACAAACATGATCGATTCATCTAAAAAGATGGTAATCTCAACTATTCAAATTCATGGAGGCACATTTCACAAAAGAAGATGAATTTAAAAAAAGGGGCATCCACATGGTGATCAATTAAAGACCATTACTCACTCGTTTTCCATCCATCATAGACATGGAGTAAGCTGTCAGCTTTGATGCTCCTCGAACCTTCGAGAGGCGAGGGATGTGCGCCTTTCCCTTCCACAATTCTTCACACTGCAACAGAGCCCAGCAACATAATCAAGCAAAAAATACCGAAAAATCAAGCCCTAATTCCAAACCCATCAAAATGATCTAAACCTAGAAAAATCAAGCTCAATCCAAGCAAGAAATCTCAAATTGGGAAAAAAGAATGCGATGGTAAGAGCAATTACGGCACCTTGGGAGCCCAAAGGCGATCGCTGGTGGCAAGGTGGTGCCACCCTCGAGAGACAACTAGCAATCGAGGCACGCTGCGTGCGTCCAGAAACTCCAACGCCTTCATCACCAAATCCGAGCCCAGAACAACCAGAGGATCCGTCAATTCCTCCGCCGCCGCCGCTCGATCGTCGGATTCAGCCTCCTTCTTCTCTTTCTCTCGCCGCTTCCTCTTCCTCGGCTCCGCTTCTTGTCCTCCACTTGCGGTCTCCGCCATTGCTGCGCCTCTGAGAGAGCTCAGCCCAGGGGAGAAAATGAAGGTGGGGCTGGTATCAACACCGAGGATCGCAAACAGCAACAGTCACATGGTGAAACAAACCTTCAAAAGAGAAACTATTTACGGGTTTGCCATTTTACCGTACCTGGGAGGCGAGACCGTGATGGGCTCGATTACGGCATCTCTGAACATTCGTCGATGAGTGACTGGTAAACTGTAAACACGATTTATTTGTTTATTATTTTGGGTTTTTTTTTTTTTTTTAATGCGGCAGGAGCTGTCATTAATTTAGCGGCAGCTCTAATTGTGAACAGTGGGATAATACAAAAAAACATAAAAAGTTATTCGAGAGAGCATGCATCTCAATTAAGTATAAAACACTTTTCTTTATATCATCATGCGGTGTTCTGCCAGCTGGAATTTCGGCCTCGTGCTTTTTGTTCCCACAGGATTTCCTAACAAAATATAATTCAGCTATATTTTCGAATTGGAAAAAAATGAAATGATGAGAGCAATTTTAGGGGCCTTGGAAAATTCTCTTGCGAACATACTGAGATTTTCTCGGCTATTTGATGATCTTTTATGCCAATTTTAGTTTAACAAATAATTGTTCTATTCTCACGTTAAGAAAGATTATAGTGAAGTTTGAGGCCACTAAACTAACATTAATGCATTATACTATTTGAAGAGTAAGATTTATTAGAAATTGAGGCTAATTCGCTGTCCAAACTTCATCCGGAGTTGACTCTACCATTACCGATACAGCGAAAAAGGTAGAGGCAGCGTACTATCAGTCAGATATGCCAGTGCACTGAAAGACACCAGCCGCAACACATCAATTTGTATATATAAATACAATTTTGGAGTAGTCCAAATTCTTATATACCTAAGACCATCCCCTTGTCTAAGCTAATGTGAGACTATTTGTTTGTACAAATCTTGAAGTTATCAGAAACTCTTAAAAACTAATGGGTAGTAGATTGAAAGTGTTAACAGGGAGTTTGTTTATTTCATCCTGTATTGTATGGGGTTCTCTGCAGTTTGGATCAATTGGATAAGGGAATGTCTAAGCTCTCCGACGTTCTCAATGATTATTAATGGCTCTCCACTCGTTTATTTTCTAAGCAATAGAGGCATCAGACAAGGAGATCCCTTACCTCCATATATCTTTGTTCTAATCATGGAATTATGGTCTATTCATATGGATTTAGTAACAGCTTCAGGCAAGCTACAACTTATTAAAAGGTCTACTCCCACTAAACTATCTCATTTGTTATTTGCTGATTATATGTTGATCTTTTTGCAGAGCTAGCAAAGCTTCTCTAAATGAGATTAATCACTTTCTTGATCATCTTCAATGAATACTTGGTTATCCATTAATAGAGGCAAAAACAAGTTATTTGTCAGTAAGGGTTGTAAACATAAGGAGGAATTAGCTGATATCATAGGTGTTCCCATTGGTCATTTGCCTATTAAGTATCTTGGCTTGCCTCTAAGCCATACTTATTTACAAGCAAGGGATTTTATTCCATTGGTTGATAAATTCAGAATGAAGATTGAAGGATGGATGTCAAAGTTGCTCTCCTTTGCTGGCAGGGTAGAACTGGTGATATCAGTTCTTACTAATTGTCTTAGTTATTGGGTGCAATTATTCAAGATCCCAAATTCAATCTCTAAAAACTTGAAGAGAATAGCTGCTAGTTTCATTTGGAATAACAATATGCAGGCATCCTAAAAGTGAGGGAGAATAGGAGTAAGAAGGGTATATGACATATCTAAGGCTGCAGGAATCAAGTTGGTATGGAGGTTGTTTACTTCCAACTCCTCATGGGCCAAATAGATGAATCATCAATATGTAAAAGAAATTCTTTAATTTCTCAGTTGACATGCTCACTGCTGGATTTAGGCACTTGGAAATTTATTGTGCAATCAAAAGATTGAGCACTGTGTACATGAGAAAGAGTATTGGAGATGGTACTGATATCTTATTGTGGTACGATCCCTGGTTGCCTACTGGGTCTCTACTAAGCCTTATAGGTTTGCATTCTCCTCTCCCCTTTCTAGAACTTGGAATGTTGCTGATATTATTGAAAATGGTTACTGGGATCCTAAGGAACCTCTCTTCAAAATTGTTGGCATATTATACAGCAAATCACTATTTCCTCCAATCAAGACAAATGGATCTGGACTGCTTCTGACACTGGATTTTGCACTTTCAAATCAACTTGGAATGTTGTGAGAGAGGGAGAAAATAATTTTGATTTGTTTTCTGTTTTCTGGCAACGTAACTCTGCACCTAAGATGCCTATGTGTCTACTCAGAGCTATCCTTAATAAGTAACTGACAAAAGATAAGTTAACTTCTATTGGAGTTATAGATACTGACTTGTGCCCCCCTATGTCTTGCAGGACATGAGTCTAGAGATCGCTTGTTCTTTTCTTGCGCCTTCTCTGCTTATATCTGGTCCCTATGTAAAGTTAAGCTGTGCATGGATCCATCTATTGGGACATTAACTGAAGAATGCCATTTGATCAGAGAAAAATTCGAAGGTAAGCATAGAGCTTCAATTCTAGCCAAACTAGTCTTGAGAGGAGCAGTTTGGCATCTCTAGAAGGAGAGAATGCAAGAATCTTTCCACAGCAAGATAGGCGCAAGATTCTTGTATTTAGAAAGTTATATGAAGACATGCATTTCCTTCTCAGAACTTGTACTGGAAGACAATAAATACCTCACCCTCAGTATTAAGTAACTGGGGTATTTCAGATTTGAAATAACTCTGACATACACAATTAACAAGAAGCATTAATAGTTAATAGTTGCAGCAGCTTCTGGTGTGTATCTGCGAGTCTGATAGAGCTTGCAGTATCAGAATATCTGTTCTATCAGATTTATTTTGTTCTGCTACTATGTCAATCAGCAGCAGTAGTAATCGGATGAAGCAGTTCAGCTTGATGTGCAGCAGCATTTTTCTGATTACATCAAATTCTGCTGTGCATATATTGTAGTACCAGTGTCTGGTGATTCTGTTTTCAACTTCTAGTGTGCATATCCTTTTTGGAGGAGTAGGTTCGACAGAACTTGTAGTATCTGAATATCTGTTTATCAGATGCAAATTTAGCTTGATGTGCAGCAGCAATCACAGTTTCTGATTGCATCAATTTCAGTATCAGTTCTCTTGGAGGTGAAGGGATGTTTTGTAGTATCAATTTCTGAATTATCTGATCTCTTATTGGTTCTATGTTTGAGTTGAGTACTGTAAATCCAGTATCCAGGACTGTAATACTAGACTTGTTCTAGTTAGTATTATATGTTAATTCTATTGGCTTTGGGTCAATCTAAAGTATTTACTTAGTGTACTATAGTAGAGAGTGATGGCCAGAGTCCTCTCCTCTCTCTCTATAGTTAGCTAAGATTAGTGCTGAGGAGTAGCCTAGCCAGTATGTATCATATATACTTGATTTTTATGTTATCAATGAAATCATTTTACCTTCCAAACATACACACACTCTCCTAGAAACCTATTTTCATTTAATGTTTTTCACGTCTTAAATCAATTAAAGAAATTGAATTGTTCATCTAAATGATGAGGGCAATGTGTGTGTATAGCAATTACAATTATATAATAAGAAAACTCTCACTCCTAATACAACTAGTATTAGAATCGTAGTTATAGTCCTATTCCTATTCTTTTTCCATAATAGTTTATTATACCTTCTGACGTGGCATAAACAACACTGTTTCAAGGATAAAAAAGGGCCGGGCCATGTTCATTGTCTGGACTGCATAGTATATTATCCAAAAAAAAAGGAAAGACTTATTGTATGGATAGGGTTGGATCCTACATGATCAGTTGCAGATCCAATAAAAACTTTTCAGTTTCCAAAACCCACTAAGAAACGGATCCTCCAAACCCAATAAACAAATTGGATTTAGATTTAGGTATCAAAGTATCCAAATTCTGTTTTATTTCTAGAATACCCCTCTATGCTATTAGGGTCTGGAACTTTGCCTACCGATCCTTCAAAATCAACACTTTACTCTCATAAGACTAACACCAGTTAGCTTTTCCGTTAAAGGTGGTCACGTGACTAGCACGTGACCCCTTTAAATCGTCTTCAGCCTAATTAATCTTAATCTAATCATAATCTCATCACCATTCCTGTAAATTAAATAAGGCTAACCCTATTTTCTAATATTAGATTAGGTGAGGATTAAGATTAGATTAAATTTAATTAGGCTAGAGATTATTTAAGGGGGTCACGTGCTGGTCACATGACTCTAGTTAACAGAAAAGTTGGCGGGTGTTAGCCTAAGGGGGTTAAAGTATTGATTTTGAAAGATTGGGTGTAATATGCCAGAGGGTAGCAATTTACCTGAGATAAAAATTAGGAACTGATAACAATTTGTATCACACTAATTAGTTTATTTTTTTCATTTGATATGCCTTTTTGAATATATTTCCTTGATGTTCTCTGAATGAATAACTCCAAATCTTTCATGTTGGCCCAAAGGCCTATCACCCTAGTTTTGATGATGATCAACTCATGAAGTTATATTTACTAATGATCTTGTGTTTAATTAGTGACAGATTCATTATCAAGATCTTAGTAGGTGCATAGCTCAACAAAGAACAAAATATCAAGATTTGGAGCTAGCACGGTGTGATCCAAGGAGCTTTTGGATCAAGCTTGGACCAAGTCAAGAAGATGAGAAGCCTTCAAGGGAAGACTTCAAGAAGATGAAGACTTGTGTCTAGGTATAAGATTTTGTTTTTGTTTTAGATAAAATGTAAAGGATAGATAGTTGGTGGATTGCTCAAGTAGATATCACACACACACTCTTGTTTAGTTGTCTTTTCATAAAAGAATTTTTAGATTCAGAAAAGACTTTCTTTTTGGAAAAACATAGTTTTTGGTTCTTGGTATTCAAAGTTATATATTTCAACCAAAACCAAGTTTAGAGCTTTATGACAAAAACATAGATATTTCATCTTAATTGTGTAGTGGATCATATCCATACACACTATGCTTTAAAAGTATATCTTGTTTTTGTATTTGATGAAGATTTGAAAAAAAATGTTTTGGAAAATATTGTTTTAGAAAAATACAGTTTTTATCATGGGCCAAATATTTTCAAGTTACAAAAATAGTCCAATCTTTTATAACATGCCTTGATTTTGTGCAAGCATGTTTGTATATCAAATTATATTGGTAAAACTATTTTAGTAGATTTTTTATGTATTTTATGGGATTTTATATGAGCCAAAAAGACAAACTTTTTAATTCCAGAAAAATTGTTTCAGGCTTCAGCTAGTCGACTTATACTAGCTTATAAGTCGACTAACCCTGAAGTCGGTCGACCGGGTCGGTCGACCGACGTGCACAAACGTGCACGCCTGTGTGTACTGTGGTCGGTCGACCGTGCCGGTCGACCGCTCCAGAGAGCAGTGCTCTCTGGAAAGTTCGGTCGACCGCACCGGTCGACCGTGGCTCCAACGGTCAGAAATCCGACCGTTGGCGGTCGACCGGGCCGGTCGACCGGCAGTACTGACAGATCCCAACGGCTAGTTTTCTGGTAGCCTATAAATTGGGGGTCTTGTCATTGTTTTGAGATAAGATTTTAGGAGAGCTTTGAGCCAGTTTTTCCCAAACTTTTAAAAGGGTTTTCTCCACAAAATAGAGAGCAAATATTTCCTATCTAAAGGGAAGTTTTATCAAGAGTGTTTAAAAGAAAGTCTTTGAGTTTTCCTCCACCTTTCACATCCTTACTTTTCTCACATCACACTTGAGCCATCCATTGATTATACATCCTATAGGTGTGTTGTAGTGAGAGTGCTTTAGGTGATCAAAGTGTTGTGATCACCAAAGATCTTTTCTTTGTTCTTTGAGGAGACGGGCAAGTGTGCGTCGTTGTTTTGAGTTCGGGTGCAGACTCGGTTGTTTGAGGTGCGGCCTCGGCGAGCCGGTGGGCTTGCGGTGTGTACAGGACTAGAGAGTCCGAGGGCTTGTAGGTGTTGCGGTACCGAGGAGAGATCCATTGGGATCTTGCATAGTGGAAATCCTTCGTGTGTCGAAGGCGGGGATGTAGAGCAAGTGTGCTCGAATCTCGAAACATACCCTTGTGTTTGCGATTGTCATCTCTCTCTCTCTATCTCCTTTATATCTTGCATAGCTTATATTGTCTTTACATTTACATGCTTGATATATGTTGTGTGCATAATTGATATATATACTTGCGTGGGATTGTTGCTAACACTTGTATTCAATCAAGAGAGCCAACGCGGCACCTCAACCCATTCAAGGGGAATCTAGAGGAGTTTGTCCAGAGCCCTTCACGGGGAATTCGGCAACACTCTTGCTTATACGTGGTGTTTAGTGTAAAAGATTTAATTAGGTCATAATTATTTTTAACTTCCACATTATTTGCATCATTTGGCATCAAGTGACCATTAGATTAGCCATCACCTATTCACCCCCCTCTAGGTGATTTACAATGGTATCAGAGATTGGTACTCTGATTTTGGTCTAACAACCTAGAGTAAAAGATCCTTATTTTTAGGCTAATCACAATATTTTGTACACACACCATGGACTTCATGTCACCACCCATGTTTGACATTGTTAACATCCATATATAGAAGGTGAAGATGTCCTTGTACCTCAAAGCCTTAGGTTTTCATGTATATCTTGCCACTACTAATAATGCATATTCTTTAGATGGTAAGAATTTTGAGGCTAATGCAAAAGCCCTTCATGCTATCAAATCTACCCTAGATGATATTATTTATCTAGAGTTGCTAATATTGATTCGGCTTTGTAGTATGGAACACCCTCACCTCCCTTGGCGAAAAGGATCTATACTATGCGGGGAGCGATTCGGACGTTGGAAGCGACATCTCTAACGTATGCTATATGGTCCAAGGGGATAACCCCCTTGAGATAAACTCCGAATCCGATGATGAGGACATGTCATATGATGAGCTCACTTCATTTTGCCAAACAATTCTTGAAAAATATGACATGCTTAAGAAAGAAAATAAAAATTTGAAAAAGAATATTGCTTGCATGCATGTAGAACAAGACTCTTTTAAATCTAGCATTGCATGTTTAGAAAAAGATAACAAAAATTTGAAAAAGGATTTTGATTGCATGCTTAAAGAAAATGATTCTTTCAAATCTAAGATTGCATGCTTAGAAAAGGAAAATAAAGATTTGAAAAATGAGAATGTTTCCTTATTTTCAAAATTGAATGATTTGTGTGAAGGAAACAATACTTTGAAAAATAAAATTGATTTGGTGGAAAAACAAAAAGAAGTTGTTTTTCAAGAAAATATTACTTTGAAAAGAAAATTTGTTGAAAAAGATTTTGTTTCACAAAAGGAAAAGAAAAATGATCATATATCTCATCATGCTTTACATGCCACAACTAATGAGATTAAGAATTTGAAAAATAAAATGGATGGTTTGAGTTCAATTTTGAACTCTTGTGCTTTTAATCATTCTAGGTTGGAGTCAATGTTTTCAAAGAAACAAACTCCACATGTTCATGCACATCATACCCATCATGCATATGCTTATGTTGCACAACATGATCACACTCCTACACATAAGCATACTAAGGTGTACATATGTACACATTGTGGCCGCAAAGGCCATTTAGCAAAATATTGTTATGATAGATTAGATCATTTTAATTTTACTAAGTATAAAAGATTTTGGGTTCCTTATAATAAAGCTAACCCCGTGGACCCTACAAGAAAATATGGGTATCAAAACCCCCACCATTTGCTTGTGATGTAGGTGAGGGCTCTCACAAGACGTGAGAGGATTGGTGCCTTGGTAGTGAATGCAAATGGACTTGATGGACACACATTTGGAGCACCGCTATCAAGGAGGTTTTGGTGGGACAACCACCATGTTAGGAGCTTTGGAGTTGGTAACAATTTCTAAACTCCTACTTTTTATGTTCATGCTTGTTCATTCATAATATTCATAGCATGTTCATGTTTTATGATTTGTGTGCTTCATGTGGTATTTACATGCTTAGATGTAGAATGTGTCAAACTTGCTTTTATACATGTATAAATAGTGAATTACAATTGATTCATATATGATTGAACTTCATGCTCATTTGTACCCACTATATGCATATGTATAGACTAGTTTTGATGATTCTCATTTATACATGCTTTGCCAATTTCTTATGCTTTACTTCATGTATATGTATTTTTAAATTCAAATCTAATAAATATACATGTATACCCGTGAGTCTCTTGCCTTAATGCAAATATCATTAATAGACTCTTTTAGATTTGGGATATGTATGTGTATTGTTAGGATTGATTAATCATACATATACCATGAAGATTAATGTTTTGATGAAAAATGATTTTCGTGTTTTTGTATAATCTTTTTGAGCTTCTTTGACTATTTTCATAAAAATGCTATTTACATGATCGTTTAACGCTCACACTCTTATTAAAAACATTTTGAGCCTTATAGACCATGAGTGCTTAAATTTTTATGTATCTAGTTATGTTTATGAAAAACATAAGATTTGATATATTTGAAGGATCTTTAACTAGTTTTCAAAAAAAAACAATTTATACTAGTTATTTATTCTTCAAATAATTTTTGAGATTGACACATGATTCTATTTTTCTAAAAGATTTGATGCTTCATAATTTGAATATTAGTTTATATGTTAGTTTTTGTCAACACTAGGATTTATACTTGTACATATCGTGGGCCACAAATAAATCTATTATATTTGTGCTTGAACGCTTATTTGAACCAATGAAATGTGCTTGTATTGCTTAGTTTTGATGATACATACATTTTTTAAACTTATATTCCCACTTTTTGGATTTGATTTATGATCATGTGTTTTTCATTTCATGTATATGTGTATTTTGTCAAACTTTAAGATATACATGTATACCTCTTGAGTCATTTACCTTTATGCAAATTTATTTATATGGACTCATTTGTGTTTAAGAGATATGTATGTATACTTATTGTGTTGTCAAAACATACATATATCTTGAAATATAAATTTTTTTTAAATAAAAAAAATTTTGATTTCATGTTTTTGAAGGATCTTTAACTAGTTTTTCAAAAAAAATTATCTTTAACTAGTTAATTATTCTTCATTTGGTAGAGTTTTTCAAACTAAGCTTATTTTCAAATCTATTTTTGAAAATCCCTACCATCTATGGGAGGATGGATGGGCGATTATGCCTTGTATGCTTCATTGAAAATCTTTTACCTTGTGCATATGAAGGGTGGTAGGTTATGAGATGTACACTTGATTTTATTGTTATGTCAATTGGTATCATTGAATCGTTTCAATTGGTATCAATATGAACTTATTTTGTATATACTCATATTTTGTTTCTTATATATATGTATGTTTCAATTTCACTTGGTATACTCATTTCTCATACATATATATGATTTCCATGTGCTTAACTCACAATTGGCTCACATTTTTAAAAGCACAAAGTTTATGATGAAAAATAAAAAAAAATTTCATATGTTTACTATTGATATCAAAATAAAAAAATATGTTGATTTGATATCTCAAAATGTGTTTTAAGTAAGTTCAGAATCTTAAAGAAAAATTCAAAATGTTTGATTCGTGTTTCCTATATGCAAGGAGAGCTTAACATCTCTTCTACATATAGATTCATGTTGAGTATATTATAAATTGAGGAGCTTGACAACTCTTCTTTATATGATATACGTATGTAGGGGGAGCTTCACATCTCCTCTTATGCATTACATAATATGTGTTATGTGAGTTAGGGCTTGTCATCCTTTCTTCATGTAATGCATATGTGTAGGGAAGCTAACTTAGCGTCTTCCTCTTCATGAATGTATATCGCATATAAATCTTTATTGATTGATTTGTTTCACCCCTTCTTGATCTCTTTGTTTTTGACAAAAAGGGGGAGAAAATTTTGTTTTGATTTGATTTTACTTTGACCCATTTGTTGATGATTGACAAAAAGGGGGAGAAAGATTTTGAGTTTATATGCATGTTAGTAGAATTTATGGTTATATGCATATATGTTTTCTTTTGCAAATGAATGGAGATAAGAACTTGATGAGTTTTATGATTATTTGACATGTTGTATTTGCATACATGTCATTCATTTGCATACATATTTATGAGCTTCATTGTCATATATTATTATTTATGTTTATGCATGAGTTAAGGGGGAGCTTCTTTGAAGCTTTACTTTAATCCATGCATATATAACCTCATGAGTTTTGTCATCATCAAAAAGGGGGAGATTGTTGGCCCAAAGGCCTATCACACTAGTTTTGATGATGATCAACTCATGAAGTTATATTTACTAATGATCTTGTGTTTAATTAGTGACAGATTCATTATCAAGATCTTAGTAGGTGCATAGCTCAACAAAGGACAAAATATCAAGATTTGGAGCTAGCACGGTGTGATCCAAGGAGCTTTTGGATCAAGCTTGGACCAAGTCAAGAAGATGAGAAGCCTTAAAGGGAAGACTTCAAGAAGATGAAGACTTGTGTCTAGGTATAAGATTTTATTTTTGTTTTAGATAAAATGTAAAGGATAGATAGTTAGTGGATTGCTCAAGTAGATATCACACACACACTCTTGTTTAGTTGTCTTTTCATAAAAGAATTTTCAGATTTAGAAAAGACTTTCTTTTTGGAAAAACATAGTTTTTGGTTCTTGGTATTCAAAATTATATATTTCAACTAAAACCAAGTTTAGAGCTTTATGATAAAAACATAGATATTTCATCATATCCATACACACTATGCTTTAAAAGTATATCTTGTTTTTGTATTTGATGAAGATTTGGAAAAATATGTTTTGGAAAATATTGTTTTAGAAAAATACAGTTTTTATCATGAGCCAAATATTTTTAAGTTACAAAAATAGTCCAATCTTTTATAACATGCCTTGATTTTGTGCAAGCATGTTTGTATATCAAAGTATATTGGTAAAACTATTTTAGTAGATTTTTTATGTATTTTATGGGATTTTATATGAGCCAAAAAGACAAACTTTTTAATCCCAGAAAAATTGTTTCAGGCTTCAGCTAGTCGACTTATACTAGCTTATAAGTCGACTAACCCTGAAGTCGGTCGACCGGGTCGGTCGACCGACGTGCACAAACGTGCACGCCTGTGTGTACTGGTGGTCGGTCGACCGTGCCGGTCGACCGCTCCAGAGAGCAGTGCTCTCTGGAAAGTTCGGTCGACCGCACCGGTCGACCGTGGCTCCAACGGTCAGAAATCCGACCGTTGGCGGTCGACCGAGCCGGTCGACCAGCAGTACTGACAGATCCCAACGGCTAGTTTTCTGGCAGCCTATAAATTGGGGGTCTTGTCATTGTTTTGAGATAAGATTTTAGGAGAGCTTTGAGCCAGTTTTTCCCAGACTTTTAAAAGGGTTTTCTCCACAAAATAGAGAGCAAATATTTCCTATCTAAAGGGAAGTTTTATCAAGAGTGTTTAAAAGAAAGTCTTTGAGTTTTCCTCCACCTTTCACATCCTTGCTTTTCTCACACCACACTTGAGCCATCCATTGATTATACATCCTATAGGTGTGTTGTAGTGAGAGTGCTTTAGGTGATCAAAGTGTTGTGATCACCAAAGATCTTTTCTTTGTTCTTTGAGGAGACGGGCAAGTGTGCTCGTCGTTGTTTTGAGTTCGGGTGCGGACTCGGTTGTTTGAGGTGCAGCCTCGGCGAGCCGGTGGGCTTGCGGTGTGTACGGGACTAGAGAGTCCGAGGGCTTGTAGGTGTTGCGGCACCGAGGAGAGATTCATTGGGATCTTGCATAGTGAAAATCCTTCGTGTGTCGAAGGCGGGGATGTAGAGCAAGTGTGCTCGAACCTCGAAACATACCCTTGTGTTTGCGATTGCCATCTCTCTCTCTCTCTCTATCTCCTTTATATCTTGCATAGCTTATATTGTCTTTACATTTACATGCTTGATATATGTTGTGTGTATAATTGATATATATACTTGCGTGGGATTGTTGCTAACACTTGTATTCAATCAAGAGAGCCAACGCGGCACCTCAACCCATTCAAGGGGAATCTAGAGGAGTTTGTCCAGAGCCCTTCACGGGAAATTCGGCAACACTCTTGGTTATACGTAGAGTTTAGTGTAAAAGATTTAATTAGGTCATAATTATTTTTAGCTTCCGCATTATTTGCATCATTTGGCATCAAGTGACCATTAGATTAGCCATCACCTATTCACCCCCCCTCTAGGTGATTTACATTTCATTCATGCAACTGTATTACCAATTAACAAAATTAACTGGTGATAACTTCATTTAAAACAAAAGAGATGTCGTCTTCTCTTTTCTTTCTGCCCTTATGCTTTTGCGACTCATGGGTGCTTTACTTTCATTTTGTGCCAGAAGAATAGGGGTTCAGTTCATGTGTGTGAGCCACACACACATACAAAAGAGGAACAATCACGAATTGACACGTGTATTGATCCTCTTATAATATTTTATGTGTGTGGGCCTCACACACATATTATAAGAGATTATAAGAGTTCCAATCTACATGTCAACGCGGGATTGGCTATCTTATTGTATGTGTGTGTGGCTCACACACATGAACCGAATCCGAAGAATGGGGCTATGGCCTCCTTGACTACTAATGTGTGCTTGACAGTCAGCATGCTCACTCTGGGTTATTTGACCTTTGATTTCTGCGCCATGAGGCTCTGCCTTGAGTCATTATATGGTGCGTCCCGACTTCTTGTTAGAGTAAAGAAAGGACTCCCTCAAACTCTTCGTCTTTGAATTAGGGAGGCTTCTCAAGCTAGATGAGCCCACTCAGATGATTACCAGGGGCTGACTCATCCTACTTACTATTATTCTAGTCGATCGCATTGCCCTTCAGCTTTCAACATCACCTTCTTTTAGTAAGCTTAAAGTATAAAACATCCAATTTTTTCAATTGTAAATGCAGGTGTTGGCCATTGATCCCTTTAGAGCTTTTTCTCTCACTAGCTTATCAGGGTGTGATTTTCTTTTTTTGGGTAGAAGGTGCTCAATCTCACTCGGTTTTATTATAATAGAGAGATTAATGAAACACATATAAACAGTGCATCATATTATCCTTGGTTTCCTTCTCAATGCTATGTCGGTAAAGGACGGGGACCATCTCATTGTTCCAACTGCATTCCTGATGCATACTCGAGGAAAAAACAAAAAAAAAAAAACATCATAAACAACAGTAAGTAAGGAGGATGGTCCATCGATCCCCAAAACACGTGTCAACTATGAAACCCTAGAGGGGGTGAATAGGTTTGTGAATAAATACCCAGTTTTTCTGGAACAGTGCAAAAACAAGTAGACAATGTGAAAAAAAAATCACAAAATCGTGGAAGAAACAGTGTAATCAGTCTGGAAGAGCTAGACTGAAACTGTGCAGTGAGTTAAAATAGAATTATGCAGATTTTATGATAGGAATGTAATGCAGAAAGTAATAACAGAGTTTAAAAGAATCCAATTCGCAAACACATCAACTTTATAGTGATTCGGGTAAACCATAACGTTCACCACCTTGGGGCCTTTTCTCAAAAATTTCAAAACTACTAAATTAGCTTCCACTCGAAGCTCTCTTATACAAATGCCAACTCTCTACACCCTAGAGAGTGGACTTATTCACTCTTTCAGCCAAAGAAGAACTCTCTTCCCACCGAAGAGAATCTCACAACAAAAAAAGAATTTTTTTTTCTTTACAACAAGACTGAGAATACTATTTATGTTCAATTACACTCAAATGTAAAAATTACACTCTGAGGCTTTAGAATGAGATGATAAAGTAATAAATTGGCACAATGATTGGATCACTAATAGAATTTAAGATTGAAATCACTTGAGGATTTGTAAAAGCAAGCTTAAGGATTCTTAAGAAAATTTAGAGCTTTTCATGAACAGGAAATTGAATGCTTAACTCTCTTGAAGAATAAGAATGTTCATTGTTTTTCTCAAAAAATCATTCGTTTGCCTTGCTCAAGAATTTCCATTATATAATCTGCCAGTCTAGCATTTAATGAAAGTTCAAAGCATTCTATTTGTTAGACTCAACGGTTCAAAATTAAGAGAGCAAGAGGCAGTTGATGGGTTTCTTGCTTCAAGGAGAGTGCAGGAAAATAAATGCGATCACTTATTAAAGAGAAGAAGAGAGAGGCAAGATCATTGAATGCGACCCATAAGAAGAGAAAGACAGAGAAGGGGGAGAAAATTTAGTCTTTAAATAAACAACTCTAAAGCTTTATGTCTCTGTTAAAAGTATACTAACAACTATATGTCATAGTCAAAAGTACAAGGCCTAATTGTCAAACAATGCAAGTGGGAACAAGTAAGGACAAACGTACATGGGTGTCACAAGGCTAAAAGACAAAAGAGAAAAGTTTGAAATTTGAAAGTTACATTTCTCTCTCATTGTCAACTAGATTAATAAGGTATAAAAATTTCTAGTAAACCAAGGATACTTTTCAGCAACTAATTAATATAAATGTGAGGAATAGTATTGATGAGTGTAGAAACAAAGCTCAAGAAGGTGTGATCTATGCATTGAAGAACTAGAGAAAACCCCGAGAAAATTATAAATAATTCCAGAAAATGGAAAATGGTTATGAATAAGCTCAATCTAATTGTAACATGACAGATATAGACTAAGATAATCCTATGTGCCAAATTTAACTTACTTCATTAAAATACTTTACATTAAAAGCTAAAGAATATAAAAGTTTTACTCTTGACTATTGTTCTTTTTTTATCTTGGCCCTTGAATGTTGATTTAACAATGTGACTCTTTCCATCCATCTTCCAACTCAAGTGTCTTAACCTTTCGTATAAGACACAATCACTAAACATCATGATTAGTAATAAATTGATTAGTTTAATCATCATCAAAATACTGGGATTCACATCGAACCCGAAGGTTGACACCTGATCTTGACTATTGTGCTGACATCCGAGGAAGGACATCATCCCAGAAAATTCACTTCTGAATCAAGGTAGGTCCCTAGAAGAAGGGAGGCATCCAAAAACCCACATCTGCAAGTGGGTACCAAAAAGAGAGAGGTGTCCTCTCATACTATTAAGTCTAATCCTGAGGTTGCTCTTCGAATAGTGCACATGTACGAAGACGTCCCCTAGTCGACACTACTGCCCTTGCCCAAGAAGAAATCAATGTAGCAAACTGTAAACCACCTGCAAAACAGCAGTAAAACTTGTCTAAAGCAACATTCATTCCTAGCCTTCCAGATAGACCAAAGTGCTGAATGGTAATATTGCTCATTTGTAATGAAAAGGGTGAACATGGAGGGGATCTCTTCCTTCTTCAAAGATTAGAAACAACCAACAGGGGTTCAACCAAAGAAAACAATCTGCCACAATACTCCACACCTCTTTGGCACTCATACATTCAAACAAAACATGGTCAAAGGTTTCCAACTGAAGTTCATAATTGGGCATTTCGCTGAGGACAAATGTGGTGTTTTAAAAGGTTCCCTCGAGTAAGTATAGCGTTATTAAGGATTAACCACAAAAAGGCTTGAAGCTTACAGGGAAAGCGGCTTGCGCCACAAAAATTTAGCTTTCAGCAATATCCACCCTTCATTGTTGAGAATGGAATATGCGGATTTGATGGAGAAGATCCCTGACTGGCCCCCCGTCCATCATCAATTATCTGTCTCATATGTACACCCCCATTAAATTGATTTATGCCCTCTATCAAGTCGTCATACTCTTCCTTTAATGCCTTCAGAATAGGGTATTTAAATTTAGGTCTCCATCGTGTCCCTATATGGAAATCCTGTACTACTGCCTCTCGATCTTTGAAAATCGCATAAAAGACATGGGAACATAGATGCCAAAGAAATCTCTGAGCACCACTTATCCTGCTAAAATCTGGTGTTAACCCCATCTCCAAAAACTAATGGGGTGATATTGTGGAAGAATTATCCCACTGATGAAATCCCCTTCCAAATTTTAGATGCAGTTCTTTGCCTAATCACTCCCCCAAATCTAACTTTCCTACGGCGGCGATATCTACAAAAGTGTTGTTGCCACCTCGCATGTGGTCATTGGATACTTTCCACCATCACTACTTACAGAGGAGAGCTCTATTCATATCTTCAAGTTAACAATACCAAGATCACTATGCTCTCTCTTCTTGCAGACCCTCTCCCAACCAACTAGGCGGATGCCCCTCCCTTTGTTATTCCCTCTCCAAAGAAAGTTTCTCTGAAGGGAGTCAATGCATCACCCATTTCAAAAATTCGAATACAAACAAGAGGAACGTGGGAATATATACGACTGAACTGAATTAATTAGGGTGGCCCTCCAACCAAAGGAGATATCATGGTGTGATGTTGGCGATAATTCTTTTGTCGACCCCATAAGGGACTGATATTGTGATAGTGGTTGTCATTGTTGTGTCCCCCCACCAACTATGACCCAAGGTCTCCTCACTTGTAAATTCTTTTTTTTTTAAGTATAAAAAAAAATGTTTTTGCTAGACTTCGAAACCAAGACACCTCCAACATCCAACTTAAGTGTCCAAACCACAACGTCAAGTTGGCCACTGGAAAAAAAGAAAATTCAAAGGTATTTATATTTTTTTAGATTTTTTAATAAAAAATCGAGTGGGCCCGGGCAGGTCTCTGAGCCGCCTGGGAATTGCGGGCAGGTTTGTGCTTGGCCCGGCCTGGTCCTTGACCCGTCGGGTGTGGGTGTGGGTGCGGGTGCGGGTCCGGACCGGGCCACATCCCTAATAAAGAGGTTGGATTGGGAAATGGGAGGTCACAGCTGTTGGCCCAAAGGCTCATCGCTCTAGTTTTGATAATGATTAACTCATGTAGTTATAGTACTAATGATCTTGTATTTAATTAGTCTTAGATATTTGATCAAGATCTTAGTAGGTGATTACCTTCAATAAAGAAGTTTTTGGAGCTAACACATGTAGATTCAATAGCTTGCGCGTCAAGATCGCATTTAGCACTCGGTTGGAGTCAAGCTCGTTGGATTGCGTTTGGATCGAGTCAACTTAGAGACAAGAAGACTTTGGTTTGTGTTTAGTTTGTATTTAAATCTTGTGTAAAGATAGATAGTATTGATATGCTCAAGTTCACATATACACACAAGTTTCAATATGCTTGATTTTTAGTTTTGGATTTCATGTCAAAAACCTAGATATATCATTTACATGTGTATTGGATTCTATTCATACACTCTACGCTTCAAATATAGTTTAAATATCTTATTTTCGTATCCATATGAGTTTTGGAGAAAAGGGTTTTCCATTTCAAAGTTTGATTTTTGGAAAATGCGATTTTTGTTTAAAGGCCAAATTTTAATATCACAAAAATGGTTCAAATAGTTTGTAATATGTGTTGAATTTTAGTCACACATATTTGTTCTTCAAAGATCTTATAAGAACTTATTTTTGTGAAATTTATGTGATTTTATGAGATTTTATTGAAGGTAAAAAGATCAAGTTTTAATTCCAATAATTTGTTTGACTTGGCCTTCTGTCGGTCGACCGGTCGGTCGACCGAGCCAGAAGTCGGTCGACCGTGCCGGTCGACCGATGTGCACAAAGCATGCACGGCCAAGTGGCTGGTGGGCTGGTCGACTGGGTGGTCGATCGTCCAGAGAGCTCTGCTTTCTGGATCTGGCCCCGGTCGACCGGGCGGTCGACCGATAGGTCAAAGTTTGAGATCGGTCGACCGGGCGGTCGACCGGCAGGCTACAACGGTCATAAATTTGACCGTTGGCTGATCGATCGGCAGCAGACTTTTCTACTGACTTTGTCCCAACGGCTAGTTTTTGGAATGGGTTATAAATATCCATCCCTTTGGGCTGTTTTGATCAAGAATTTCAAGAGAAAAAATTTCCATCTTTACAAGTGTTTTAGCAACAAGTATTCAAAGAGTTTTTGGGTTAAAAAGATTTATCTTTGTTTGTTTTCAAGGGTTGAAAAAAATCAAAGAAAAATAGAGTATTTGGGATATTGGTTTTGATCTTCATTTCTATCTTATTCTAGTTGTTTTTCTAAGTATTTTTCTTTGTGTTTTGATTTTCAAACACCTTATATTCTCACACTTGAGCTATCATCTCTATCCTATCTATAGGATCTTATTTTTGTGGGAAAATTGGTTTGTGATTTATTGAGACCACCAAGAGTTGTAAATCTTTCCTTTGCTTTGTGCTTGTCCCTCTAAGTGTAGAGGTGGTTGTGTCTTTGGGTTTGTTGGTATCCCTCTAAGTGTAGAGGTGATTGCGGTGGAGTTTGGCTTTGTACCTATCCCTCTAGTGTGAGGTGATTGTGGTTGTTTGGCTTAGTGCCTTATCCCTCTAAGTGTAGAGGTGATTGTTGTTGTGCCTAGCCTCTTGTGTAGATGTTGTTTGTTGGAGAGAGCAGTTGTATACTCCTAATTTGTATTTGCCAAATCCTCAGTGGATGTTCCCTGTGTGGGAAGTCCTGTGTGAACGTATAGTGAAAATCCTTCTGTGTGAAGGCGGGGACGTAGAGCAGTGGCTCGAACCTCGAAACATATCTCGGTGTTTGAGACTGATCCATTATGTCTAAACTCTCCCTCTTTTATATCTTGTATTGTTTCATATTGTTCATATCATACATATATGCTTGGCATTATTTGTGTGTGCCCATACTTGTGTTAAACCAAGAGAGCTTCAAATAGTACCTCAACTCTTATTTAGAGAAATCAAGAGGAGTTAGTCCAGAGCCCTTCACCGGGAATTCGGCTACACTCTTTGGTTACACTAAGTGTGTTGCAATTAGTTTTTAATTCGCATCATTTATCATTAGATTAGCCATACACCTATTCACCCCCTCTAGGTGTATTTGAATTGGTATCAGAGCCTACGCTCCTGATATTAGGTTTAACCATCTATGAGTGAGATCTTGGTTAGCTAACCTAGTATTTGCATTTGCACACCTATTTGTTTACACACACTCATAGATTACCTTGCCCCTCCCATGTTTAATGTTTCCAACATCAATATATGGAAGCTTAAGATGAGTATGTATCCAAGACCCGAGGAATGCATGTGTACCTTACCACTACCAAAAAATCCTCTCTTGGTAATGATAAGCATATAGAGGCCAATGCACAAGCCTTAGAGGCACTTAGGCGCATTCTTAACAAAGAATATTTATCTATGGTTTCTCATTGTGATTCTGCTTTTGGCAGTGTGGAACACATTGACCTCTCCCAAGCTATAAACGATGAAATATGTGGAGGAGGAATCTAGTGGAGATGAGTGCGAACAAGCGTGCTACATGGTCTAAGGGAATGACTCCCTTGAGGTACATTCAGAATCTAAACTAGATGATTGTGCTAGTTCTTCAGGACATGACATCATGGATGTCGATGCTTTGAATAAAGAATTATCCATTATTTGTGAAAACTGTTAGAAAAATACAAACTTTTGAAAAAGAAACCTTTAAAATAAAAGAAGAAAATAAGGATTTGTTTTCAAAACTTAATATGGCTTTGCAAGATAAATATCAGATTTCAAATGAAAGGGACTCATTGAAATCCCAACTTGAACTTGCCTTAAGGAAAATGAAATTTTAAAGAGTAAAAATAATTGTAATGATGTTTTGAAGAAAAATAAAGTTTTGTCTTCAAAACTTGATTTTGTCATAAAAGAGAACAATTCTTTGAAAAATAAAATTGATTTAATTTCAAAAGAATTGGATTTGGTTTCAAAGGAAAATACTTCTTTGAAAAATGATTTTTCTTCACATGTTTGCCATGCTATTATAACTTTATCATTTAGTGTTGCATACCCCACTTTGTCTTCAAATATGAAAAGTGATATATGTATGTTGAAGAAAAGGGTTGATTGTTTGGGCTCCACTTTGAGCCAATGTGCCATGAACCACACACGTTTGGAATCCATGTTTCACAAAAAACATGTTCCTCATATGCATGCACACCATACACGGCATACACATGCTTCTCATGTTTACACATATGACACTATGTATGCTTATGTGTACACTTGTACACATTGTGGACGTAAGGGTCACCTTGCAAAGTTTTGTTATGATAGGATACATAATTCAAATTTTACAAATAAATTTGTTTAGGTTAGGAAAGGTGCTAACCTCCATGGACCCAATAAGGTATGGGTACCAAAATTCACTCCTATTTTATTTGATGTAGGTGTGGGCTCTCACATGACGTGAGAGGTGTTGGTGCCTTAAGGTGAATGCGTTTCGAGCTATATGGTGACGCTTTTGGATGCATCACTTTCAAGAGAAGTTTGGTGAGAGACCACCATGGTTTGGAGACCAAAGATTAGCCCTAATGGTTTTGGTAACTATTTCTAACTTCTATTTATGTTTACATGCTTTCATATTATTGACTTTTAGCATGTCTTGATTTTTTTTTGATTATTATGTTATAAGTCATGTCAAGTAGACTAGTGATATGCATATGTAGTCTTTGAGATACACCATGTTTATATGGATTGACATTTTTTGTATTCTCACTATAGTTTAACTATTGTGTATATCCTAACTCTAAAACATGTGCATTTACATAATGATCATATTGGTTTATGATTTTGCACTTCATGGCTTTTGATTACTTGTTTAGATGTAGTTTTCATTAAAACTTGTGTCAATACTTGTACAACTAGTGAGCCACATTTGATTATTATATGTTTGTGTTATGTTGCTCATTTGTGCCCATTAGATGTATTTGTATAGCCTAGTTTTGATGATTCTTACATTTTAACTTGTATTCCCTATTTTTGTACATGTTTTCAATAAAAATGTATTTAGCTTCATGTATATGGTAATTTTGTCAAAACTATTGGATATACATGTCTATCCTAGAGTCGCTTGCCTTTCATGCAAACTCTATTATGGACTCATTTGTGTTTGGGATATGTATGTATACTTCAAGTTTAGACAAAACATACATATGCCTTGAAATTGATATTATTTTGATGAAAATTAAATTTTTATGATTTTCATGTTTACAAAAGAATTTCACATGAGCTTAAATGTCTTATCTCTATGATTATACTTATTACATGATTTTTACACTCTGTGTTTGATGTTTAACTCATGAATTTTTGTTTCATGAGCATATATGTGCTTTATAGATTTTGAGTGTCAATTATTGTGTGATTTTCATGTTTTCATGGATTCATTCTTGTTTTATTCCTTTCTTGAAGGATTTCGTACTAGTTTCAAAAATTATCTTAAAACTAGTCTTTAATCTTCAATTGGTTGTGTTTTTCAAACATGATAAACTATTTTTAAACACTTATTTTTGAAAACCCTACCATCAAAGGGTGGTTGGATGGGCGACCATACCTTGTATGCTAAAAATTGAAAATCTATTTTGCATGAAAGGGAGGTAGCTATGAGATATACATGATTTTAATGAAACTTTATTCTTGTATACTCATATGTGTTTCCTATATATGTATACTTCAAACTTTAATCAATATCAATTTAAATTAGTATATCTATTTTTATACATATATATGATTTGATTGTGCTTGTTTTACAATATCTTTATATTGTTAAAGCACAAACTATGTTGATGCTAAGTTTGACTAATTTTTAATGTTAATTGGTATCTTTATGAGCTTATGCATTATTTTCAATTGGCATTTCAATTGCTAATCATTTCAATTGGTATTTCAATTGGTATTAAAATATACTTCATATTTTACCTTTCAATTGGTATAAAAAATTTACAAGATATTTCATTAATATCAAAACTTACAATGTTTCATTTTTATCAACATTTACTATTGGTATCTATATTTTCAATTGATATCTATTTTTTTAATTGGTATCTAATTTTTTTCAATTGGTATAATCTATAGGTACTTTAAAATTTTTTTGGGTGGTACCAACTTTTATTTTGTCAACTACAATTTGATTTCATTGGTATCAAAATTTGTTTTGTTGACTTAAGAGATTTCAAAATTTTCGTTTTGAGAAATTTCAAAATTTTTGATTTAAGTATTATCAAAATTTGTTGATATATTGTCTACATGCAAGGGGAGATTAACATCTTCTCTATATATAAGATTCATGTTGAGTGTATCTCACATTGAGGAGCTTGACATCTCTGCTTTATGTGGTACACGTGTGTCGGGGAAAGCTTCACATCTCCACTTATACATTGTATATTATGCTTTATGTGGTGAGGGTCTAGCCATCTCTTTTTATATAAATGCATGTATGCAGGGGGAGTTAAATTTACGTCTCTCCTCTTCATGAATGTTATATCGCATATATAATTTTATTGTTTGATTGGGTTTCTCCCCTTTGTTGATGAATTGACAAAAAGTGGGAGAAGTATTTTGAGAGTTTATATGCATGTTTATGTCCTTGTTGTGCATATACGTTTTATTTACTTTATGCACTTCATTGAATATCTATATGTTTATTGCTATGCACGAGTTAAGGGGGAGCTTCTATGAAGCTTATCTTTAATCCATGCATATATAACTCCATGAGTTTTGTCATCATCAAAAAGAGGGAGATTGTTGGCCCAAAGGCCCATCGCTCTAGTTTTGATGATGATTAACTCATGTACTTATAATACTAATGTTCTTGTGTTTAATTAGTCTCAGATATTTGATCAAGATCTTAGTAGGTGATTAGCTTTTAAAAAGGATGTTGGGTCCCGCTCTTATACCAAATGTAGGATCTATAATCAAATCAACACAACACTTGACAGGAAGGATTAATTGTTAAGCAAATAAGTAAACTTGCAAGTAAAGAAAACAAATCTCAGAAAATGCAAACGCAAACAAAGAGATTTATCCTGGTTCGGTCCTTGTGACCTACATCCAGTCCCCAAGCCACCCGCTTGAGATTTTCCTTTATCCTTGATCTTGCCACCCAAAATCAATACAACATGTACACCACTTGTCGAATCCCCTTCTCCAAATGTGTACACCTTCTCTTCCACCAAGAGAACACCTTTTACCTTTGTACAACTACTTCTTCAACCAAGAAGCCTCCCGTGTACAATGGTCACCTTGTACAACTTGCCTCTTTAACCAAGAAGCCTCCCGTGTACAAATGAACACTTTGAGAATTTACAACTCTTTTCCTATAACCTTGATACAGATGTGTATGTGGACAAGATACTGTATAGGAAAAATGAACTTCAGAGAACTTCACTAATGGAATTGTCTTTTGGTGAAGAACAGAAGTTAGGAAATCAGTTTTCAGATTTTTCTGGAATTTGGCTTTTGAGAACTGAATGAAAATCTTAACCTTTGGCCTTTGGACTAACCACCCTATATATAGCTGTAGACTAGGGTTAGTTAGGGTAGTTATAGGACCAATTCAGATGATATAGACGTTGGAAAACATTGCCAAAAGGTTCAGATAACAGAAACTGTCCAACAGTCAGAAACTGCCTATAGTCGACTTGCCCATAGAGTTAGTCGACTAGCCTAGGCAAATTTCCTTCTATTAGTCGACTAGGTTTAGCTAGTAGTCGACTAGAAACATGTCTGTTGGTAGAAAGGTTTCTGGATTAACTACCTCAAGTCGACTGCAACTGCTTTATAGTCGACTGAGTCAAGGGATTAGTCGACTAGGGGTTTTCTATAAGTCGACTAGAAAACTGGATTAGTCGACTTGGTTACTGTTTGGTCGACTAATTGGACAAACAGAGAGTTGGTCTGTTTCAGGATACAAAACTTAGTCGACTTGGACTTTGGGTAAGTCGACTAGAGTGTTTATTAGTCGACTATATTGGGACATCAAGTCGACTAACAGGACACTAAAGTGTTGGTTTGTATCAAGGCTTTTACATGCTATATCTTCTTTACAAACCACAACATCTCAACCCTCTTTGGCACAACTTGATCATGTCGGACTCTTGATTCGTCATGTGTAGAGCTCCAAATGAATTTGATCGTCACGAACGTCTTCATCGAAATAGGTTCCAACATTCTCCCCCTTTTTGATGACGACGCTTTGTGTGTGCATGTCCTCCCTCTGTAAAAAATATGTTATCTTTTCCTCCCCCTGCAGAAATGGGTTATAACAGATATAAAAATATTTTGTTCTCCCCCTGCAACAAATATATTAGTACATATATATATAATAACTTTTATATGGTACCTGCAAAATAAACGTTAGTTGGTACCAAATATAAAAGATCATATCTAACCTTTAGGACTCCAAATCCATTTAGAATTTGGTTTCCACCTGTTAGTATATACATAATTGCAAGAATCACATATATCATGCATGTATGAAGCAATATATGTATTTTTATCATAAATATTTAAATTCTTTGGAATCCATATAAACTTACTTTTCTTAGTCTTTCTTTTAACACAAGAACTATATGGATTATAACATGAAGATTTTGCAATATATCCAATACCATGATTATCATGTGACAATTTTTGAAAAGATAATACATCATTCAAATTTTCTTTTTCTTTATTAAACTTAGTCATATTTTGCATAAGATCTTCATATTTCTTCTTGAAAACTAACATATCTTTATCTAATATAAATATTCTATCATTCAAAGATTTAGTTTCCATTTTCAGAAAAATGTTTTCTTTTATAAACTTCTCATTTTCAGTTTTCAAAGATGATATGACTTTTTCAGTTTCATCTTGTTGAGAATTTATAGAAGAACATTGTAATGCATAAATAGAATTTTCCTGTAAAAGTTTCTCATTTTCTTTTAACAAAAATCTGTTTTCAGTTTTTCATTTTTCAGATCAAGAAATAATTCATTAAATGCATCAGATAGTTCAGAAAACGATACCTCTTCATCTTCTATGGCCATGTAACATAAGTTAACATGTTCAGTGGATTCTTCTTCATCGCAAGATGAGGAATCACTATGTTCTGAAGATGCTTCGTAGTTCTTCTTCTTTCTGAACTTCTTACTCTTGTACTTATCTTTCTTCTTGAGCAAAGGACAGTCCATCTTCATATGTCCTGATTTATCACAATTGAAACATTTAAATTTACCTTTCTTAAGAAATTTTCTGAACTTCTTTGAAAGCATTGCCATCTCCTCTTCGTCATCATTGTCCGTGTCGGAAGATGCATGGAAGGCGAGTTCTTTTTTCTTTGAACGGTGTTGTCGTTCTTGGTCCTTCTTCCTTTCTTCTAACTGCACTTCGTATGCCATTAGATTACCGATTATGTTTTCTAATATCATAGTTGAGAGATCATTCGCCTCTTCAATGGCGGTTGTCTTCTTCTCCCATTCTGGTGTAAGTGCACGAAGGATCTTTCGAACTCTTTCGACTTGGGTGTAGTCCTTTCCAAGGGATGCAAGAGTATTGGTGATGTCGGTGAATCTTGTAACCATTTCGGATATGGTTTCATTCTCCTCCATTTTGAATAACTCAAACCTGTGGACAAGAACAGAAATTTTAGATTCCTTAACTTTACTAGTGCCTTCGTGTGTTACCTGAAGAGTATGCCAAATTTGATGTGCAGAAGTTGCTGTTGACACTCGGTTGAACTCTTCTTTGGTAAGGGCACAGAATAGAGCATTCATTGCTTTGGCGTCAAGGTTGGCGTTCTTCTTTTGATCTTCACTCCAAGCGTTGTAGTTGGTTGTAGGCTTGGTGTACGTCGCTTCTACGATGTTCCAAAGGTCGTAGTTGATTGACTGCAAGTAGATCTTCATTCTACACTTTCAATAGTTGTAGTTGGTTCCGTCAAATAGCGGTGGACGTTGTGTAGAATGTCCTTCCTTGTATTGGGATGATGAAAACTCCGTTGCCATCCTTATTGTTGACTTGTACCCGAGCTTGTACGCTGGTTCAGGGTATGCAGGGCTCTGATACCAATTGTTGGGTCCCGCTCTTATACCAAATGTAGGATCTATAATCAAATCAACACAACACTTGACAGGAAGGATTAATTGTTAAGCAAATAAGTAAACTTGCAAGTAAAGAAAACAAATCTCAGAAAATGCAAACGCAAACAAAGAGATTTATCCTGGTTCGGTCCTTGTGACCTACATCCAGTCCCCAAGCCACCCGCTTGAGATTTTCCTTTATCCTTGATCTTGCCACCCAAAATCAATACAACATGTACACCACTTGTCGAATCCCCTTCTCCAAATGTGTACACCTTCTCTTCCACCAAGAGAACGCCTTTTACCTTTGTACAACTACTTCTTCAACCAAGAAGCCTCCCGTGTATAATGGTCACCTTGTACAACTTGCCTCTTCAACCAAGAAGCCTCCCGTGTACAAATGAACACTTTGAGAATTTACAACTCTTTTCCTATAGCCTTGATACAGATGTGTTTGTGGACAAGATACTGTATAGGAAAAATGAACTTCAGAGAACTTCACTAATGGAATTGTCTTTTGGTGAAGAACAGAAGTTAGGAAATCAGTTTTCAGGTTTTTCTGGAATTTGGCTTTTGAAAACTGAATGAAAATCTTAACCTTTGGCCTTTGGACTAACCACCCTATATATAGCTGTAGACTAGGGTTAGTTAGGGTAGTTATAGGACCAATTCAGATGATATAGACGTTGGAAAACATTGCCAAAAGGTTCAGATAACAGAAACTGTCCAACAGTCAGAAACTGCCTATAGTCGACTTGCCCATAGAGTTAGTCGACTAGCCTAGGCAAATTTCCTTCTATTAGTCGACTAGGTTTAGCTAGTAGTCGACTAGAAACATATCTGTTGGTAGAAAGGTTTCTGGATTAACTACCTCAAGTCGACTGCAACTGCTTTATAGTCGACTGAGTCAAGGGATTAGTCGACTAGGGGTTTTCTATAAGTCGACTAGAAAACTGGATTAGTCGACTTGGTTACTGTTTGGTCGACTAATTGGACAAACAGAGAGTTGGTCTGTTTCAGGATACAAAACTTAGTCGACTTGGACTTTGGGTAAGTCGACTAGAGTGTTTATTAGTCGACTATATTGGGACATCAAGTCGACTAACAGGACACTAAAGTGTTGGTTTGTATCAAGGCTTTTACATGTTATATCTTCTTTACAAACCACAACATCTCAACCCTCTTTGGCACAACTTGATCATGTCAGACTCTTGATTCGTCATGTGTAGAGCTCCAAATGAATTTGATCGTCACGAACGTCTTCATCGAAATAGGTTCCAACAAAGGAGTTTTGGGAGATTACACATGTAGATTCAAGAGCTCGCGCGTTAAAATCACATCTAGCACTCGGTTGGAGTCAAGCTCGTTGGATCGCGTTTGGAACGAGTTGGCTTGGAGACAAGAAGACTTCAGTTTGTGTTTAGTTTGTGTTTAGATCTTGCGTAAAGATAGATAGTATTGATATGCTCACATTCACATACACACACAAGTTTCAATATGTTTGGTTTTTGGTTTTTGGTTTTGGATTCATGTCAAAACATAGATATATTATTTACATGTGTATTGGATTCTATCCATATACTCTATGCTTCAAATATAATTTAAATATCTTGTTTTTATATCCATATGAGCTTTGGAGAAAACGGTTTTCCATTTCAAAGTTTGGTTTTTGGAAAATACGATTTTTATTTAAAGGCCAAATTTTAATATCACAAAAATGGTTCAAATAGTTTGTAATATGTGTGAATTTTAGTCACACATATTTGTTCTTCAAAGATCTTACAAGACTTATTTTTGTGAAATTTATGTGATTTTATGGGGATTTTATTGAAGGTAAAAAGATCGAATTTTAATCCCTATAATTTGTTTGACCTGGCCTTCTGCCGGTCGACCTGTTGGTCAACCGAGCCAGAAGTCGGTCGACCATACCGGTCAACCGATGTGCACAAAGCGTGCACAGCCAAGTGGCTGGTGGGCCGGTCGACCGGGCGGTCGACCGTCCAGAGAGCTCTGCTCTCTGGATCTGGCCCCGGTCGACCGGGCGATCGACCGGCCAGAGAGCTCTGCTCTCTGGTTCTGGCCCCGGTCGACCGAGCGGTCGACCGATAGGTCAAAGCCTGGGATCAGAACCGGCAGGCTGCAACGGTCATAAATTTGACCGTTGGCCGGTCGACCGGCAGCAGACTTTTCTGCTGATTTTGTCCCAACAGCTAGTTTTTGAAATGGGTTATAAATGCCCATCCTTTTGGGTTGTTTTGATCAAGAATTTCAAGAGCAAAAGTTCTCATCTTTACAAGTGTTTTAGTAACAAGTTTTCAAAGAGTTTTTCGATTAAAAAGATTTATCTTTATTTGTTTTCAAGGGTTGAAAAAATCAAAGAAAAATAGAGTATTTGGGATATTGGTTTTGATCTTTATTTCTATCTTATTCTAGTTGTTTTCCCAAGTATTTTTCTTTTGTGTTTTGATTTCCAAACACCTTGTATTCTCACACTTGAGCTATCATCTCTATCCTATCTATAGAATCTTGTTTTTGTAGGAAAATTGATTTGTGGTTTATTGAGACCACAAAAAGTTGTAAATCTTTCCTTTGCTTTGTGCTTGTCCCTCTAAGTGTATAGGTGGTTGTGTCTTTGGGTTTGTTGGTATCCCTCTAAGTGTAGAGGTGATTGTGGTGGAGTTTGGCTTTGTGCCTATCCCTCTAGTGTGAGGTGATTGTGGTTGTTTGGCTTAGTGCCTTATCTCTCTAAGTGTAGAGGTGATTGTTGTTATGCCTAGCCTCTTATGTAGAGGTTGTTTGTTTTAGAGAGTTGTGTACTCTTAGTTTGTATTTGCCAAATCCTCAGTGGAGGTTCCCTATGTGGGTAGTTCTGTGTGGACGTATAGTGAAAATCCTTCTGTGTAAAGGCGGGGACGTAGAGCAGTGGCTCGAACATCGAAACATATCTCGGTGTTTGCGATTGATCCACTATCTCTAAACTCTCTCTTTTATACGTTGCATCATTTCATATTGTTCATATCATACATATATACTTGGTACTGTTTGTGTGTGCCCATACTTGTGTTGAATCAAGAGAGCTTCAAATAGTACCTCAACTCTTATTTAGAGGAATCAAGAGGAGTTAGTTCAGAGCCCTTCACCGGGAATTCGGCTACACTCTTTGGTTACACTAAGTGTGTTGCAATTAGTTTTTAATTCCGCATCATTTGTCATTAGATTAGCCATACACCTATTCAACCCCCCTCTAGGTGTATTTGGTACAACATGGGCTACGCTTTGCTCAATACTCTTTTTCCTAAAGAAAAAAAAAGAAATAGCCAAGTTAACATGATCTCATTGTAAAAAAAGAAAAAGAAAAAAAGAAAACATAAGATGTTTCTTTTCTTATATTACTTTTTATTAAATAGAATGACAATACCGTTGTATGCAAATAAGCCAGTAATGAAGAGAGAACTTATTTGCAACTTCATGACCTAAATCGATATAAATAACTTCATATATAATTGTATACATTTCTTAAAGATATATATTCCAAAAATCATTTTAGTTATTCCAAAAACATTCCCAAAAATGACTAAAATTTTTTTGGGAAATAATTCAAAGTTTTTGCCATGAGGCCCGATTTTGGTAAAAGAGCTGGAGTGAGTTATGAAAAGTTTTATGTTCAAATCCGGCTACGGCCTAAAATTAAAAGAAAAATACTCAAAGAATTTTGGGAAATAGATCAAAATAAACAAGAGTTTTCAAGAAAATTCGCAAAAATTACAGAATAACAATTTGCAAAAATGATAAAACTTGAAAGCATTTTTGTGTAGAAGTGACGTGTTACCCTGTGAGGCCTCACAAGTAGTAAGGAAATTGGATCCGTTAAAAAAGAGAGAGAAAATTAAGCATGAGAAAAAAAAGAGTGAAAATGAGAGAATAAAAAAGGGGACAAAAAGAGAGGAGACTTTAACGGCCATGGCTGCAGTGGCTTCTCCTCAAATCTCCTTCCTTATCTCCTCATTTCCAAACCCTAATCATCATCATCATCCTCACAAAAAGCGCGCATTCTCCCCAAAATCCAAAGACTCGGCCTTTTCATCTTCATCTTCTGTGGATTTTGGCGGCCGTCTTCTTCTTCTCTCTCGAACAGTACGGGGATACCGAGCTTCGCGAACTTTTCGCTGTTCGGCGGCCAACAAGCCGTCTCCGTCCAGCGAAATCAGGCAAGTTCTCGCTCCTCAATCTGTGAAATTTTGGTGCTTGATTTTTTAATTGGATCTCCAATTGACTGTGCATAGTATTGCTTTAACATTTAATATTAGTTTGTGGTGGATTTGGGTTGATAATGTAGAGGTGGGTTGAGAAAACATCATTTTGTTCAATGTGGTTGCTGTTTATTTGGGAACGTAAAGAAAATTAGAGAATTTCAAAGCAGTTGGTTAATGGAGTAATACTGCATTTTGACCTCTTGCAGTTTGTTGATATAGTTGTTGACTGCTCCATCCACATGTTAAGGAACTTGTTTTGGGGGTTTATGTGATAGTTTTGGTGGGAAATTGAGGGTATTATTGGATTGGCTAATGATGTATTGATGGTTTCATAGGATTTCTAAGTGCTGTGAGAGGGGTTTAAAAGGCATCATAAACTCTTTAGATTTCTGCGGTGTGTTTAAAAGGTATCATAAACTCCTATATTTCTACGGCATGTGAGGTCTGTTGCATGAAAACCTTTTTATTTCTGTAAGATATAAATTTTCTAATCGTCTAGTTTGTATTAAGGATGATTCAAGTAGAACTTTCTGAATGTTGTTTAGTAGTCAAAATTTGACCCGCGGTAGGATCAGGACACGTGTCTAGTGACAGGAACATGAACCGACTCTCGGGAACCCACTCTGAAGCCTCCGCCACCTTCTATCCAAAGACTTTCTTCATCCACAGCTTCGAGGCCATACTGCCTCCTGGAGGCGCTCCGACTCCAATCCAAGAGTCCTACCACGTGGCAGCAACTCCATCCATCCAGCAACAGATCGAGATGGATCCCGCAGACCGCAAAGGCGGTTAAATACTCTTATCTCCCTACTCGTCTAGAACTCTGTAACGGCCTACATTTCATCAAGCAGTTGGGATAACGATAGATAATCCTTCAGCATGTTAATCCCAACACCGAGACTCAACCCAGGCGGTTATAAGGATCAGCAGATTCAAACCGAACGGTTGAAGATCCACACATATCCACATCTACTCGACCGCCTTTGTGAGGTACAAATACACCTCCCTCTCTAACGAGAAGGAGGTCGCTTCCCTAATTCTCAGAGCACATACCACACTAAGCTGACAGTTTTTCTCTGCCAGTCCACCATTACAAAACAGCGACAGTCCTCTCCTTAGTCCTCCATCCCTGTCACCTACTGATTCTCATGCCTGAGGATCTTAGGTTGGCACCACACCGGTGTTCCTAACCTGAAAGGTGTCTTCTATTTCTGTGTACTCTGACAGGTTCAATTGGGAGCGTTCAATTACTTGTGGCAGAATTTTGTCCACCACAAATTGGTGTTTTCATTAAGATCTTGAGTCTACACTCGAGATCTTCCTCCCATTCAATTGCTTGTGGCGGAATTTTGTCCAACATAAATTGGTATTTTCATTAAGATCTTGAGTCTATACTTGAAATCTTCCTCCCATTCAATCCAAACCCCTATCCTTCCTCTAGAAAGCCTCTTTTCTAGCGTCGATGACCCCGAAGAAACAAACGGTCATCCACAACGGCACTCCTTCCAAAGGCAGGACCAATACCACAGCCGGGGACACGGTCCCCCACACGCTGTCGACCGCGAGTATGCCACAGAGGATACTGGCTCCTCCTCATCTTAGAGGGTAGTCACCAGTGCTCAATCACCACCCATTGTATAAAGGCCAGATCTTTCAGATGCTCGTCGACATGAAGGAGCAGATGAAGGAACAACAAGCCCAATCAAATAGCGACTGAAAGCAAGCGACTCTCAACCGTGATAATGCCACCCAAGAGAAGGAGGCATTGAAACAATGCAATGACCAACTCCAGGTGCATATGCCACCCTCCAAAGAACCCAAGTCAAGATGTAGCTAGAGGACGAACCTGGGACCAGGGAAAGTCGAGTCGACATGCCCATCACGAACCTGAGGCGGTCCAGATCGACTTCTCCCCCGCTATGGCAACGAGGCTGATTCACCTCGTTTCCAAACGAGAGTCCAACACAACCAACTCCAGATAAGAATCGAGGAATTTCCTAGCATCCGAACCCTCGATGAGCTAGTCCAGAGGCGGATTGAGGAGGCGAAGCTGCAACTCCGTAGCAAATCAAAGCAATCCACTGCCAAGGCCCCTGACCTCTCTCTGAGATAATTTTGGGGTGTGAGTTTTCGATGAAATTCACCACTTATAACTTCAACCTTTGACTACTACTCTGGATCTTGTGACCATATCCAGCACATCCAACATTTTAGGATAAGATGTTGGTCTACTCCCGTAATGACCCGCTGATGTGCTGACCTTTCATCCAGTCTGAAAAGTGTGGCCTCATATTGTTTTTATTCTCTATCGCTGTGTTCACTCAACAATTTCAAAGAACTAACCGAAGTGTTCCTCACCCAATATGCCTCCCATCGAGAGGTCAAGAAGAACTATCACCTCCTCACCGTCAAAATGAGACGCGATGACATCCTCAAGTCGTTCATTGACTACTTCCAGAACCATATCGCCAAGATTCCTAACTGCAGTGAAAATGTCTTTGCACTCGCGTTCATCAGCAGACTGCAGATTTCTCACCCACTATACAAGCAGCTATTAAAGCATGATGTTACTCGGATGAGTAAAGTCATGTCCCAAGCCCAGACGTACGTCCAGTTGGAGGAAGCGATGAAGAGCTCCTCAACCAGTCTCTCAAATGCGGGAACGACAGAGAGAAGTCGAAGTCACAATGCGGGGCTTTAACCAATGCCGGTAACCTGAATCGGGAGCAACTTACTTACAAATGATAAGTGTTCCCGGTCCTCTCACCGAATCCACTCCAAGCCTTCAATATGGAGTAGCACTTCACTATCAACGAAGTCTTCAATGCCATCAAAGATCAGCTGTGGGTACAACGCCCAAAGCTGATCCAATATGATCCCACACTCTTCAGAGCTGAAGAATATTATTCTTATCATGATAGTAAGGGCACCAGACCATCCACTGCAGAAGCCTCCAGAAGTACCTAAAAGAACTGGTCCGCCAAGACTTTCTTAAAGAGTACGTTCTTACCCTCGGGGTAGCCTCCAGTGCAGGACAGCCGAGCGCTCTGCCTCATACCCAACTACAATACATGATCACTCAGTACAAGTGAGTGATTCGATCCTTCAATAAAGATAGGAGACTACCTCCACTAATAACACCCCCTGAATATCAATTAAATGCCATGTATTCATCAAATAAAATTATGCCTTTGCTCCTAACTGTTTCAGCTTACTCTGCTACTGGGATTACCCTCTCTCAGAATCCCATCAAGTTTGTTGCTTCGCTGATGGGTCTTTCCCCTACTCGGAGATGACAGTGAACCCAACTCTGCTGATGGGTCTCATCCCCACTCGGAGTTCAATGCTTGCATGCTCCGCTGATGGGTCTTATCTCTACTCGGAGATGGCAACGCGAGCACCCGCCTACGGGCTCTCTCTCAATTAGCCTACGGGCAGTTGAAACCCTCGAATTGTCCGCGACTCCCCTTACTCTGCTGTTGGGTCACATCCCTCTCAGACCCCCTAATGTTTGCGTGTTTCGTTGATGGGCCTTACCCTCATTCGAAGACAATAGTGCAAACATTAGCCTACGGGCTCTCCGCGTATGACTCACAGGCAGACGAACCAATGGTAGTTTTTCTCTATCAGTGCCACTCCATTAATGGGTCCCCACACGGAGTGCAAAGTTCGTCACTCTGCTGATAGGTATTACCCCACTTGGAGATGATTGCGAACCCACTGTGCTGATGGGTCTCACCCTCACTTAGAGTCTTGCAAAGTCTGCCACTTCATTGGTAGGTTTTACCCCCACTCAGAGATGATTGCGGACCCACTTTACTGATGGGTCTCACCTCCACTCAGAGTCCTACATAGTCCGTCGCTCATAGGTCTTACCCTCACTCAAAGACGATTGCGGATCCACTCCACTGATGGGTCTCACCCCCACTTGGAGTCCAAAGTTCGCCATTCTATTGATGATGACTGCGAACCCACTCTTCTGATGGGTCTCACCCCTCTTGCAGAGTCTGCTGCTCTGCTGATGGGTCTTACCCCACTCAGAGATGACTGGGAACCTACTCTGCTAATTGATCTCACCCCTACTCAGAGTCTTGCAGAGTCTATCGTTCTGTTGATGGGTCTTACCCCACTCGGAGATAACTGTGAACCCACTCTGCTGATGGGTCTTACTCCCACTCAAAGTCCTGCACATTCTGTCGCTCTGCTGATGAGTCTTACCCCCACTCCGAGATGACTGCGGACCCACTCTGCTAATGGGTCGCACCCTCACTCAGAGTCCTGCAGAATTTGCCACTCCGCTGATGGGTCTTACCCCACACGGAGACGACTGCGGACCCACTTTGGTCCACCCCCACTCAGAGCCTGTAGAGTTTGCCGCTCTGCTGATGGGTCTTACTCCCAGTCGAAGTGACTGCGACCCACTCTACTGATGGGTCTCACCCCTCTCACCCCCACTCAAAGTCCTGCAGAGTCAGCAGCTCTGCTCATGGGTCTTACTCCCACTCGGAGATGACTGCAACCCACTCTACTGATGGGTCTCACCCTTAGTTAACTCTTGTAGAATCCGCCGCTCCGCTGATGGGTCTCATCCCTACTCGGAGATTACTGCGGACCCACTCTGTTGATGGGTCTCACCCCCACTAGAGTCCTGCAGAGTCTGTCGCTTCACTGATGAGTCTTATGATTGAGGTTTAACCTGCACACAAAAAATACAAAATTTCAGAAATATAAAATAGAAGTACAAGTTCTCAATACTACCGCGATAGCAAGTGGCTATGCGGGTCGTGATTCACAAGAAGGGACTAGCGATGGAAGCTTTTAAGTAAGTTCGTTCCTTTTTGAGTTTACAAGTGGCTATGTTAGGAATTTCTTCTCAGTTTTTGGAAAAAAAAACAAAAAGGTTAAGTTAGAAGATATGAAAGAGATAGTAAAAGAAAAGATGATGTTATTGTTGTTATTTCATTTACAAAAGAAAAGAAAAAACTAAATAAAGAGGAGAATGTTGGTTTTGGAGTAGAATTCTAAATTAAGAATTAAAAGAAAACTAAAAATTCTTACTTACCTCTTTCGTGCTCATATATCTTGAATCCGTCACTACGATTTACCTAATCTTTGAAGGCGATCAAGTATGGCGTGTAGGATCTTCTCCATTCCCGATCTACACTATGAATAAAAAGGCAAGCTAAACTAACAAAGGAATAGTTATTCATCACTATAGGCCATCAAGGGTACTTGCGATGGCGAAACAGTCTAGAGGCTATGGGATTCACTTGGATTATAAACACGTCAGAGGAAAGTAAACAAAAATAAGAATAAAGAAAAAAGTAACTTTCGATTCGATTGAATAACAATGAAAGAAAAGATGAATACTTATACTGGTGTCACTCTCATGACAAGCTCCTTTCTCATTCTTTCATGAAACTCTTATCTCCTCTCAATTACATAAAGAAAAATAAAAATTACATTAAAATAGAAAGAAGAAGCTAGGTTAAACCTATATAAAAATCTATTCTACTCTTTACTTAATCTTCTCTTTTGCCTTTAGGAATTGCAGTATTTATGGGATAAATGGAGTGCCAAAGGGTGATCAAGAGATGAGCTCAAATCGCTGGCCTAACAACCAATATCCTTATCCTTGTTATCCCTTTGTATAATCGATAAATTCATCTCTGGACTTCTGGATCTGAGATTATCTTCATTAATTTCTCAAGGATAATAAATCCAAATAAAATCCGATTTAGTTGGAATTGATTTGATAATATTCTCTCTGTTATCCCATATTTTCTGATAAGATTTGCCTATAAACTTCTTGATTTGGGATTATCTTAATTGATTTTCAAGTTAACCAAATCGATCTTCAAAAATTCAGTTTGAACTGATTTTATCTGGTGTTATCTTCTCTGATTTGCTCCAATTTTTGGATAGAATTGCTTCTAAATCTTCGAGCTTGAGTAGATCTTCATTGATTTGTTTGAGCTTATAAAACTCCAAATTTAATTGGATAAACTTGTCCATTTCTCCTCTTTCTCTATAAATTACCCTGCATACCATTAAACATTAAAATCAATTAAATAACAAAGTTTTATTATAAAATAAATGTGAAAATTTGACATATGTGACACTAAATATGCAATGCACGTGTACAATCACACCCTCACACCTATCTTTTACTCATCCTCGAGCTAAATAAAAAAAATTAATCTAACACACTTTCGTAGGAATCATGGTTGCACTTAGCATGTGCAACAAGCCGTTAAACCTTTAGGTTACCTGTAGAGGACGAGTTTTATTTCGTGAGGATTTTCAGTGGATTACACCCACAAAATCTATAAAGAAAAAAAACAAAGTGTTGGTATTTTTGAAAAGCATTTTGAAAAAGAGAGAAAATATTTGAAGTATTATTGTAAGAATTCAAGTAATTTATAAGTTATATGAAAATTGAATTTTTCATTCTTGAACTTAATCTCTATTCAAAAACTTGTTATCAATCAAGATAAGGAGTCAAACTGTATTTCTCATATAGTCTATTACTTTACCCTAAGTCATATGCACTTTCGTGATCGTGAATTTTTGACTAGAGATTCTTTAACTCTAACTCTTATGCCTTTATTTTTTATATTTTTGATGGTATTATTTCTTAGTTCTATTAGGCTTTCTAGTTTGTCAATGTAACGAGCCTTTAGTCGTGACACCCAAACCGGACCATTTTAGGGCACCGGGTGAGAAAACACCCCAAGGACTTGAGGGCTCCAGCAAAAAGGTCACAAAACTAAGAATTTTATTTATTATATAAATCACTTTTAGGCGTGAATACTTATGTTTTATTAGGCACAAATATCCAGCTTAATTAAAGGATTTTTGATATATATATATCTTTTTCTTCTTTTCCTTTTTTTATAAAGCATGAAGATCTTTGTTTTTGAACCTAAGTGTGTAAGTGTATAAATGATGCATATTTTATCAACATAAAAATCAAGACTAAATTACTTTAACAAATTTTCTTTCTAACCCTAGAAATCAAACAAATAATCTTATTTTGACCAAGTACAAAAAAATCATAATTATGATTCTTCTATTCCTTAAATTAACTTAATTTCTTATAAGAAATAGGTTTAAATATTGTTTCTCTTTTCAAAAAGTTTTTAAAAGCAAAGAAATGTTAATTTTTTTATAAATAAAAAGAAAACCTATGTTATGTTAGAACCCTCTCCCACACCTATCTCATGCATTGTCTTCAAATATGAATGAATGCATAAATGCAAGAAAAAGAAGAAGGGAAAAAACATATTACCTTAAGGTGGTAGTTCTGGTGGTGGTCGGATTGGGCCAAGCATTGCTACCTAATCAAGATAATATGGTGATTCACGTAACCCACATTTATTGATCTCTTTTCTATTAACATGTTTACAATCCTTAATATAAATAGGATCATACAAGATCCTATCATGAAAATTATCCCCTTCATATGACCAGTTCTGAAAAATAGTCACGGAGTTATCATGGTCTATACCTATGTCCAATAAAAGAATGTGACTTGGTGGAATGGCTGACTTAAGTTCAAGAGTGATAGGTTCGGGAACCATTACTAACTCGGGAAAATTAAGTGTAAGTTCGAGAGTTGGTATTGGTTCAATAGTTGAGTCTAAATCAAATAAATGAAATTCACATTCTTTTTCTATCAATGAAATGTGATTATCCAAAATTGATGGTTCAGTTTCAAGATTTATGGATACGGGAATCAATGTCAGCTCGGGAATGAGTCCAAATCAGTTAAGGATATCAGAGTCAATATAGATTCGAAAATGGGAACGGAATCACAAGGTTGGGGATCGGCTTCACATTCATAATCAAGTTCAATCTCATTAAAATAAAACTTATCAATTTGTCAATGAGTTGATATTGGACAAGTTTAAGATTTTGTGGTGAAATTGAATCTTGGTCAAACACTTCAAGATACCATGATTCTTGGTTTTCATCAATATGGTTAGAAGTGTCGGGAATAGTCAAAGATCGGGTAGGGAGAGTTTCCTTATTCCTACGCATGTTTTCTAATCGATTAAGTCTTACTTCTATCATATCAAGTGGATCTCTTTGAAATTGAATTATGGATTCTATACTCTTTTCTAAGTCGGTATATTCTTTTTGTTGTGGGACTTAGAAATTAAAGTAAGGATCTTGTATTTGAAAATTATTATGGGATTTCGAGTCTTCTAGATTTTGAATTCGTCGCTTGAGCTCTTCTAAGGCTTCCATCCTCTTTTTCAAGTTAATTGGTTTTTCTATTGGTTGTTCGAGAAAAGAGGTATATGAAGCTGGATGTTGGTAAGATTTTTGACCATATGACTTGGGGGGAATTGTATCCCCTCTAACTCTGTGAAGAGTGGTAATGATTGTTCCAGTCTTATTCATAGTATTGGGACTGGGGCATATATTGATTCGGATAAGTTCAATCTGGCATACTTAGTTGGTTAAAGTTATGAAATACTGGGTTAGTAATATCCGAGTTAAAAGAGGTCGGGGTGAAGTATGTATTACTATATGCATTGGATTAATTATAATTGTAATCTATATCACAAAGATGCAAAAAAAATAAAAACAAGCAATAAACAAACAAACAAGAATTCTAACCTAAGTTAGGGTAGACCTTAGATCTCGACGACTCCTAACTGGTTAGATTATCCACTGGGGGTATATTGCAGAATCTGAGTACAAGTTAATCGGCCAGTTAGGGGGTAAGACCAGTGGGAGGTATTTATGCCTAAGCAACGGGCCTAATTATGCTAAACCACTATTCTTCGAGGTTTCGCCTCTCAATCTCTAACCTTAGACAATGATTTGGTAAGAGTCAAATTCTAATCAATTTTTCCCTTATGTCAGTCTCCTATTGAGTTCGAGATGACCCTAGGGACATCAAAACCTGTCAAATTTTGATAAATTTAGAAAAATCTCAAAAATATATTTATATAGAAAATGAGATTCTAAGAAGTAATGTGAAAGCCGTTTCTAAAAATTCAACTCCATTTAAAAACTAAAAATTCGAGAATCGGTCAGCTATGGGTCTGTTTGGTTGTCATAATCCGTCGTAATTCATAAGTCATAATTCGTAAACTCTTTTACAGTTATAAATGAGTTATATAATGTAAGTTTTATGGTGTTTGGTTGGTAATGTAAAGTTATAAGTGAGAAAGTATATTGTATTTTACGGTGTGTCGTTGTCGTAACGTGTAAGTCGTAAGTAGAAAAGTTAACTACAAAATTAACTATTTGGTGATTTAAAAAATTTAAATATTACAAATAAATACTAAAAATAATAAATATTTAAAAATTAATATTAATATGAAAATAATACAAATTTGCATGACCACAAAATTAACTGTAAGTGCGTTGCAAGTGAGTGATAATTGGGTGGCGTAAGTCTTTTACGAAACCATTCAAATAAACACAGTAGTTATAATTGGGTTGTAAGTCATTTACAAAATACGGTCTTTTACAGTGTTTTACGCGAAACAAACAGCCCCTATACCGATCGACACTGATTTTGAGGATTTTGCAGAATAATTCTGAAAATTTTCAAAAATCATGAAAAATTTAAAATATTGAAAACATTATTTGAAACTAAAATAAGTTAAATCGGACTACCAGAAAGATCAAATTGGGCAGTATGTTGGTATCAGGTTCCGAGTCCAGTCAGGGCTGACTTTAGGTCTGAGAATTCAGATCTGATACCAAATAATATAAACAATCACAACCCAAAATAAATATTGAAGGAAAATTGAAACAATACGATCGAAAAAATCGGGACACGTATCTGGATATGTATACTGGGAACGGGGTGCTACATTCCCGATGTTGCTTTACTGAATTTGATATAAACCGACTTACTGTACTAACTGTATAGGCTAAGTCAGGCCTAGTGCAGACCATAGTATACATGAGTGATTCCACCGCACTAGCATATGGTACTTGAGACATCTCTTCCTCCTCTACTGATGATTGTGGACACTGCTTGGAAGATAATTTGAAATGACCTGTCAGAGAAGTGGTGACTGGTCTTTCTTCTACCATATTGAATCTCTCAAACATCTTGAGAACATAGTTCTCCTGGGATAGTCAAAGTCTGCCTGAGCCTTTGTCTCGAGTGATCTTCATACCTAAGTTCTTTTTGGCTTCTCTCAAATCCTTCATGTCAAATTCTTCTTGAGCTGAGCTTTAAGCTTTTGAACATGTGTCTTGTTTCTCGCAGCAATCAACATATCATCCACATATAACAACAAATATATCGGATCATCACTCTGCTTGAAATAGACACAACTATCATACTCACATCAGTTATATTTGGCCTTGATCATGAAAGAGTCAAACAGTTTGTACCGCTGCCTGGGAGACTGTTTAAGTCCATAGAGAGACTTCTTTAAAAGACACACCTTATTTTTTACCTTCCTAAATGTAACCTTCAGGTTATTTCATGTATATCTTCTCCTCCGGTTCACCATACAGAAACGTTATTTTAACATCCATCTGCTCTAACTCTAGATCAAGCTGAGCAATTATCGCCAATAACATCCGAATAGATGTATGCTTGACTACAGGAGAGAAAATCTCATTGTAGTCAATACCCTCCTTCTGAGCATATCCTTTGGCATGTATTGCTCATTGTCTTTTTTGCGAAAGACCCATCCGCAACCTATTGTGTTGGAGTCCTTTGGAAGATCGATTAACGCCCATGTTTGATTTCTATCCAAAACCTCCATCTCTTACTCCATGACTGTAATCCACTTGTCGTGGTCATCTGCCTTGATCGCTTCCCCATAACTGTCAGGTTCTCCTGTTTCTGTTACTAATGCGAAAGAGACATGATCTTCATCCCATCCATACCTTGTTGGTGGCACCGTAACTCTGACTGACCACCTCAACAGTCTAGGTTGCTCTTGAGTAGCCTCTTGTTTGTCTCCATTTGAATCTGAGGAGTCCTTTTCTGACCCTTCAGGTCTTTTAGGGCTATCTGAAACTCGACTCCCTTTTCCTGAGTGTCTGCTGTTGAACTGTCTGAATATCCACCTTGCACTCTATCTCCGTCTCTAACTTTTCTCGCAATATTGAATCTTCATCAAAGATTACATCTCTGCTGGTAAAGCGCTCTTTTTCTCGGGATCCCAAAGTCTGAAATCCTTGACTCCTTTGGTGTACCTGATGAAGATACACTTCTTAGACTTGAACTCCAGTTTTTTTTCCTTTTCTGACTATCAACCAAACTATATGCCGGACAATCAAAAATCCATAAGGTTGAATAGTTCACAGATTCTCCTCGTCATATCTTCTCTGAGATCTGAAGATCAATAGCTGTTAATGGTGACATGTTTACCAGATAACTCGTATGATTCCTTGCCTCTGCCTAAAATTCTTCTGCCATGTCAGCCTGTAATCTGATACTGCGGGCATGCTCTGTAAGTGTCTGATTCATGCGCTCTGCTACTCTGTTTTGTTCTATCGCCCTGGAATACTTAGCTGGTGTTTGATGTCCTTACTTGCTAAGTAGTCTTTGAATTCTTTAGAGGTGTACTCGCCTCCATTATCGGACCTCAAGACTTTCACCTTCCGCTCCGTTTGATTTTCTACCAAAGTTTTTCACTCCTTGAACTTTTGAAATACTTTCAATTTCTGCTTCAAGAAGTATACCCAAACTTTTTTTGAAAAATCATATATAAAAATAACATAGTACGTAGTACCTTCAATGGATGTTGCTATCGAAGGCCCACACATATCCATGTGTATGAGATCTAGCAAGCCCTTTATTTTGTGCTGAGATGTAGAGAAAGCTACTCTACGTTACCTACCCATAATGCAAAATTTACAAAGATCAAGTTTGCAATATTTGATAGCTCGTAGAGCACTCCTTTTGTGTAGGACTTGAAATCTCGCTCGCTCATGTGTCCAAGACGCATGTGTCAAAGTCTTATAGTATTCTCCTTCTCTGCTGCCGCTGAAGCATCACCAATAATAATATTTCCTGTCAACTTGTACAAATTTGATGTTCGTTCTCCTTGAGAATCGCCATGGAGCCTTTAATAACTTTGATTGCTCCATCTGCACCAGAAAACTTCACACGAGCTTTCAAAGCTCCCAATGAGAGAACATTCTTCTTTAAATTCAGAACGTGTCAAACGTTCGTGAGGGTTCGAACCTGTCCATCAAACATCCTCATACGGATGTTGTCGATGCCAACAGTCTTACATACGACATCGTTTCCCATCAGGACAGAGCCTCTATCATAAGACTTGTAAGTACTGAACCATTCCCTTTTGGGCACATCTGGTTTGTGCACCCCGAGTCAAGTAACCAAGCATCTGAGTATTTATCTTTTCCTGACTCAGCCTTCAAGACATCACATGAATTCTCATCTGCTTCTTCAATAATCCCGGCTTGATCTGACTTTCTACTGGTACTAGTCCCATCAGAATCTTTGCCGCCTTTCCTCTTCAACATTTCTTTGTATTTCATACAATTTTTCTTGATGTGCCCTGATTTCTTGCAAAAGTAGCAAGAAAAATTGCTAGAAGCCTCTGAATCCCTTTTGGGTCCCTACTCTTTGATCTTCCCCTCTGGCCATTGACAAACAATCCTGAGGCCTCTTCTGTAGAATCTGTTTTCTTCATCAGCTCGTTATTTTGGAGCATCTACCTGACATCTTCTAACTCTAAGGTCTGCTTGATGGTGATTGCCAAGTGGTCATAACTTGATGGAAGAGAATAGAGTAACAGAAGAGCTTTGTCTTATTCTTCTAGTTTAACGTTTAGAGCTAACAAGTCGCTTAAAATTTTATTAAGAGCATTGAGATGATGTAAAATAGGCGTACCTTCCTTCATCCGAAGGCTGTATAACTGCTTCTTCATGAAGAGCTTGTTCGATAAACTCTTCATGTACAGACTCTCCAGCCTACACCAAAGACCAGCAGTTGTCTCTTCGTTCATCATATTGTAGAGGAATTCATCTGATAGACACTGTATGATCGTCGCTTTTGCGTAGAAGTCGATGTCGTTTCACTCATCATCCTCCATCTTCGATGTTTGTTTTCAATATCAAGTAGGGCCTTGTGTGTGCCCTCCTTCACGAGCAACAATGTTACTCGCATCTTTCACAACAGGAAGTTAGATTTCCCGTTGAATTTCTTCACTTTTCGTTGAATTCTCCATCTCGAACTTGGTTGTCATGGTCGTCTTGCTAGCCATCGCTCTGATACCAATTGTTGATGATCTATCACTGATCAAACAACAGTAGAACACCAAGTTAAAGACTCGGTAGCGGAAGCGTGAAAGATCTACCACTAGCAAGTAATCACCACACAACTAAGAATTACAAGATTTAACGTGGTTCGATAATGTGCCTACATCCACGGGGAGGATGGGAGAATATTTATTGAAGAAAATATAAGAATTACAATGAGATCTCTCTCACAACTCTCAATGGTAGAATTCTAGAATTTCTCTTAAATTTTTTACATACCTTCAAAAGACCACCCCTGAAGGGTTTATATAGGTACCTGGGATGATCCTAGTCCAACACGAACTCAAATCAGCACCTCTTTAGAGAAATAGAAACCGTATCCAAGCCAAAACAGGAGACATATCCGTATTAAAAATAACCAAAAATCCTGAATTCTTCTCCAATGGATATGAGGTACTCCAAATACTAACATGATAAACATCATAGAACTTCCTTCCCATCTAGTAGTTAATCATGTAGTTCTCTATTTGGAGTTGTTCATTTTGATATTTGGAATCTTACCGAGTTAAAAGTGTGTTTGATATTTCTTATTTTGTAACTTTTATTAATGACATTCTCATATGACTTGGTTACTTTTGAAAAAATCGCTATGAAATTCTCTTTGTTTTTCAAAGATTTCATGAAGGGATTAATATTCAATTTAATTGTTCACTTATAATTTTATGATCTGATAATACTTTAGAATATATGCAAAATGTTATTCAAATTATTATTATAATTCATCAACTTTGTGTGCTCATACACCTCAACAGAAGGGTGTTGCTGAAAGAAAAAAAATTATCATTTTCTTGGCATTACTAGGACACTAATGATTCATATGTATGTTCTCAAGTATTTTTGGGCTGATGCAGTCCTTTTTGCTTGTCACTTAATTAATATGGTTCTTTCTTCTGTTTTAAATTGCAAAACCCGTTAGTTTTTTATCCTGAAAACAATTGTTTGATTTACCTCCAAAAGTTTTTGGTGGTGTGTTTTGTTCAAATTCTCGAAGTTCCATGGAGTAATTTTGATTATGAAAATTATCCAAAAAGGAAGGATCTAAAATAGAGAGAATGATTGAGCAAAGAGCACAACAGTTTATGCCTTTGAAAATTAAGAAAAGGATGGTCTTGTCATCAAAATGGATAAGGTTCTTCACAGTGGGAGTGACGTGGACTTTATCTAGAGTTGGTGTCTTTTCAAATACCAGCATTTAGGACAGGAATATATTCTTGAGGTCTTTTAGCATTGGAATTGAAGAGGTAAGGTGTGTGTAAGCACTCTTGTACTCCATATTATATTAATGAACCTCTCTCTTGTAACATTGGAATTGAAGAGGTAAAGTGTGTGAGTACTCTTGTACTCCATATTGTATTAATGAACCTCTTTCTCATAGTTCTCTTTGTGGATTGTGGAGGTAGGTGGGTTACCAGATCACACATAGAAGTTGTGTCCTTTTTCTTCTTTTATGTTGTGGTTAGTCTTGCATGCTTTGTCTAGTGATGTTGAAGGCTGTTGGGTTTATCTTGAACCCTAATCCCTATTATAAGTACCTATTGTTTAAGGACCTTTCTGGAGTTGAAGTCGAAGCAGAGCGCTTGCGAAAAGCGAGGCTTCAATGGTCATTATTTTGGTGCTGATTTAGTTATTATTTTGTACCGAGGGGTATTCTGGAGATTCTGTATTGGAAAACCACCCTAGGTTATAAAGGGTTTGTTTCTGGACGTCACGTGATGATCTTCGATCTGAGGATTCTATCGTCTGTGAGAGAAAGCCTTGAGATATGTGAATCTCTTCTATATTCTATAATCTTTCTCTTCTGAATAGTGAAACTATCTTCTACGCCCGAGGGATAGTACTTTCTCCGAACCTCGTTAAAAAATTGTGCGTTTGCAGTTGTTATTGATCTTAATTTATGCCCTAACCCTAACCAATTGGTATCAAAGCTGAGGGTGTATGATCGATCGAGATAAAGATGACATCGCACAATATCAAGATCGAGAAGTTCACCGACAAGAAAAGCTTCAGTCTCTATCGCATCAAGTTGCATGCCTTGCTGAGACAAAAGGCATTTGGACGCCACTGGCTGAGAGAAGACAAAAGGAGATGACTGAAAAGGAGTTCGCAAATTAGGAAGAGAAGGTGCATGCAATGATCCAACTGTGTTTTACCAATGAGATTCTGCGTGAAGTGGCAGATCAGGACAAAGCTGCCGGTTTATGGCTGAAGTTGGAGAATCTGTACATTATGATGTCTCTAACAAACAAGTTGTATCTAAAACAACATGTGTTCTCTCTCTGTATGCAGGAAGGTACGCCCCTTAAAAGAACATCTGGATGAATTGAATATTATTTTGATGGATCTGAAAAATGTTGATGTTAAAATAGAAGATGAAGATTCTGCTCTAACTCTTTTATGTTCTTTACCGCCATGCTATGAGAATTTTGGGAACTCTTTCATTGTTAGAAAGGATATCATGTCTCTTAAAGATGTCAGGTCTGCTCTGCACTCTTGAGAACTTCGACAGTGTCAGAAAACAACAGAGAGAGTTCGGCTGAGGGATTGGTGGCTAGGAGTTCTGACCAAAGTCAATCTTTCTGAATAGAAGAAGGGCAAGTTCAAGCAGAGAGGTAATTTCATATCTAAATCAAGAACTTGGGGTAGGGAAATTATATGTTACTACTGCAAGGAAGTAGGGCATATGAAGTTCAATTGCCTAAAGAAGGAAAAACAATCTCAGAAGGGAAAGAGTCCTAATGAGGCTTTAGTTGCTGGTGTTGCAGGAGACGAGTCTTCTGATGATCCAGGTAGAGTCCTCTCAATCGCCGATCATCATCATGCAGCAGATGCTTGGGTATTGGACTTGGGCTACGCCTATCATATGTGTCCCAACAAGGGTTGCTTCACTACATCTGAGAAGTTTGATGGAAGAAATGTCTTGATGGGGAACAATGTGGCCTACAAGGCAATCTGTATTGACGTGGTTCAAACCAAGATGCATGATGGTGTGGTTAGGACACTGATAGATGTTCAACATGTTCTAGATCTGAAGAAGAATCTGATATTTTTGGGTATTATGAATGACAAAGGTAACAAGTTTTTAGGTGAAGATGGAATTCTGAGAGTTAGAAAAGGTTCCTTGGTTGTAATGGAGTAAAGGAAAGAACTCTGCTTGTTCTATAAGAGAAGACAGTCACAAGTTCAGCACCAGTAGCATCAACAGAGAAGTCAGAGGCTGATTTGATCAGACTGTGACATATGCATTTTGGGCATATGAGCGAAAAGGGTATGACAATTCTAAGCACGCAGGTTTTGCTTGGAGGCCAAAAGGTTGCGGATCTTGAGTCTTGTGAGAATTAGATCTTCAGCAAACAATGCCGAATTCAATTCTATAAGGCAATGCACCAAACTAAGGTGACTCGTGACTACATCCATGTAGATATCTGGGGCCCTTCTAGTGTTCCATCGAAGGTGGAGCTCGGTTTTTTCTGTTTTTGATTGATGATTAATCCAAAAAGGTTTTGATGCGGACATCCGACGACACTAGAAGCGCCACGAATTTATTTGTTCTTGTTGATTGGAGTCTGTACTTTTTAATTTTATTGAGTCGAGTTATTTTTCTTTTATTTAGTAGTTTTGTTTTTTCTTTCTTTTAATCCCACATCAGATGTATGGAGAAAGTCATCAATCTTGTTGGCCTATATAAATGCTTGAGTATTGTTTTGAAAAAAAAATGAAGAATTGATTTTTCAAAATGAAAATCTCTTTTGTGAGTTCGAGTGTGAAACTCGATTCTCCCAGATTTTGAGTGTAAAACTATAATCCAAATTATCCTCTATCCTCTCTATCAAATCCCTAACCTCATCATCCAATCTCAACCAAGCATCCAACTTAGTTACAAATCCTTAGCCAAATATCCAAAAGAGAAAAAAAAATGCAAAAGAAAATCCCTCACAAAATCCAAAATTAGCACCGTGCTCATCCCTCTTTCTCCATTCACAACCGTCACCCTCTTCCTTCTCTTTTCTCTCTCCTCCAACTGAGAACCAACCAACCCAACACCCAACATCTTCTCTCTCCCCCCTCCACACCCACCAGCAAACTCCTCACCCACGATTCTAGCACCATCCCACGCCTCCTTGTTGAAGCACAAGGTCCAGCATTTTTCTCTCTCGGCTTCACCCTCGTCTTCATCTTACCGGTCGCGATCTCTCATCGAAAACTCCTCGACCTCCCGCCTAGCCGACGAGCTAAGTCGCCACGGATTGAAGCCTTCTTCTGCTTCGTCTACAAGAGCTTCGATCTGTGCTTGCAAAGAAAGGAGTTGAAGATCAGTTCGGGTTTTAAATTGAACTCGACCCTTAACCCGCATCCACTTCAAAGAAACATTAATACGAGTTAAGTTTGAACCCGCTTCAAGATCTGACCCGTATTACAATTAAGGATCCAGAAGGTACAAAAGCCGCAATCCCGGCTCGTTAGCACCCCTTTCATTTTCAGGTTATAACTTGCGCATCCGGACTCCGATTCGGGCTATCTTCGTGGCGTTGTGATTGTGACGACGAGAGCTCCATATCTGCAATCACAACAAGCCACAACAGCAACATCAGAGCTCAGTACAAGATCAACAAGTCAATCATAAGAGTAACAATAATACGAATACCTGAGAACGAGCTTCTCAGTAGGTAAATCTTGATTTCAACATTAGATTATCAATTGGATTACACAGTAGATTTATTCTCTAAATTGTTATCATATTAATCTGCTATCCACGATAAACTGTGAGAATGTGTGTTTTTCTGCTAACGCTTGTTAGTTATTGATTCTGATTTTTCAAGGAAGACTATTTCAATTTACTAATTATTGTGCTTGATTTCATCAAGACTAGAATTATCTATACACTACACATGCAAACGATTATTAAATTCATTGTGATATTACTAGTTTTAAGTAATTTCATATCAAAATCATAAATTTGGTGAAACGTTGCAGAGTTCAAGTTTTTCGCTGATTAACCACACCATAAGATCCCCGTTTCACATTATTTTGGTATCAAAGTATGGCTTAGGTAGTCAAGTTGCATTAGGTCTAAAAAAATTGAATTTTGTTTAGGCATTTGTTGGAAAATTTGTTTTTGTTTTCTTTTGCATAAATTTTTTTATCTAGCAACTCTCACCCACTTCTATGGATTCTCAGTTATAGTGATGCTTGCTGACATAATGGCTAAACTTATAACCATGACCCAAACCCTGGAGTCCTCCAATCAAACCCTAGATAGGACCATTAGTAAAGTCGAGAAGAAGTCTGATAACCCCATTTCTCCTGTGAATCCATACACCTCAAATTAACTAACTCAAATCATCGTTGCCAACAATGATAGATTAAAGAGAGGTATTCTGGTGATTAGAGTCGACCCTAAAAGAATCAAAGCTGAAAATCTTATTCTTCCAGTAGTCACGCCAGTGAAAAAGGAGTCTAGTGACAAGACTTCTTCAAGCTTAGTCTCACAATGAAATGTTACATGGGTATATTGCTGTCAACTGTCCAAACCCTAAGATTACCATCAATGACAGAGTTTTCATTGAAGCCCTTAAGCCTGATAGCGCTATCTCCCCGAAAATCACTCATGTAATTAAGGAGTTTAGTGTTGTTTTCTCGACTGTCACGACCTATTGTCCCTTTTGTTGCTGCCGCAACTATCGGTTCTTTCCTGCTCTACTGCTGACCCACCTTCTCTGTCTTATTTATTGTCGACCCCTATTGTCGTTACTTGCTTCCTTCCTCCTCTATTGCTGACACCATTCTCTTTCCCCTTGTGGCATATGTTAGGTTCGAAATGTAAGTTCTCCATTGTCATCCAATACGCCATGATTTAGTCCTAAGAGTTAGTATTTTCAACTTGTCACGTCCTATGATAGATCCTATTAAGCATACTGAACTTGAACAACAAGCTGATGAGTCACCACTGGAAATCAAGCAGCAATGCCTTGTCCCAATAGACACTCATACTTACGAGGACAAATTTTGGTGCGAAGTTGTGACTAGGAACGTGGATCAAGTCAATAATGTTGTCATCTATGGTATATCCATGCTCGAGAATTTGAAAGATGCCGTTATGAGAGAATCTGAAAGTCTACAACTTATCAGCTTATTCTCGATTGTAGTTACACAAAAGAGTGTTGTCACTCAGACTCTACCTGTTAGGATATCTCCTGCCCTCATTGTTAAAATAATAGGTAAGCTGTCACATACATTTAGAATGATTTCCCTAATCATTCTTTTTGATAAAGGTCGTGAGTATTGTTCACCCACTGAATCAAGTGCCTAAAGTTTTTCTGTCTAATAAAGAGTCAAGTAACCCTTTAAGCACATGTTAGGCACTACAAAGCTCTTCTGTTACTATTCATTATAGAGTATCCTGAGTCTGCATATCAGAGTCTACATCAGATTTTTCACATATGTGCACGATCTACACATGAAAAATCAGTGATATATTTGAACAAAACAACGCTAACTGTAATTTATGAGCTTACATCAGGAAGTTATTTAAATTTTAGTGTTGATAACTGGTAATGGTTCAGATTAGTCCGAAATGATTTCTCCAGGAATTGTTAATGATTTGCATGTTGTAGTATTAAATTTTTTTTCAAAATCTTATAAAATTTAAATTTCAATGCTCATGTTATATATCTTTTAAAGATTTTTAAAATTAGTCATATTTTCAATGTTAGATATTCAGTGTATTACAAATATTTGATTTTAACTCTGATAACCCACTGGTTGTAAGCCTTCCCTTAGCCATTTTCTGAGAGTCCCACATTGAGTCCACTCTCAGATATTCATCCCAAAACAATAGTGAAATATGATAAAATTTTAAATGATTAAATTATCTGGTGTATTCTAATGATATCTAATTGTTGAAAATGAATATTATCTATTTAGTGGTGAGTTGCAGCAGGTAGACCTAGTTGTGTTGAAGTATTATGAGAGCTTTCTACACCAACTCGATAGAGTCGAGTTTTTTTTTTCACCGGGGAGAATGATGCGGACATCTGACGACATCAGAAGCATCACAAATTTATTCATTCTTGTTGATTGGAGTAACTTTTTTATTTATTGAGTCGAGTCAGTTTTCTTTTATTTAGTAGTTTTATTTTTTCTTTCTTTTAGTCCCACATCGGATGTGTGGAGAAGTCATCAATCTTGTTAGCCTATATAAAGGCTTAAGTATTGTATTGCAAAAATTAAAGAATTGATTAATGAAAATTTTGAGTGTTTTCAAAATGAAAATCTCTTTTGTGAGTTTAAGTGTAAAACCCGATCTTTCAAATTTTGAGTGTTAAACCATAATCCAAATTATCTTCTACCCCCTCTTTCAAATCCCCAACCTCATCATCCAATCTCATCATCTAATCTCATCTAAGCAATCCAGCTTAGTTACAAATACTCAGCCAAATATCCAAAAAAAGAAAACACTGTGTTTCATCCTTCTTTCCCTGCTCACAGTCGTTACCCTCTTCATTCTCTCTCTCTTCCCTTCAACTGAGAACCAACCAACCCACCACCCAACGTCTTCTTTCTCTCCCCTCTACACCCACCAGCAAACTCCTCACCCACGATTCCCAACACCATCCCACGCCTTCTCCTCCAAGCACAAGGTCCAACATTTTCTCTTTCTCGGCTTCACCCTTGTCTTCATCTTCTCGGTCACGAACTCCCTCAACAACCCCTCGGCCTCCCGCCTAGCCGACGAGCTAAGTTGCCACTGATCGAAGCCTTCCTCTACTTTATTTACAGGAGCCTTGATCTGTGCCTGCAAAGAAGAAAGGAATTGAAGATCAGTTCGGGTTTTAAAATTGAACCCGACCTGTAATCTGCATCCACTTCAAAGAAACATAATATACGAGTTAAGTTTAAACCCGCTTCAAGATTCGGCCCGTATCACAGTAGAGGATCCATAAGGTACAGTCACAGACCCGCGAAGCTGCAGTGCAGGCCTATTAACGCTCCTTTCATTTTCAGGTTATAACTTGCGCATCCGGACGAGAGCTCCATACCTGCAATAAAAACAAGGCACAACAACATCAAAGCCCAGTACAAGATCAACAAGTCAATCACAAGAGCAACAAGAATACAAATACCTGAGAACGAGCTTCTCAATAGGTTCTTGATTTTCAGCATTAGATTATCAACTAAATTACACAATAAATTTATTCTCTAAATCATTATCATATTAATCGGTTGTTCATGGTAAACTGTGAGAATGTGTGTTTTTCGGCTGATGCTTGTTAGTTATTGATCCTGATTTTGCAAGTTAGACTATTTCAATCTACTGAATATTGTGCTTGATTTCATTGAGACTAAAATCATCGATACACTATGCATGTAGATGATTGTTAAATTCATCTTGTAATATTAGTAGTTTTAAGTAATTTCATATCAAGATCATAAATTTTGGTAAAATGTCGCGGAGTTCAAGTTTATCACTGATTAACCACATCATAGGATCCCCGTTTCACATCATTTTAGTATCAGATATGATTTAGGTAGAAAACTTGCATTAGGTTAGGTCTAAAAAATTGAATTTTTGTTTTAGGCATTTGTTAGGAAATTTTGTTTTTTATTTTCTTTTGCATAATTTTTTTTTGCATCTAGTAACTCTCATCCCACCCCTTTTGTATCAAGGGTTGTATAATTTGGTCTTCTGATTATGAATTGATACATAGCAAAGATATTATTTTTAATGAAATTTCTATGCTTCACCTAAGAAAAGAGTTTGTCCCTGTAAGAAAAGAAATGACGTCAGCAGAGAAGTGGAGTTTCCTATGACTCTAAACAAGAACCATAAGGATGGTTCAGCTAAGCAAAATCAAGAGGATGTACATGCGCCAGACACACAACAACAACATCACCGAGAACAACCATACAACATTGTCTCTAATCGAGCACGGAGTCAGATCCGTCCACTCAAAAATATGGTTTTAAAGACCTAGTAGCATATGCACTCAATGTAGTAGAAGAGGTGGAGACGTTCGAACCCTGGACTTATTGGGAAGCTATCTCAAGTAATGATTCCACACGATGGATTGCTACTATGGGTGAGGAGATGGAGTCTCTTCATAGGAATCAGAATGGGGAACTTATGAAGTCATCGAAGGGAAGGAAGATTGTCGGCTGCAAATGGATCTTCAAAAAGAAGTCATGAACCACAGATGTTGAGGAAACGAGGTACAAGGCTCGCTAAAGTCTACGATCAGAATGAGAGAGTGAATTTCAATAAGATATTATCTCTAGTTATGAGACATGTCTATTTAGGTATTACTTGCTATGGTGGCACATCAGGCTTTGGAGCTAGAGCAACTCGACTTGAAGAAAACTTTTCTTCATAGAGAGTTAGAGGAGGATACCTTAATGAGTCAACCAGAGGGGTTCGTTGTTCCGTAAAAAGATCATGTTTGCATATTACAAAATCCTTATATGAGTTAAAGCAGTCCCCGAGGCAGTGGTACAAAAGATTTACAATTTCATGGTGGAGCATGACTACAATAAGAGTCCAAGGACAATTGTATATATCATAGTAGGGTCAAGGATGGCTCCTTCATCTACTTGCTCTTATATGTAGAAGACATGCTTATTGCATCTTGTGACATGACAGTCATTCAAGAGTTCAAGGCACTTTTGAGTAGTGAGTTCGATAAGAAGGATCTTAGAGCATCTCATAAAATTTTGGGAATGGAGATGCACATGGATCGCAAGCAAGAAAAGCTTTTCTTGTCATAAGAGGGCTACATTCAGAAGATACTAGAAAAGTTCAATATACAGATGTGAAGCTTGTAAGTACTCTATTAGCAACCCATTTTTGTTTTTCAACTGATCTTGCACCTTAGTCCGAAATATGTTGGCCCAAAAGCCTATCACTCTATTTTTGATGATGATTAACTCATGTAGTTATAGTACTAATGATCTTATTTTTAATAAGTTTCAGATATTTGATCAAGATCTTAGTCGGTGTTTAACTTCAACAAAAGATTTGAAGTGTTTTAGAGATAGCACGTGTTGATTTAAGAGCTCGCGCTTCAAAGATCGCATCAAGTACTCAAGAGAAGTTTAGCTCATTGGATCAAGGTTTGGACCAAGTCAAGAAGGAAAAGAAGATTTTCAAGAGAAGGTTTTCAAGACTTGTGTCATATTTGTAAGTGTTAAGATATTGTGTTTAGATAAAATGTAAAGAATAGATTAGTTGTGGATTGCTCAAGCTCATACACACACAAAATTTATATGTATTTTCATAAAACAGTTTTGATTTAAGAAAATACCGTTTTGATTTTTGAGCTTCAAAGTATACATCTTTATGTTTTATGATTAGAGTTCATCAAAACAAGTTTATATGATTTATATATGTTTTGAATTTCATCCATGCACATTGTTGGTTCAAAAGTTTAGAAAAACTTATTTAGTGATTCTATATCATATGTTTAGGTTTTGTATTTATCAAAACTTATTTTAGAGCTTATTGTCAAAATATAGATATTTCAACTTATATGTGTATTGAATCATATCCATACACACTAAGCTTCAAAAGTGTTTAAAATATCTTATTTTTATATTTGAAGAAGTTTTAGAAAAATTATTTTTCAAATTGAAGATTGATTTTGAAAAATACGGATTTTTGTTTAAGCCAAAATTTCTATATCACAAAAATGGCTCAAAATGTTTGTAATATGTGTTGATTTTTGATCACACATATTTGTACTTCAAAGTATTTTATTAAACTTATTTTTATAAATTTTATGTGATTTATGGAAATTTATAAGAATTTATTAACCAAGTTTTAATACCCAAAATGTTAGACCTGGCTTCTACCGGTTGACCGAGACAGAAGTCGGTCGACTGGGCGGTCACCGATGTGCACAAAACGTGCACAATCCTTTGGCTTGAGGGCCGGTCGACCGACCCGGTCGACCGTCTAGAGAGCCTTGCTCTCTGAATCTGGCCCCGGTCGACCAGACGATCGACCGGCAAGTCATTTGCTGAGCGCGGTTGACCGGACGGTCAACCGGCAGGCCCCAACGATCAAAAATATGACTGTTGGCCGGTCGACCACAGCAGAATCTGCTGCTGAGTTGGCTGCCAACGGCTATATTTTGAGAGGCTATAAATAAGCCATCTCTTGGGGCTGTTTTCTACAAGATTTTGAGAGGGTTTTAAAGTCAGTTTTTCCCATCTCTCTTAGAGGTTTTCTTCACTTATTTTAAAGCTAATATTTTCATATCAAAAGGAGAATTTTTCAAGAGTGTTTTCAAAAGAGATTTCTTGAGCTTTCACCACAATTCTATCTTATTTTCTCACACCAACTTGAGCTTTCTATTGTTATATCAATCCTCTAGAGATCTTTGTTGTGAGAGTTATTTTTGTGATCAAGAGAAGTGATCACAAGTTTACATCTTTGTATTGTGAGGAGTTGTAGAGGTTGTGGCCTCGGTGAAGAGAGTTTTGTGGTGATCAAGTGAAGTGATCACCAAGTGTTCCGATGTGTGGTTGGAGGAGTTGTAAGAGGTGCGGTCTCGGCAAGCTAGTGTGCTTGCGTGTGTTGTTCTTGCAGGAACAAGAGAGGGACTTGCGGATCCAAGAGTTCTAGTGTGAACTCGTTGTAGGTGTTGCGGCACCGAGTAATTCGGTGAGATCGATTCTAGTGGAAATTCTTCATAGTGTTGAAGGCGGAGACGTAGAGTAAGGGTGCTCGAACCTCGAAACAATTCTCCCGTGTTTGCGATTGCTCTCTTTCTCACTTATGTTTATATATCTCGCATGCTTATATTGTTTATCTCTTTATATGCTTGATATATCTTGTGCTCAGTTGATATATGCTTGGGATTATTTGCTCACACTTGTATTCAACCAAGAAAATCATAGTGGCACCTCAACTCTTAATCTAGAGGAACTTGAGGAGATAGTTCAGAGCCCTTCACCAGAAATTCGGCTACACTCTTGTGTTATACTTTGTGTGGTTAGCTTAATAGCTTTTAGTTTGCTTAAATAGTTTTTAATTCCGCATCATTTGCATTAGATTAGCTAGTACACCTATTCACCCCCCTCTAGGTGTATTTTCAATTAGTATCAGAGCTGGTGCTCTTTATTTGGGTCAACAACCTTGAGTTAAAGATTCTCATTTTAGCTAATCACAATATTTGTACACACACATGGATTTCATGACACCTCTCATGTTTGACATTCTTAACATCCAAACTTGAAAAGTTAAGATGTCAATGTACCTCAAAGCCTTAGGGATTCATGTTTATTTTGCCATTATTAAAGATTCTTATTGTTTAAATGGCAAAACCTTGAGGCTAATGCAAAAGCCCTTCATGCTTTAAGATCTACCCTAAATGATGAATATTTATTTAGGGTTGCTAACTTTGATTCGGCTTTTGTAGTATGGAACACACTTGTGTTCCTTGGTGAACAAAAGCAATACTATATGGGGAGTATCTCGGATGATGGAAGTGATGCTTCCAACATATGCTACATGGTCCAAGGGGATGACCCCCTTGAGGTAAATTCCGAATCTGAGGTAGAAGAAGATATTGACATGCCTTATGATGAGCTTGCATCTTTTTGTTAAAAACTTCTTGAAAATATAAATTGTTGAAGAAAGAAAAAAATTTTAAAAATAAATTTGAATATGTTTCAAAAGAAAATGAATTTTTAAAAAGAAGAATATTTCCTTGTCTTCTAAATTAAATGATATTTGTGAAGGAAATAATTCTTTGAAAAATAAGATTATTTTGGTGGAAAAAGAAAAGAGATTGTTTTGAAAGAAAATAACTCTTTGAAAAGAAAAATTGTTTCAAAAGAAAAAGAAAACATTTCTAAAAAGAAAAAGATTATTGATTCTCATACTCATGTCTCTTCTTTCAAAACTAATAATAATATTTGCATTATGAAGAAGAACATTGATTGTTTGGGCTTCACTTTGAGCCAATGTGCATTTAATCACTCTAAATTGGAATTCATATTTCACAAGAAATAAATTTCACATGTTCATGTACAAACCCCACATCATACATATGCACACCATGCTCACGCTCATACCACTCATATGCATGCTAGAGTGTACACATGTACACATTGTAGCCGCAAAGGTCATTTAGTAAAGTTTTATTTTGATAAGATAAATCATGTAAATTTTATAAATAAAAATGTTTGGCTTCCTTATAATACTAACCCTCGTGGATCTAAAAGGAAATGGGTACCAAAATCTCCACCTCTTGTGTTTGATGTAGGTGTGAACTTTCACACGACGTGAGAGATATGGTGCCTTGGTAGTGGATGCTTGAACTAGATGGACATACCAAATTGATTCATCGCTATCAAAGACGTTTGGTGGGAGGACCGCCATAGTTTGGAGACTTAGAGAATAGTTCATATGGTTTGGTAATTATCTCTAAGTCCTGTTTTAATTTACATGCTTTTATATTGATAATCTTTAGCATGTTGAGTTTTATTTTAAATAATCATGTTTTGTGATTCATGTGATGATTAGTTGTTTAGATGTAGTTTTCGTTAAAACTTGTGTTTATACTTGTACAAGTAGTGAGTTACACTTGATAATTATATGTTTGTGCTTCATTGTTCACTTGTACTCATTACATGTACATGTATAACCTAGTTTTGATGATTCATTCATTTACACTTATTTTTTTCTATTTTTGTACATGTTTTGCTTCATGTATATGTTATTTTTGTCTAAAACTAATAAATATACATGTATACCCTTAAGTCACTTGTCTTCGTGCAAAATTATATTATGGACTCGTTTGTGTTTGGAATATGTATGTATATTTTTAGTTCTGATAGAACATACATATACCTTGAAGTTTGGTTAATTTTAATGAAAAATAAATTTGTATGATTTTCATATGTTTGGATGTTTTGAGCTTTATTGTCTATTTTCATGAATATGCTATTCATATGATTCTTGTGCACTCACATTATTTTTATTTACTCATGACTTTATTTTCATGAGCTTTATATGAGCCTTATAGATCTTGAGTGACAATTTTTATATACTTAGCAATGTTTCATGACATATATATGATGTGGTTTCATTTTTGAAGGATCTTTAACTAGTTTTTCAAAAACTACTTTAAACTAGTTATCTATTCTTCATTTGGTAGTGTTTTCAATTTACAACTATTTTCAAATCTTATTTTTGAAAACTTCTACCCTTAAAGGGCGGATGGATGGGCGATCATACCTTGTATACCTTTATTGAATATTTTTTATCATGTGCATGAAAATGGTGGTAAGTATGAGTTATACACATAATCTTCATGAAATTTTATTTTTGTATACTCATATATGTTTCTTATATATGTATGCTTCAAATTTTAATTAGTATCAATTTCAATTAGTATTTTCATACATACATATATATGATTTGATTGTGTTTATTTTACAATATCTTTACATTCTTAAAACACAAATTATGTTTATGTTAAGTTTGATTTTATTCCAAATGTTAATTGGTATCTTTACAAGTTTATACATTGATTTCAATTGGTATTTATTTGATATCAAAATGTACTTCATGTTTCACCTTCAATTGGTATCAAAATTTACTATTGGTATCTTGAAATTTTTTTCAAGTGGTACTAATATTTATTTTTGTTAACTACTATTTGATTTCATTGGTATCAAAATTTATTTTGTTGACTTAAGAAATTTTAAAATTGTTTTAAAAAGTGATTTCAAAATTTTTTTTAAAAATTTTATTGATATGTATTACCTATATGTAAGGGAAGCTTAACATCTTCTCTATATATAGATTCATGTTGAGTGTATCTCACATTGAGGAGCTTGACTCTCATCTTTACGTGATACACGTGTGTAGGGAGAGCTTAACATCTCCACTTATACATTGCATATGCTTTATGTGGAGGGTCTAGTCATCCCTTCTCCATGTAATGTATGTATGCAGGGAGAGTTAACTTTACGTCTCTCTTCTTCATGAATATATATCGCATATACATCTTTATTGTTTGATTTGTCTTCACCCCTTTGTTGATGAATTGACAAAAAGAGGAGAAGAATTTTGAGAGTTTATATATGCATATTTATATCTCTGTTTATGCATATATGCTTGTCTAGTTTATACACTTTATTGAATATCTTTATTGTTTATTACTATGCATGAGTTAAGGGGGAGCTTCTATGAAGCTTATCTTTAATCCATGCATATATAACTCCATGAGTTTTTACATCATCAAAAGGGGGGAGATTGTTGGCCCAAAGGCCTATCACTCTAGTTTTGATGATGATTAACTCATATAGTTATAGTTTTAATGATCTTGTGTTTAATAAGTTTCAGATATTTGATCAAGATCTTAGTCGGTGTTTAACTTCAACAAAAAATTCTAAGTCAAGTTTTGGAGCTAGCACGTGTTGATTTAAGAGCCGGCGCTTCAAAGATCGCATCAAGTACTCAAGAGGAGTTTAGCTCATTGGATCAAGGTTTAGACCAAGTCAAGAAGGAAAAGAAGATTTTCAAGAGAAGGTTTTCAAGACTTGTGTCATGTTTGTAAGTGTTAAGATGTTATGTTTTATATAAAATATAAATGATAGATTAGTTGTGGATTGCTCAAGCTTATACACACACAAAAAAATTTATATGTGTTTTCATAAAACAGTTTTGATTTTAGAAAATATCATTTTAGTTTTTGAGCTTCAAAGTATACATCTTTATATTTTATGATTAGAGTTCATCAAAACAAATTTATATAGTTTATATGTGTTTTAGATTTCATCCATGCACATTGTTGGCTCAAAAGTTTAGAAAAATTTATTTGGTGATTCTATATCATATGCTTAGATTTTGTATTTATCAAAACTTATTTTAGAGCTTATTGTCAAAAATATAGAATATTTCATCTTATATATGTATTGAATCATATCCATACACATTAAGCTTCAAATGTGTTTAAAATATCTTATTTTTGTATTTGAAGAAGTTTTGAAAAAATCGTTTTTCAAATTGAAGATTGATTTTGAAAAATACAGATTTTTGTTTAAGCCAAAATTTCTATATCACAAAAATGGCTCAAAATGTTTGTTATTTGTACTTCAAAGTATTTCAATGAACTTATTTTTGTAGATTTTATGTGATTTCATGGGAATTTATAAGAATTTATTAAAGTTTTAATACCCAAAATATCAGACCTGGCCTTCTGCCGGTCGACTGTCCGGTCGACCGAGACAGAAGTCGGTCGACCGGGCGGTCGATCGATGTGCATAAAACGTGCACAGCCCTTTGGCTTGAGGGTCGGTCAACCGACCCCGTCGACCGGCCAGAGAGTTTTGCTTTCTGGATCTGGCCCCAGTCGATCGGGCAGTCGACCGGCAGGTCATTTGCTGGGCGCGGTCGACCGGGCGGTCGACCGGCAGGCCCCAACGATAAAAAATATGACCGACAACAGAATATGCTGCTGAGTTGGCTGCCAACGTCTATATTTTGAGAGGCTATAAATAAGCCATCTCTTGGGGCTATTTTCTACAGGATTTTGAGAGGGTTTCAAAGCCAGTTTTTCCTATGTCTCTTAGAAGTTTTCTCCACTTATTTTAGAGCTAATATTTCCATATCAAAAGGAGAGTTTTTCAATAGTATTTTCAAAAGAGATTTTTTTGAGCTTTTCACCATAATTCTATCTTGTTTTTCTCACACCAACTTGAGCTTTCCATAGTTATATCAATCCTCTAGAGATCTTTGTTGTGAGAGTTATTTTTGTGATCAAAAGAAGTGATCACAAGTTTACATCCTTGTATTGTAAGGAGTTGTAGAGGTTGTGGCCTCGGTGAAGAGAGTTTTGTGGTGATCAAGTGAAGTGATCACTAAGTGTTCCGACGTGTGGTTGGAGGAGCTGTAAGAGGTGCAGCCTCGGCAAGCTAGTGTGCTTGCATGTGTTGTTCTTGCGGGATCAAGAGAGGGACTTGCGGGTCCAAGAGTTCTAGTGTGAACTTGTTGTAGATGTTGTGGCACCGAGTGATCCAGTGGGATCGATTCTAGTAGAAATCCTTCGTAGTGTTGAAGGCGGGGACGTAGAGTAAGGGTGCTCGAACCTCGAAACAATTCTCCCGTGTTTGCGATTGCTCTCTCTCTGTGTTTATATATCTTGCATGCTTTTATTGTTTATCTCTTTATATGTTTGATATATCTTGTGCTCAATTGATATATGCTTGGGATTGTTTGCTCACACTTGTATTCAACCAAGAGAGCCATAGTGGCACCTCAACTCATAATTTAGAGGAACTTGAGATAGTCCAGAGCCCTTCGCCGAAATTTGGCTACACTCTTGTGTTATACTTTGTGTGGTTAGCTTAATACATTTAGTTTGCTTAAATAGTTTTTAATTCCGCATCATTTGCATTAGATTAGCTAGTACACACCTATTCACCCCCCCGCCCCTCTAGGTGTATTTTCAAAGTAGAATCAGAGTATGTCTCGAGTCATGTATGTTATAGTGTCATTAGGAGTTTGATGTATGTTATGGTGTGTATTAGGTTAGATATTGCACATGTGGTTACCGTGGTAAGCAGGTACATGGTACAGCCCAGAAGGGGGCACTGGGAAGCAGTGAAATGTATACTTCTGTATCCTAGAGGAAAGTCAGTTGTTGGTCTTATTTATGGAAGAGGTGATACGGTTTTAGATGTGATAGATTTGGATTATGCTAGAGATCTTGATGGGAGAAAATCATTGACTGGCTATATTTTCACCTTAGCAGGTTTCGTCATCAGTTGGAAGGCTTCTTTACAGTCTTCACTTGTATTATCTACCATGGAGGCAAAATATATGGTACTGACAGAAGCTGCTAAGGAAGGCATCTATTTAAAGAGTTGCTTAATGATGTTGGCTTCATCTGGAGAAAGCTATGGTATTCTGTGACAACCAAAGTGTTGTATGTTTGACAAAGGATCAAGTCTTTCTTGACAAGATGAAGCATATCGACATGAGGTATCATTCCATCCTGAGAAGAGGATTGAAAGCTATAGTATTCTGTGACAGTTAAAGTGCTATATCTTTGACAAAGGATCAAGTCTTTCCTGACAAGATGAAGCACATCGACATGAGGTATTTCATCCTTAGATGAGGATTAAGGTTAAGAAAATTGGTACAACCGACAATCTAACAGACATGTTGACCAAGCTAGTTCCCACTCGCAAGTTGATGCATTGCTTGGACTTGCTCAGTATTTGCATTTGGCAGTAACGGAATTCTGGCAATTTTATTCTCATTTTTTCCTCATAGGATTCAATCCAGTTAGGTTTGTCTTGAACCCTAATCCCTATTATCAGCTACCTACTGTTTAAGGACCTTTCCGGAGTTGAATCTGAAGCAGAGCGCTTGCGCGAAGCGAGGCTTCAGCGGTCATAACTTTGGTCCTGGTTCAGTTATTATTTTGTACACGTGCATGTTGAGGGGTATTCTGGCAATCCTGGATTGGTAAACAACTTTAGGTTATAAAGGGTTTTTTTTCCAGCCCTTATGTGAGGATCTTCGATTGTCGGAGAACTGTGAGAGTGCCTTGAGATCTGTGAATCTCTTTTGTACTCTGTAATTTTTCTGTTTCGAACAGCGAAACTATTTGCTGCTGCAAGAGGATATAGGACTTGCTCCGATTCTTGTTAATTTATTGATTTCGATTTCTGCTCTAACTCTAACAGAGGGTTACGCCTTTGCATGGCTCAAAATCCCCAACAATAGTGCCAGGGCCTAGGACCAGTGTCAATGATCTCCACAATTAGAAAAACCTGAAATTTCAATGCCTCCACCAAATTTACAAATTGATCATTGATAAAGGTTAATGTTGTCTGACCTTTATAAGGATTTTTTTGAATTTTTATCTGTCCTTGAAAGTGGATAAACTGTTTGACTCCTTTATACAGGAAACTGTTTTTGTATGACTTGATCTAATGTATTAACACCACCATACATGTGCTGCACTTGGCAAAAGCTAGCTGTATTGGAAGTGCCTGCAGACTGCATTATAACTTGCAAAGTCACTGATAGAATTTCTTCCCTGCTCCAGTGGGTTGGGGGTGGAGGGAAGGGCGTTTCAAGAGTTACCAGAGCAAGGTCAGTGAATAGTCTGTGCAGTATTGCGCCACTTCCCTCCTAAAACATGTTTCTGTTTATTCGTTTTGTTCGGTTAGAAAGGTGAGTTGGGAATTTCGGATTATAATTCCCATGCTGCTTCATTTTGAGCTAGCCAAATATGCAATCTTTTCCTGTCGGTTTATGCTACATGTCTATAATAGACATACAATAATCTATAGGCTAATTGTATTCATGACATGATATATTGTTAATCTTTATCTGAAATCTGTGATCCTTAATTATCACTGACATATTTCCCTCCAGAAAAATGAATCACTAATATGATCTGCTGGCCCAAAAGATTGAGATAAAGGATCTGTTGTTGTGAGTAATAAGATGGATAACTGCCAGCCTCACGAGGAGAAAAACCGATCTATATGTCGGAGGCAAGTCTTGAATCTGTGATCAACAATACCACAAGCAAGTGTGTATATATAACTACTCTTCACCAAATTCCTCGACATCATTACTGTTGTTGTCATTAATTAAAAATCAGGTGAAGTTCTGGTTTCATATTGGTAAGGTGGAGTGGAAATGAAGAAAGCAAACAGTTTTAGTGAAGAGTCCCAAAGTGAAAGAAATTATACCTCGCAATTTTTTTATTTCATGTAGCATAAGTTTCTTTTTCTTTGTTTTTATCATGGTTTTGGTGTTTGGAAGCTAAAGAAAAATATTAATATGGAAAAAAGATATAAAAAAACATTCTGATTGTTAATTACCTATGCAATGGTGTTGTGGAATCAGATTGTGTTTTATTAGTGGGATACTTTTTTGATCCCAATTTTCATTCTTCTTCAGCTCAGCAGCGAAGATAAGAAGTGAAGTCCTTTCTCCTTTCCGTACTGTGCGTATGTTCTTTTATCTTGCTTTCATCGCAAGTGCTTCTCTTGGAGGACTAATAACACTCCCAAGGCTAATATCTGCTTTGGCCAATTCATCAAGATCACCAGAACTTCCAGACATCTTAAAAGGTCTTGGTATAGATCTTGGGGCAGTTTTAGCATTTGCCTTCCTATATACAAGGGAAAATAATGCTAAGAATGCACAAATAGCAAGGCTATCAAGAGAGGAAGGGCTCTCAAAACTTAAGCTGCGAGTGAATGAGAATAAGATCATTTCTGTCGGTTCTTTGAGAGGAATTGCACGCCTGGTCATCCTTGCTGGTCCTGCCTCATTCATTGAAGAGTCTTTCAAAAGTAGCAAGTGTTCCGCCGAAGGTCTTGTGGAACGAGGGATACTGGTGGTTCCTTTTGCTACAGACGGGAAAACATTTGATCTTGAATTTGAAGAGGATGAAGAGGATGTCACTACTGATAGAAAAAAGAGACTCTGGCAGCTTACCCCGGTTTACACTTCTGAATGGGCCAAGTAAGACAAAATAATTAGAACCCAATTACTCTTAAGTTTCATCTTCTTGTTTATAGAATTTGTTCTCTTTCATGTACAGATGGATAGACGAACAGAAGAGACTGGCTAATGTCTCAGTGGATTCTCCAGTGTAAGCACTATAGTCATTGAGAATCATAGGAAGGTTGAAACTTAAAATCCCCATGTCTTTATGTTAGAATGACAAAATTGATTTATGTTCCTGTCAGATATTCTGATTATTCAGTTTCTGTGAAGGTATCTCTCATTACGTATGGATGGTCGTGTTCGTGGCAGTGGTGTTGGTTATCCCCCATGGAACGCTTTTGTTGCGCAGTTACCACCAGTGAAGGGAATTTGGACGGGGCTCCTCGATGGAATGGATGGACGTGTTCTATAAGATTCATTTTATTAAATATAGAGAAGTAAGTTCCTTTCAACTGTAATTCAGTTGTTATAATGCTTTATCTGCATTCTTCCTTGCACCAGATATTTGTTTGTTTATTGCATCACGTGTGTTTACAATGTGATAAAATTTTTTTTGAGGAAAACCCTAGCCGATGCATGAAAGGATGCACGCTTGTCGTGCAATAATAAATTTAATGCAATCATCTTTTCTTGCCAAACATGACACATCAGATTGCTATGCAAACTAGCAGGTCCTTGTCCAAAATGTTTTGAACCAAACAACCTGTATTGCGGCATAATCCTGAAACCATACAACAGAAATGATGCATATAGAGCGAAACTCTAAAAGTTGGAGACATAACGCTTCATTGTTGAAACCTTACCATAGTCTGGAATGTCAATCGGTCTTCTGGGATGTTGGAGAACCACATCTTGCTTCTGCCCTTTGATTTATGGACCACTGATTTACACATGAAGTTATTGCTATTGGCCAAAAGAGTGTTTGAGAACAGAGGCTTACTATGTGAACATTAACAATATATTGACAGGGGCAACAATGGGCTGAGAACAATAAGATGTGAATATGTCACTAGTTTACATAACCTTTCATCTTTACTACTTACCATACAAATTTTGTTGCGGACTATTGATTATGGTAGAACACATTTCAGCTCTAGTTTTTTTTCTTGAACTCTGGGTTTTATTTTATTTTTTTTAACATTACTTTAGAGATCTGAATGTGAATGTTCTTTTAAGAGATTTTAATGTGTTTATTTTTATCTGTATGATGGAGATCTGGGATCTAACCAATGGAACTTGCTAGAATGATAAAAATTAGGCAGAGTCCACAAAACTATATGCATTCTATGAAACAGCTCTTGGCCATGCACAACCCATTGTTTTTCTGTTCCTCTTTTATACTCAAGTGTTCTATCCTGCCAACATCTTTTGCAGGAGAACTCTAAACCTCCTGCAACGAACCTTCCAGCGTGCAGAGTGACTGACACGGCCCAAGATCGAAATTTTGGAAGTCCTTCCATCATTCAAGTTCGCTGTTTCTATCGCAACTATGCCTTAACTAGGGTTTTTGGGCATGCTTGATGTTTGTTCAAATATTTCTTTAGCATACAGGTAACACCACTGTAAATTTTAGTTCATATTGATGAAAATGTATGTTTAGAAGACAATTTGCAAAATTGTAATTTAAAATTTTTAGTCTAGACTTGTAAAGCAGAACAAAACAATACAAGCCAAATATTTGCAACCCCAACATCTTGTTCATGATTTGAGAGCTTCTTCACACCTCATCCACACCCCCCCCCCCCCCCCCCCCCCCCCCCCCCCCACACCACCCCTACCCTAAAAAAAAAAAAAAAAAAAATTCCGGTTTATCTTTCGCAATTATGTACATAAACTTTCTATATTTTCTTGGGTTGACAATTCAAACCGTTGATGGTGGTACAAGAGAGACACATCTGAAGTACTCAAGCAAAAGGATGGAGAAAAGCACATCAAGTGCATGGTATATCCAAAGAAATGAAGGAGGAGGGATAGTTGTAATTTCCATAATGTCACTGTATCTGGCTAGTTAATTTATAATATGCTGCATCAGTTCAAATTGTTATTTGAATATTGACTGTTAAACACAAAGCAACAGCAAATGTTAATGCAGTAACCAAAACATCTACAATATTGTCTGTAAACTTTAAAATTTCTATTCAAAATTGAAAATTTTATTGATACGGTTAGGAAATTTTTTGGTTCTTATCCACCTAAACACTCACCTAAATTCATGGATTACTTTTCTTTTTTCAAAACTGAACCAACCGAAACATTCAATTTTCATGACAAATATATATAATACCCTGCTCATTGCTAACAAGATTACTTCTCACATTTACTTGTAAAAATAGAATCGAACAAATGCAAAAAAAAAAAAAAAAAAAACCTTATTAGAAAGAAAATTTACAAGTCATTGAGGTCACTTTGTGTCTGTATTTGCACTACATCCATTATTAGGCTTTGTAACATGAGAAATCAAGAAAGAAAGAAAAAAAATTAGCAAATATAAATTGTTACAAACAAAGGGGGATGAGGTGCATGATATGACACATGGCCTATGCTTGTACAGACCATGGCTAACCTCTCCTTTCTCCTTTGAGGCCACATGCATGCCATGTATTGCATATTGCTTGCCCCGCCTCTTTTTTCCTCTATCAAAGTCCCCAAGGGATGTATTGAGGTCAGAGAGACAACTAATATCCTTCACATGAGCCCACTTCTGCCCCACACCGAGAGAGAGAGAGAGAGAGAGAGAGAGAGAGAGAGGCTTGCTTTGCTTGCATGCACATGGGCTTTGTTGATTTTGAGTTTTAACAGTTGGAGCAATGAAGGAGAATCTGATGCTGGTGACAAGCCCAAGTTTGCTACTTAAGCTAGCTAGTACAATCTAAGGATGATCATTGATCATGGAACAGTGTACCACTACAGTGGAGGGGGAAAACACGAGAAATCAAGGAAATAGTTTGTACTTGTGTTGTGTCCCTAGATTATGCATGTGTGTGTGTGTGTGAGGATTATGTTGCACCATTAAAAGTTTGCTATAGTCATAATATAAGGTTTTAACGAGACATATTCATAGATGGTAGACATTCAAGGGTTATATGTATAAGTTAGTGGATGACCACCATACCTCATCATCTTCTTTCTTATAAATGCATTTGTGAATGCAAGAGTTAGTGGGTGACCTCTTCACTTTCTCCCTTGTGAATGCATATTGTGAATGCATGAGATAGTGAGTAAACTCTCCATCTTCTTCCTTATAACCTATGCTTCTATATACGTATAAATAGAGGCTACAAATGAAAAAATATAAGTTTGAGAACAATTTTTCTTGTTTTCTCCTCTTATTTCTCTAAATTTTTCTTAGTTTCATAACACGTTATCAACATGATTCTTTTGTTCCCAACTAGGGGTGAGCAGAGTTGAGGTATAACCGAAATAACCGACCGAAACCTGAACCCTAACCAAACCGCTCTAGTTCGGTCGGGTGGCTTCCGAAACCGAACCCGACCAAACCGAACCGAATGATGGTCTTTACAATACTCGTTTACCTTTACTTGTTACCACTCCTACACGTGAGTATACAAAAGCAACAGTAAATCCACATAGCTAAAATCCTAAAAATGTCTTTGAGCATGAGTCTAACGAACAAGAGACCTAGGGAACACCAATAACCATGCAACAACATCCCATCTACAATGATGAAAAATCTCATAGTGCAAAAATTTCCCTTTTTTACTTATGTTTTCTCTTTTTTTTCCTTATTTGTTATTAGTATTTAGTTTAGACATCGCGTTTCATTTGTAAGTAAAAGAGTATGTTTAATTGACCAAATTATAGAATTTACAAGTTGGAAGAATCAAAATGTTCCACCAGTAGAATTCAAAGTCATACATTTACAAATTTACATAGCTTGCAGTATATCAGAGTGCAAAGCCGAAAACACAACTGTCCTAATGATGCTTATTGGGATGGACCTTGTTACACATGTGAGAGGTCAGCAAGACAATTTTGTTTTATACCAGTGTCTAAAATCTTACCAGAAAATTCCACTTCTTTCTTTTCCCTGCTCTTCTTTCTTCTATATTTGAGGCAATGTAAAATGCAACAGATAAGATGTTTAAAAGGCTCACCTGAAGAAGCCCACCAAATGGATACAATTGTTTTCATATCAGACCGTAAAGAAAAAAACCATTAAAAAATGCAAGAAATAATGGAAATATATGACCCTAACTGAAAAAACTGAAAAATCGAACCGAACCGAGTCAGTTCGGTTCCCAAGTCTAATCGGTTTGCTTTGATTTTGCAAAAATTAAGAAAAACCGAATCGAACCGACCAATGCTCATCCCTATTCCCAACTGAGAGATGACTTAAATTTTATGGTGATTTAAATGTGCTTGTCTCAATTTTGTAAGATCTATATCATGGTTTCAAACATCACTCGTTCCCGATATATTTCAAACATTTTTCTCATGAAAGATTAATCTTTTTTTATTCATAATGAACTTGAAGTTCACGACTTAAAAATTTAAACCTGAAGTTTTAAATGATTATAGAATATGAAGTTCTAAATTACTCAAATATGCACCTGAAGTTTACAACTAAAAAATTTTAAACCTGAAGTTTTAAATGGTTATAGAATCTGAAGTTCTAAATTGAGACATAAATTTAGAGCCTGAAGCCCTAAATTAATAGGACTCGAAACCTATAGTTTCGAGTAAATATCTTTCTATTTGATTTCTAATTTGAATATCTTAGAAGGTCCCGTACCTGTCATACTGTAAGGCACCTTGTCGACTTATATCAACCATCAATTAATGCAAAAGGGAAAAAAAAAAGAAATAAACTTCACTGATTTTGATGATATTTTTGGTGATCAACAAAATAAATCAATGAATGTCTTTGTCACTCCAGTGAGTAGTTTCCTAAGAAATTAATCTACGACCAAAATAGCGAAGTGGGTATAATTAAATCACAGAAAACAATCGCAAACACACTGAACTTACGTGGAAAATCTGAAAGGGAAAAAATCACAGACAGGAAGAGATAAATTCCACTATGCCAATGGCGATTACAGGTGGGATTCTCCGGTGTGCTAGGGTTTTTGGATTCAAATAATCATCCTTATCCATGTTGAAAGGGATTTTCTATTTATACACGTAGTGTCTGTTTAGATAAGGCTGCAGAGTTCAGCTCTGTTTAAACACCTAACCTCTTATCACAAAGGCGGTTAGAGTTGAACAATATGGTTTGTACTGATTGGGTGAGAGTCCATCTCTATCTGGTAGTCTGTGTCCAGTTGTAAATGTGGTTGATCCGTTCTCGAACTGTAACTGCCGAATTCAAATAGAGATTTGGCTTAGAGATAAGGATTCTTACAACTGATTCTATCTCTTCTTTCTAACTAGACAAACCACTCGGGTTTGAATCAATCGAGGACTCCCGCACGGAGGTTTTGGAAGTTGCCACAGTCGCTCGCCTGTTTGGTGCTGGATGGACACGTGACGTGATCTCGAGGAGGTCGGAAACTGACCACTACAAATGCTCCCTCTGCTCCCTTCTCTTTGGAGGAAATTAGGAACTCTCCCTCGGGGTATATAGGTTCCCGGTGACTTTGAAAGAGGGAGGGGAGTAGATTGAGAAGGAAACTATGGACATGGTCTCGGGTCGATTTATTGTTGCTAGCGGCGTGCGCGGCTCTAGAGGCTAGCAGAGTTTTAAATGTGCGTCACATCCACTGCAATGCTGATCAGGTTACTGTTACTTTTGTGGAACGCGGCTCTCGAGGTGGGTACCGCGTATCTGAAGCAATAATTTTGATCTGATCCGTCGTAATATGTGTAAGGCCCCGCTCGAGTGACGATTCATTTCCCTAGGGTTAAGTGATTGACATAAACCTGCACAGAAAGATACAGAAGTTTAAAAATAAATTGCAAGATTCTCAATTCTACCACTATCGTATGCGGCTTTGTAGGTCGTGATCTACAAGGAGGGACTTGCGATGGAAGCGTGTTGATAAGTTCTTTTAAAAGTTCTTCTATGTTTTTACAAAGAAAAGAGAAATAAAAGATATGTTAATTTGGAGAAGAGTGAAATATAAAAGAAGATGGTGATTGTGTTGGTGTTGTTGTAAAAGAAAGAAAAAACTAAGTTAAAAAGATATAAAAAAGTAAAGTAAAGTGTTGGTTTAAAAGGAGTGTTCTAAACTAAGAAATAAGGAAAGGAAAAGAAAAGAACACTTACCTCTTCGGTGCTTACTTACCTTGGATCCGTTACAAAAATTTACCTTGGCTTGAGGTGATCAAAGCATGACGTATAGGAATTTTCCCATTCCTATTCTAAACTACGAAATAAAGGTGCAAGCTTAAACTAACTTAGAAATGGTTGTTCATCACCATAAGCCATCAATGACACTTACAAGGGCAAGACAGTTTTGAGGCTATAGGATTCATTTGGATTACGAGCACCTCAGAGGAAAGTAAATAAAAACAAGAATAACATGAAATGTAACCTTCGATTCAATTAAGTAACAATAAAAGAAAAGAAGAACATTTACACTGGTGTCACTCTCAATACAGTCTTTACTTTCATTCTCTCATGAAACTCTTATCTCTTCTAAGTTATATCAATGAAATTGAGAATTACATTAGAAAGAAAAATAAATATGTAAGTTAAAACTAAAGCAAAATCTAAACATAACTCTCTGCTCAATCATTCTTCTGGCCTTCAGAAATGCTAGTTTTTATAGGTAAAATGGAAGAGGGGAGAGCGTGAGAAGAAAGGGAAAGCAAACGCTCCCCCTAGGGCCTCTAACAAAACTGCGAAAGGCGGCTATGGCCGCGTTTTCGCGGACTGGATGTGGCCACATACCGAGAGCGTAGACTCCTGATCTCCTGTTGGCTCCTTTTGTCCAGATGGTTTTTCAGTTAGGTCCCTGGATTTGATGATACCACTGTTGATCTTCAGATAGCCAAAATGGATTTATAAAAATCTGAATTTTAACCGATTTTCATTTGGTGTGATCTTTTGATTTGCTCTGATCTTCAACCAATCTCCTTAATATTTATCCCAATCCTTGATTTTAATTTAAACTCATTTAAATCACAATTCAAATGGGCTTTTGGGCTCGTTCCTTTTCTATTTTTTTTAGTAAAGGCCTGCACATCATTTAAACAAAAATACTATTACAAAGCAGAGTTTATTATATAATAAATATGGGATGTGATGATAAATATGCAATATCAGTAACCGATCACACCCCCACACCTATCTTTTACTTGTTCTTGAGCAAAACAAATAAAAAGTAAAATAAAGATAACCTAATCTAACTCACTTTCGTACGAATCACGGTTGCACTTAGCACGTGCAAAAAGCTGTTAAACCTCTAGGTTACCTCTATGGGACAAATTTTATCTCGTGAGGGTTTTCAGTGGATTACACCCACAAAATTCGAAAAAAAAGAAACAAAGTGTTAGTATCTTGAAAACACATTTTGAAAAAATGAGCTAAGTATTTGAAGTATTATTGTAAAAAATCAAGTAATCTATAAGTTATAGGAAAATCGAACTTTTCATTCCTAAACTTAGTCTCTATTTAAAAATTGTTATCAATCAAGGTAAGGAGTCAAACTATATTTCTTATCTAGTCTATTATTTTACCCTAAGTCATATGCACCTTCGTGATCATGAAATTTTGACTCGGAGTTCTTCAACTCTAACTCTTATGCCATATTTTTATAAATTTTTGGTGGTACTATCCCTTAGTCCTATTAGGCTTTCTAATCTGCCCATGTAACGAGCCTTAGGTTGTGACTCTCAACTAGACGGTCTTAGGGCATCGAGTGAGAAAACACCCTAAGAACTTAAGGACTCGAGCAAACAAGGCCACAAAACTAAGGATTTTATTAATTATATGGACCACTTTTAGGCGTGAATACTTATGCTTTATGAGACACAAATACCAAACTTAATCAGAGAATTATATATATATATATATATATTTCTTTTTTCTTCTTCTTATTTTAATAAGGTATAAGAATCTTTATTTTTGAACTCTAAGTGTGTAAGTGTATAAAGTGTGCATATTTTATCAAGGTAAAAATCAAGACTAAATTACTTTTCAAAATTTTCTTCCTAACATTAAAAATCAAACAAATAATCTTATTTTGACCGAATATAAGAAATCCTAATTATGATTCTCCTATTCCTTAAAATTAACTTAATTTTTTACAAAAAATAGGTCAAAATATTGTTTCCCTTTTTAAAATTTTTTTAAAAGCAAAGAAAATGTTATATATTTTTTATAAATTAAAAAAATTTATGTTATGTTAGAACCCTCCCCCACACCTATCTCATGTATTGTTCTCAATGTATGAATGAATGCATATATGTATGAAAAAGAAGAAGGAAAGAAAAAATGTTACCTTAAGGTGGTGGTTCCGGTGGTGGTCGGATTGGGCCAAGCGTTGCTGCCCAATCAAGATAATGTGGTGGTTCACGGAATCCACCTTTTATGATTTCTTTTCTATTTACATATTTATAATCCCCAATATGATTAGGATCATGCAAGATCCTATCATGAAAATTATCCCCTTTATACGACCAATCTTGGAATATCATCTCGGAGTCATTATGATCTATACTTTGGTCCAACAATAGAATGTGATTTTGTGCAATAGATGATTTGAGCTCTGGGATGAAAGGAACGGAAACCAACACTAACTCGGGTACATGACTCAAATCAAGTTTAGGTTCAAGAGTCGGTTTCGGTTCAAGAGTTGAGTCCAAATCAAAAAATTGATATTTACATTCTTTTCCCAACAATAGAATGTGACTAAAAATAGGTGGTTCATGATCTAAATCTCTAGATATGGGAGTCAGATTTGGCTCGGGAATTGGGTCCAAATAGGGTAAGGATACCAGAGTCAACAATGATTCAAAATTTGGAACTGAATCACAAAATTGAAGATCGAGTTCACATTCATATTCAAGTTCAATTTCATTAAAATGAAAACTTGCCAATTTGTCAATGGTTTGGTATTGTTAAGTTCAAGATGGTGTTTTGAAATTGAATCTTGGTTGAAGTTTCTAAGACACCATGATTCTTGATTCTTATCAATATGGTTAGGGCAATCAGAATTGGTCAAATATTGACAAGGAAGAGTTTACTCTACCCTATAAACATGGTTCAGTTGACTCATTAGTGCTTCTAACCTATTGAAGGAATCATTTTGGGACTGAATCATGGATTCCATACTCTTTCCTAAGTCGATAGGTTCTTCTTGTTGTGGGGCTTGGAACATGCAGTAGGGATCTTGGATTTGGAAATTTTATGGGATTGTGAGTCCATCATGTTTTGTACTTGTCGTTAGGACTCATGTAAAGCTTCTAGAATCTTTTCGAAATCAGATTTTTCCTCTATAGGTTGTTCGAGAAAAGAAGAAGCTGAATGTTGGTAAGGTGATTGATTAAATGACTCAGGGGAGTTGTATCCCCACTGACTCAGTGAAGAGTGGAGATGATAATTATTCCAGTCTTGTTCATAATATTGAGACTGGGGCATATATTAATGTAACACCCCGTTCCCGAAATACGTACTTAGATACATATTCAGATTTTTTGATCGTATTTTTTGATTTACTTTCCGTATTTGTTTTTATTTTATGATTATTTATGCGATTTTTTTACATTGGATCCGAATTCGTGGACTCAGAGTCAGCCCTAATCTGAACCGTAGAACCATTCCCAATGTATTGCTCAATTTGGTCTTTCTGAAAGTCAGATTTGACCGATTTTAATTTCAAACATCATTTTTCAATATTTTATATTTTTTATGACATTCTGGAATTGTTCTGAATTAAATTATAAAATTTTCAAAATCGGTGTTGACCAGTATCGCTGTTCGATTTCAGGATTTTTAATTTACAAATGGAGTTAAATTTTTAAAATCAACTTTCATACTATTTCTTAGAATCATATTTTCTACCTTAGTGCATTTTTAGAGACTTTTCTGAGTTTATCGAAGTTCGACCGGTTTTGGTGTAGACCAGTAGATCTCAAGATTTTTATTTTGAAAATAAAATTGAATTTCTTAAATCTGATTTCGTCATGTATCTTAAAATAATATTTACTATTTTTAAGAATTTTTGGAGAGCTTTCTAGTTACTTCAATTTTTCAGCATTTTTGGAGTTTTCGGTGTTTTCTCAGATCCGGGTTTTCACCCAGATAATTTCTTTTTCTTTTTCTCTTTTCCAAGTTTTCTCCCCCCACACATTCTTTTCTTCTTTCCTTTTCTCTAAATTTCTCCACCATACAAAATCCCCAAATATATCTCTACACCCGCTGCTTCTCTCTCCTCCCCCGTCAACTGGCCGATGCGAACCTCCCCCAGCCTAACGCGAGACTCCAGGTTGAGCGCAAGGCTCCTCTTCCCTTCCCCTATAAAAATCACCTCCCTTCTCTAATCTCTCATTTTTCCTTTTCATTTTTCTATCTTTCTCCCACTGCCCATTCTTCCTTTCTCTTGTGAACGACCGCCTCCACCAGCACCCGCGCTCATAGCTCTGGCGTCCAGCTTTGGCCAAGCCCCCGCCGGCGGCGGCCTACCTCCGGCGCCCCCAACTCCTCCCCTCTTCTCTAATCTTTTTCTTTCCTCTCTAAATCTCACCTCCTCCTTCAATTTCTTTTAAATTCCCTTTCAATTTTTCAATTTATCCTCACCACCGCCACCCACCACCCAAATCCGGCCACCCACCACCCAAATCCAACCACCACCCCTCCTCCTTCCCTCTTCACAATCAATCTCTTCCCTCCTCTAAACTCAACCACCATCTCCAATTTCTTCTAATTTCTCCTCTAATTTCACAAATCCCCCTCAACGACCATCTTCTACACATCCTCCTTCCTCATCAACATCCCCACCTCCAATTTCAAATCCCAATACCATATTCATCATCTCCACCAACTCAATCCAACTCCACCACCATCAATTTTACCCCCTCAACTTCACCACTCCCCCATGCCCGTGCACCACTCCCTGCTGGCTGCGCGGCCCATCTCTGCCAGGCCCACGCCTGGCTGTGAGCAAGTCAGGCCGTGGCCTGAGCAGCAACAGCAGCTGCTACTCTCTCCCCCCTCTCTCTATATATATTTTAATATATATTGGTGGCGTGCACGTGTTCTAGGGATTCCAGATTTTTGCGGGGTCTTTTCGAAGATTTTAGGTGAGTGTCCTCACATTTTTGGGTTTCCCTGCTTCGACGGGTGAATTTTATTTATTTGTCTAAATGAAGTAATTTTTGGAACTGTATATTTGTAGTGGTGTGATTGTATCGGTGTTGTGGACATGTAACCATGTGTGTTTGTACCAGTGTGAGTGTGTACTTGTATTTACACATGGCCAAGTGCCTAGGACTGTACATATATTAGATCTGTGACGAATGCATATAGTAGTATAGTTTAAATTCATGTACATATACACTGCTTGTGATGTGATTTATTACTGCTTAATAATATGCGTGGCCGACTCTTCATGGTCATTTAACCTCTGAGATTTCTACTCCGCCTCCGGGCCCTATCAGCCTCCGGGCTTCATCACTCCGTGGTAGTCTAGTCATTATCATGCTGATATGTGTGCTCTGTGGTACTAACATCTCGTACAGGTACGATACTCAGCCTCTGAGCTGTGTTTAGCCTCTGGGCTTTTTATACCTAACCTTCGGGTTACGTTTAGCCTCCGGCTCTCATGCTCCGCCTTGTAGGCGAGCCTAGCCTCAGTGCTCTATTGCTAACTCCGCTTGAGTGTAGTTACGCCGTGAGCGATAGCTGTATGTTATCGTGGCATCGTCACGAGCGAAAACTATGCCGAGCGTGATAGCCTCTAGCCCTGTATTCTAGCCTCACTCCAGCTTGTCTAGCTTCGCTTGATTGTTCACTTATATGCTCGCTTACTTTTTTCCTATTTTGTGCAACCTCCGATTTCACCACTCTACTGATAGATTAATGATCACCTATTATATGCCTGTGTTTGGTATTAACACCTCTGCAGGTACCTACTATGCATTTGGGCCTATTAGCCTTTGGGCTCTCACCCACTTCCTCGAAAGAGGAGTGAGTCAGACCGTCAGGTCTTTTAGCTATGCCTGGTAGGTGGACCTAGCCCTCAACGCTTTGCCGCTAACTTCGTTTGAGCGTAGTTACGCCGTGAACGCGGCTTCACCACACGCGGTAGAATAGCATTCATATGCTCGCTCCGTCGTATGCGTTTAGCTGTACCACGAGCGGTAACCACGCCGAACGTGATGGAGTCTAGTGCTGTATGTTAGCTTCGCTCCAGCTTGCTTAGCTTCGCTTGGATGTACGCTTGCTTGCATGTCCGCTTGTCTTCTTGATAATTCAACTATTATCCTTTTCTTGATGGTTGTGAAGAGTTTGAAACCTGAATTGATTCTATTTTTCAAAACTGTATTCCTTTCCTGTATTCGTACTGATCCTCTGTATCGGTACCATTTTCTTGCATTCATACCGATCTTCTGTATCGGTACCATTTTCCTGTATGCGTACCGATCCCTTGTATAAGTATTGTTTCTTGTATAGTGATATCTACTATGCTTACCACCTGACATGCTATTACTTGGCACCTGACTCCTGCTTGTTATCACCTGACACCTGTTTGATATCACTTATCACCTGCCATGACTGATACATGACTTGTAATTATCACAATACAGGAATGATGACCTGATATCTTGACATATCCTGACACACACACACACACACACCCCACCCCAGCACAATCTGTACTCCTGATACTCCTGTACTCCTGACATTTCTGACATGCTCTTGCTCATTCCCGCACACTGATAATTATCTAATAAACTATAAAAAAGATAACTTATACCGGGCAAGGGGAAACTGATGGATTTCAAGTGGTAAATATGTTTACAGTGGTATTAGGTATGTTGTGCAACTCCAACTTTCAGATTTACTTGAGGGCCTCCACGTGTCCAAGGGGAGAGCTGACTCTCTACCTCTTGTTATATTCTTGAATGGGCGTAATATAAGACCCACCTTCCTGTTTGCCTAGCTGCAGGTTCCTGGTCAGCACCGGAACATCCTGGGCCGTGGTCCCGAGTATGTATGGGACCACTGTAATATAACACGTTGTCTCATCATCACTTTTCAATAACAACCTCGACTTACTCATATATGGATGTATGTGTGTTGGGATGCTAGGGCACATACCTAGATATATGGGTAGGATGATTAGTAATAATAATAAAGAGCTAATCAATAATTCACCGTGTGATTTTGCAATTCGGATTGGATACACTCGGATTACAGTAACATGGAGCATAAGGTATATAGATGAGGGTTTCCTTATTTGAATTATTCCTTCGATGTACTTGTCTCATGAAGTCGTAATCTGAGCTTGTACAGCTGGTTTTGCCTGTGTTCGGTGATCAATTTTATCGATTTTCTATCAGTTTTATGATGTTTTCTTAGTTTAGAAGACAACCCAGGTTATATGAACTCAGGATACAGTGGCGTGAGGTATATAATATATATATATATATATATATATATATATATATATATATATATATATATATATATATATATATATATATATATGAGGGTTTCCTTATTTGGATTATTCCTTCGACGTACTAACCTTACGAATCGGTAATTTGGGCTTATATAACTGGTTTTACCACATTTACTTTACTTGCTACATCCTTATCTGCTCCTGTGTACCTGTGCTCACAACACGATTTTCAATACATGCTCTTTGACTCAGATTTATTGATACACGTGTGCTCATCTATGCACGCCACTTGGCATTCGCCACTCCACTCGTTAGAGAGTTCTGACTTTCCTAGATCCTCATGTCCAGATCCCAGAGTTTGGAGCTTGTGGATTCTCTCCGTTGCTGATCAGAGATGCGCAGAGGAAGTGTGGACCACCGACAGACCATCCAGAGCCCTATCCTTCCAGCCCCTCTGCTCGTCTCTCGAGTTTTCCTTTTGTAACTCGTGAGCACCTTTTGTACTATTCATATTTGTATATCTCTTTGTATTCTAACATTTGCGCTTATCAGTGATGTAATATTCTTATAATATTGTGTCACATCCTGTGATAACTTTGTAATTGTACTCATATGTTGGAATGTATAATGCATTACGTGCTTTCGTACTCTGATTCTTGCCTGTACTAATGCTTAGTGTTTATATGTGAGGGTATTTTCGACTACATATATATGTCGCAATAACGTCTCCATATCTGCGGGATCGGGGCGTTACAGGATGGTATCAGAGCTAGGCTCTCACATCCATAGTATAACCAGTCGGCAAATTAATGGTAATAAAATTTGCAACTGGTATACATGAGTCCTGATTATACAATCCAATTAAGAGTGCAGAGTTATCTATTTCTTCTTGATCTTTCTTCCTTTGATTCCTGAATCTCTTCCATTTTTTTCCTATTTTGACTTTCGTAGTTTTATACCAACTTAAGATATGGATAGACTGGACATGTAGCGGCAGAGGGCTGAACGAAGCCATTATACGATCTCTTCAATTAACTCTATGAAGCTCGGGTATTCTCAGAGTTGATTTACAGTCAGACTATTATCCAGAAGATGGCATTCATGAGTCATCTTAGTTATTAGGAATTCTTGATCATGTCCTTCAGAGCCACAATGCCTATCAGTCTTTCTGGATTTGATGAGCCACGAACCCCACTAGCCTCGCCAAGTAAGAGTCGTGACTAGCCACGCGAGATCAACCAGGTGTGGGCTTTGTTGCACCCTAGCGCTTAGCATTTAGAACTGTGTTATGCGATGACTTCGCCGCAAGAACTCTGCCAAGTGCGAGCCTTGCAGAGCGTTAGCTCCGCCGCTCCTTACTGATTAGCACCTAATGCTTTGTTATGCAATGGCCCTACCTGACCATGACTTCACTCATGGCTAGTTCTGTCAGAGTTTAGCATCCTAGCCTCGTTTCCCAGATTTCTCCCGCCTAACGTGTTGCACAGACTTAGTGAACTAAGTTTTCTTGCTGCATCTGAACTAATTTGTCAAAATCTTTATTGATAATCTATCCGGCCACCCTTGCAGAGCTTGGGTATTTCCTAAATATTCATTTATAGTCGAGTTATCATTCAAAAGACGGTTGTTTTACACTCTTGGTTATGACTTTTAGAGTTATCATCTCCTTGTATTCACAACCTGTTATTATCAGTTTTCTTTATTCATAATCTCTTCTGTCAGGGTTCTCTTTATTTTTGATCTTCTGGTCTACTCCCGAAATAATGATAAGTATGCAGTACGTCAGAGAATTCCACTGCAGACTCTTCGTCATGCATAACTTCATGCCACGTTGGGATTCTATATTATTCTATAGATTTTTATGAATTTCTATGGGTTTCATCGGCTTTATCTCGCAGTTCAAAAGAAATATTACTGATTATCTCACCTATTCAGTTTGCTTCATATTATTCAGACGGGTCAGTCTACTGAAGTTCAGGCATTAATCTTTTATTAGCAAACATCAGGTCATTATTATTATAGTACCGTCAGAAGATTTATACGGTGAAAGTACAGAAGACGTCTAGGTCCAAAGATATCGATCAATTGATTTGTGAGCGTTACCCTTAGTTACTCATATCTTAATTGATATTATTCTCATTCCTACCTTTCCTGTGTTCATTTCCCCTTATCGAAATTTCAATGACGAAATTTTTGTAAAGTGGATAGAATGTAATACCCCGTTCTCAGAATACGTACTTAGATATGTATTCAGATTTTTTTATTGTATTTTTTGATTTACTATCCGTATTTGTTTTTATTTTATGATTATTTATGCAATTGTTTTGTACTGGATCCGGATTCGTGGCTCGGAGTCAGCCCTAGTCTGAACCGGGAAACCGTTCCCAGTGTATCACTCAATTTGGTCTTTTTGATAGACAGATTTGACTGATTTTAATTTCAAATATATTTTTCAGTATTTTAGATTTTTCATGATTTTCTGGAATTTTCCTGAATTAAATTGCAAAATCTTCAAAATCGGTGTGACGGGTATCGCTAGTTGATTCCAGGATTTTTAATTCACAAACGAAGTTGAATTTCTAAAATCAGTTTTCACATTATTTCTTAAAATCACATTTTCTACCTTAGTGCATTTTTAGGAATTTTTCTGAATTTATCGAAGTTCGACCGGTTTTGGTGTCGACCTGTATTGCCGGTCGATCTTATGATTTTTATTTTGAAAATAGAATTGAATCTCTTCAATTTAATTTCACCATGTACCTTAAAATAATATTTACTATTTTTGAAATTTTTTGGAGAGCTTTCTGAGTTACTTCAATTTTCAGCATGTTCGGAGTTTCCGGTATTTTTTCAGATCTGAGGTTTTCACCCAAGTAATTTTCATTTTCTTTTTTCTAATTTTCTCCTCCATACGTTCTTTTCTTCTTTCCTATTCTTTTTTTTTCCTTTTCTTTTCCCTAAATTTCTCCACCATACAAAATCCCCCAAATATATCTCCACACCCACTGCTTCTCTCTCCTCTCCCAGTGATGCGAACCTCCTCCTTCAACTGGACAATGTTCGAAAGGATTAATTGTATTGAGAAAGGGTTTAGAGTAAATCGTTGATTGCCGTGTACCGATGATCAAGAACTTCGAATGTATATGCAGGTTTACTTTACTACTTCCGAATCACCGTTCGTAGCATAAGCTAGGACAGGTCGTATCCGCAGGGAGGGTTAGCAATAGAAGCATTCAAGGTCTATATTGAAATCTTCGTGAAGAAAAACGAAGGTTCTTCTTTGTTTTAAAAATGAAAAACAAAACGATGTGGAAGGTGAGTGAAAAATCTTTGAGGGTTTTGTAAAGGAAAGAAAGAAACGAGAATAAGGATGGAGGGAGAACAGAGATATTTGAAAAGAGAAAGTTTTCAGAAGAGAGGTTTTTTAAGTATGATATAAAGAGAAGCCATGACTAACTAACATTCTAATTTACTAACTTACTACTCTCGTTGGGTGATGCATGCCTCATTTTGATTCATCGATAATGGTATGTCTTACTTTGCCAAGTCCTTGTATTGTCCCATGTCGAAGGTGTTTCTTATCTAGGCTAGGCTAGTTGCCTCCTTGTATCATTGGATCCCTAAATAGATTTTCAACAGTGGAACAAGGATAGTCACTCTTAAAGATGCTAAGAAAACATGCAAGATTCATTAGTCCATCAAAGCTATAATAAAGCGAGCATGAAATAAGAAACTTTTAATGTAGTCATTAACATAGTGAAGTGCTCCATCTTCATGTTCCATCAAGGCACTTGTTCTAAAGATAAGACTCTAAGTGAGGCTCACATGAATCATATGGAGGGGGAACTTAGCATTTGCAAAGAATAAAAAGCAACTCATCTTCATTGGGGGTAAGATAGACTTGTAATTTGCAAGACTAAAAAGAAGAAAGCATCCAATGAATCATATAAGTTAGCAATCACCCAAGAGTTAGTAGTTAGTAAAATTAAAAGTTAGTTAGTCATGTTATTGAATTAGCTAGACATGAAAATAAAGAACAAGCAACAGTTCATTGTAGAAATTAAATAGAAGAAAGTAAAAGCTTAAAGAAAATAATGCACTAGAACAAGAAAAGATTGGAAGATTGAAAGCTTGATCCTTGTATTGCGTTGTCACCGTCTCCAATTACAAAGATTGCTCACTCTCACTCTCTCTTTTCTGGATTCTAGAAGGAGAAAAAGAAAATTACATAAGAGACTAAAAGAAAACCTAATAATTTCCCTATAAACAATGCTCTTTTCTCCTCCCTGATTACAGAGGCCCTAGGGGTCTATTTATAGTCTTCATGAGAAGAGTCCATCCCACTTCAGCCGTTGGATCCAAATCTGGATCAACGGCCAAAGGATTGCCGCGGATCCGTGGCACAAGCCGCGTTTCCTCGGCCGTATCTTGGCCGCTGCGCCAGCGGATTTTTCTGCCCTTCTGTTGTGCCTCGTATCCCCAACTGGATTTTCTAGAGAGTGAGAATACTCTTTGGGTCTATTCAGATTTGGGCTTTCTTCTTGTGGGCTTCTAAATTACTCTTTAATTCCTTAAAAAATCATAATTGTTGGGCCTCTTCTCCATTAAACATTGGACCTGAAAAAAGAGAGAAAAAAGCAATAACAATCCAACATTTATTCACATAAAGCATAGTATGGTGGTACAAAATAATGCATAAATGAACTCCAATCAGACAACGCGAAGCTCCCCCAACCTAACGTGAGGCTCCAGCCTGAGCGCGAGGCTCCTCTTCCCTTCCCCTATAAAATCACCTCCCTTCTCTAATCTCGCATTTTTCATTTTCATTTTTCTATCTCTCTTCCACTACCCATTCTTTCTCTCTCTCTATGAACGGCCGCCTTCACCAGCACCCGCGCCCCCAGCTCCGGCCAAGCCCCCGCCGGCAGCGGCCTACCCTCCGGCGCCCCCAACTCCTCCCCTCTTCTCCAATCTCCTTCCTTCCTCTCTAAATCTCACCTCCTCCTTCAATTTCTTTTAAATTCCTTTCAATTTTTCAATTTATCCTCACCACCACCACCCACCACCCAAATCGGCCACCCACCACCCAAATCCAGCCACAACCCCTCCTCTTTCCTCCTTCATCATCAATCTCCTTCCTCCTTCTCTAAACTCTACCACCCTCTCCAATTGTTCGGAATTGGGAGTTTTACTAGTATTCAGAGAGGGGTTTAGAGTAAACCTTTGATGTTCGCGTGTTGATGTTCAAAAGCTCCAAATGTATTTGTGGGCTTACTATACTCCTTCCGAATCACCGTCGTAGCACAAGCTATTACGGGTCGATTCCACAGGGAAAGTTAGTGATAGAAGCATTCACGATTTTTTTATATTGAAATTTTTCAAGAAGAAAAACGAAGGTCCTTCTTTGTTTTAAGAAAAACAAAATGATGGAGAAAGTGAATGAGAAATTCTTTGTGGGTTTTGTAGAAGAAAAAGGAAAGAATGGAAAGAAAGATGAAATAAAAATGGATGTATTTTGAAAAGAGAACGTTTTAAGAAAAGAAACTTTGAAGTACTATAGGAAGAGAAACCATGACTAACTAACACTCTAATTTACTAACTTACTAATCTCATAGGGTGATGCATGCCTCATATTGATTCATCGGCAAAGATTTGTCTTGCTTGTTTAGTCAATGTATTGTCCCATGTAGAGGATGAGTTATCTTCTCGGCTTGACTAGTTGCCTCATTGATTCATTGGATAGATTTTCAGTGATGTAACAAGGATAGTCACTCAAAGATATGCTAAGAAAGAAAATACAAGATTCATTAGTCCATCAAAGCTATACTTAAGCTAGCATAAAATAAGAAAATTGTACTATTAGTCATAAGCATAGTTAAGTGCTCCATCTTCATGTTCCATCAAGGCACTTGTTCTAAAGACAAGGCTCTAAATGAGGCTCACATGAATCATATGGAAGGGGAACAAGCATTTGCTAAGAATTAAAAGTAACTCATCTTCATTGGGGATAAGAGAAACTTGAAAATTGCAAGACTACAATAAAGCATCCAATGATTCACATGAGTTAGCAATCACTGAAGAGTTAGTAGTTAGTAAAGTTAGAGGTTAGTTAGTCACGTTAGAAAGTTAGCTAGACATGAAAGTAAAGATCAAACAACAATCCATTGTAGAAGGCAAATGCAAAGTAGTAAAAAACTTGAAGAAAACAATGCACTAGAATAAGAAAAGATTGAAAGAAGGAAAGATCAATTCTTGCATTGAGTTGTCACTTGCTCTAATTACAAGATTTCTCACACACACTCTCTCTCTTTTCTGGATTCTAGAAGGAGGAAGAAAATTACAATAGACTCTAAAGAAAACCTAGAGAAAATCCCAACAATTTCCCCAAAAATACAATGCTCTTCTCTCCTCTCTCATTACAGAGGCCCTAGGGGTCTATTTATAGGCTCCAGGAGACGAGGCCTTCCAATCACAGCCGTGGGATTAAACGCTGGATCAACGGCCAGAGGATTGCCGCGGATTCGCGGCCAAAGCCGCGTTTCCGCGGCAGAATCTTGGCCGTTGCGCCAGCGAATTTTTCTGACATTCTGTTATCCTTCATGTGCCTTGCTGGACCTTCTAGAATGTGGGGAATATTCATGGATGAATCCAGATATGGGCTTCCTCCTTGGGCTTCTAAATTAATCCTTTAATTCTCTAAAAAAATCATTGTTGATGGGCCTTCATCTCCATTAATGTTGGACCTGAAAAAAGAGAGAAAAAAGCAATAAAAATCTTATTTTCTTCATATAAAGCATAGTATGGTAGTGAAAAATGATGCATTAATGAACTCTAATCACCAATTTCTTCTAATTTCTTCTCTGATTTCACAAATCCCCTCCACAACCATCTTCTACACATCCTCCTTCTTCCTCACTAACATCCCCACCTCCAATTTCAACCCAACACTATATTCATCATCTCTACCACCTCAATCCAACTCACCACCATCAATTTCACCCCCTCAACTTCACCACTCCCCCATAGCCATGCGCCACCCCCTGCTGGCTGTGCGCCACCTCCCCTCCGCCTGGCCCCGCGGCAAGCGCGACCCATCTCTGCCCAGGCCCACGGCCTGGCCGTGAGCAGGCCAGGCCGTGGCCTGAATAGCAGCTGCTACTGCTGCTACTCTCTCTCCCCTCTTTCTCATTCTCTCTCTATATATTTTAATATATATTGGTGGCGTGCACGTGTTCTTGAGATTCCAGGTTTTCGTGGGGTTTTTCCGAAGATTTTAGGTGAGTGTTCTCGCATTTCTGTGTTTTCCCGCTTTGACTGGTGAATTTTATTTATTTGTTTTAAATGATGTAATTTTTGGAACTATATATTTGTAGTGGTGTGTTTGTATCGGTGTTGTGGACATGTAACCATGTGTGTTTGTACCAGTGTGAGTGTGTACTTGTATTTACTCATGGCCAAGTGCCTAGGACTGTACATATATTAGATCTGTGACGAATGCATGTAGTAGTGTAGTTTAAATTCATGTACATATACATTGACTGTGATGTGATTTATTACTGCTTTATAACATGCGTGGCCGACTCTTCGTGGTCGTTTAGCCTCCGGGCTCTTTACTCGGCCTCCGACCCTATCAGCCTCTGGGTTTCATCACTCCGTGGTAGTCTAGTCATTATCATGCTGATATGTGTACTCGTGTGGTACTAACATCTCGTACAGGTACTATACCCAACCTCCGGGCTGCGTTTAGCCTTCGGGCTTTCTATACCTAACTTCGGGTGGCGTTTAGGCTCCGGGCTCTCATGCTCCACCTGATAGGCGATCCTAACTGATAGGTAGTAAAAATTGCATAATTGTCATCACATTTACTACCACATTTTCATATTTATTCATATAATCATGCACTATTACTAATATTTTGTTATTTAATGTGTGCAGGCCTTGAGTGTTTTTAAATAAAGAATAAAAGACTAAATGAAGCCCAAAAGCCCATGTCCAAGCCCATGTCCAAGCCCAAGTGCAAAAGTGCAATTACAAAATGTCAAAAGTGCAAAGACAAAGTGCAAATGTTGCAAATACTAAAAAGAGGGAAGGGATAGAATTCTATTCAACCCTAAATACTTGGTGGATGAGGATAAATAAGAGTGCAAGGATAAAAATTCGTTTTGGAAGAGATTTGGATTAAGTGTAACTTTATTTCCAAGTTATCCCAAAATCTCAAATTAAAGAGTCGAGATGCCAGATCCAGACGGATATGCCAAGATGGACGGACCAGATGAGGCCACGCACAAAAGCGCGCGGCCAGGGATAAGATTCTGGCCGCGGAAACGCGGCCAGAGCCGCGTTTCCGCGGCAATATGGATGAGGTTGCGTACCAGATTTCTTGGCAGTGTTTCAATGGGACTCTACTTCCTTCTGAGCCTATAAATACCCCTGCAGACGCAACAGAGAGGGCTATCCAGAGAAGATTAGGGTTTTCTTTAGCTTTTCCTTAAATTTCTGCAATTTGTAATTTGTTTTAAAGGCATTGTGGAGAAGAAGGAGCTTGTATTTGGAAGACATATTTTCGAATAAAGGTTACCTCTTTTGCTATTTGATTCTTGTCAGTTAATTTTATTTCTTTTCTCTGTGATCTCTTGTTTTTGGTTTTTAATCTGTGATCTCTTGTTTCGTTTTGTTTTTCCTTCTTTAACAATTCTTCTCAAGTAAAAAAAAATAAATAAAAAAAATAATTAAAAAAATGATGTCTAACTAATTCTTAGTATGGTTTGCTGATCTCTTAAGCAACCCTAGGGCAGTTTAGGAGTTGAATAGATTGATGATCAATTTTTAGAAACCCTAGGTCTAAGATTGCTTTTCTTGAAGATTAAACTGATAGTTAGATTTCTTAATCTAGGTTGCACACTTAAACAACTCTTCATGACTTCATACTTAAGAACTAGGACAGCATAAATTTAAGATAACACTTTTCTTATGCTGTACTTAGAAGTTAGGAAGAAACTGTGTTTAGTTTTTGGTAATGCAACTTAGTTAAATTCTAGTATCATCTTTTCTTGCTTGAATCCTTCTTAATAAACCTAGGTAAATCATATATATCTCAAGATGACATTCAACATCCAAGACTTGCATTGTGGGTTGTGGTAGTAGATCAGTAAAACCATACCTCTTTACTCATATTTCAAATCTAATCTCTCCTTTGTTTTATTTGAAGCATACAGAGAAATCGGCCGAAAAGCTTGCATCGCATCCTTCCCTGAGGATCACGACCCGCTTTGGCCCTTGCTACAGTGGATAGCATTGAGACTGAGAACTCTACAACTCAATCTTTTTCTTTATAAATTCTCAATTTCAATCAAAATTTTGGCGCCATTGCCGGGGAAGGAACGGCACGATTTTCTCAAAACTAACTCTTTTATTCTTTCTGTTTGCAGGTTCAGAGAACAGGAAACTAAACAGCAGCGAGGACACATAGAAACTCTGTGCCTCTGCCATCGAAGGCAGAGCAACAGAGCCTACTTCAGAGCCGCGGGTCCGCGGCAAAAGCTGCGTTTCCGCGGCCTGAGTAGTTCACTACTCATACAGTTTTCTGCAGGTTGCTAAAAATTGTAAATTTAGCTTACTGCTGTGATATATTTTCTTTGTGATCATCCTGCAACTGCTAATTAATAACAGTAACTCATTTGTTGATAATAAATTTTTTTTTTAGACTCTTGCATCTTAGGCACGTGTCTATTTTAATTTTTTTAATTCTGTTGAAGAGTGCTGGCGACAAGGTACGTCTGCATTGCATATAGATTAGGAAACACTCTTGGCTATTTTTCTGCTTTTTGAGTGATTACTTTTCTACTGCTTTACACGTACACAAAAATATCTTAAGGGCATAACCCATTGACAAGGCTAAGGTGGAGATCATAGCCAAACTTCCAATTCCACGATGTGTGAAGGACATTCGGTCTTTCTTAGGACACGCTGGGTTTTATCGTAGGTTCATTAAGGATTTTAGCAAAATTGCTAGACCCCTTACAAACCTTCTAGCTAAAGACGTGCCCTTCATATTTGACGATAGGTGCAATAGTGCTTGGGAAAAGTTGAAAGTGAAACTTATTTCTGCACCTATCATCTCACCTCCGGACTGGTCCATGCCTTTTGAGATCATGTGTGATGCCTCAGATTTTGCGATAGGTGCTGTCTTAGGACAGCGTAAGGATAGCAAGCAGCACGTGATTTATTATTCGAGTAGGACGCTCAATGACGCCCAAATGAACTATACTACAACCGAGAAGGAATTCTTGGCAGTAGTGTTCGCTTTGGAGAAATTCCGCCCATACCTACTTGGGACCAAGACCATGATTTTCACTGACCATTCTGCACTTCGATACCTTATGCTAAAAAAGGATGCGAAGGCCCGACTCATTCGTTGGATCCTCCTCCTTCAAGAATTTGATCTCGAAATTCGAGATAAAAAAGGTGTTGAAAATGTTGTCGCAGACCATCTCTCTCGCGTGCCTAATGCACCTTCCGACGAACTGCCCATCAATGACAATTTTCCCGATGAACAACTTCTAGCCATCTCTAAGGAACCATGGTTTGCTGACATAGTAAATTACTTAGTCACAAACCAAACACCACCTAATTGGTCAAAACAGGATAGATACCGGTTCTTGTCTTAAGTCCGGTATTACATATGGGAAGATCCAGACCTTTTCAAATATTGTAGCGACCAAATTATTAGGAGATGTGTCCCCGGTGAGGAGACTAGAAGCGTTCTAGCCTTTTGTCATGAGTTCGCTTGCGGTGGACACTTTGGTCCCCGCAAAACTGCCGAAAAGATCCTGCAAAGTGGCTTTTATTAGCCTACTGTGTTCAAAGACGCATTCGAGTTTTGCAAGACTTGCACAAGATGTCAAATGATAGGAAGAATTTCCAAACGAAATATGATGCCCCTAAATCCAATTCTAGAAGTAGAACTTTTCGATGTTTGGGGCATTGATTTTATGGGACCCTTCCCTAATTCGTTTGGGCACCAATATATCTTGTTGGCTGTAGATTACGTTTCAAAATGGGTTGAAGCCGTCCCTTGCAAGACAAATGACAACAAAGTTGTTGTCAAATTCTTGAAAGAAAATATCATCTCGCGCTTTGGAACCCCTCGTGCCATAATTAGTGACAATGGTACACATTTTTGTAATAGAACTTTTGAAGCTCTTATGCGAAAATACGCCATAACTCACAAGTTATCTACGCCCTACCATCCTCAAACTAGTGGACAGGTAGAAGTTTCCAATAGGCAAGTCAAGCTCATCTTGGAGAAAACTGTGAATCAGAATAGGAAGGACTGGTCCACCAAATTGGTGGATGCCCTATGGGCATATATGACTGCCTTTAAGACGATTCTAGGAATGTCTCCCTACAGACTAGTCTTTGGAAAGGCTTGCCACCTTCCTGTTGAGCTAGAGCACCGGGCCTTATGGGCAATTAAGCAACTAAATTTCGATATAGATAAGGCCGGTGAGCTTCGGAAATTGCAAATTTTTGAACTAGAGGAATTGAGGAACGAAGCATACGACAATGTGAAAATTGCGAAGGATAGGGTTAAGGTCTTTCATGATAAGTTCATCACGAGAAAAACTTTTGTCCAAGGACAAAAAGTGTTACTCTATAACTCTAGACTTCATCTTTTTCCCGGCAAGTTAAAATCAAGATGGACAGGGCCGTTCATTGTTAAGACCGTGTTTCCACACGGAGCGATAGAGATCTACGATCCAAAAAAATGGCAGCACATTCAAGGTAAATGGTCAACGTCTTAAAATCTTTTTGGAATCAGTTCCGAAAGTGAATGCAGCCATGGGTCTTTTTGACCCACTATATCGGTAACTATATCTTTCTGCCAATTCATGCATCAATGCATTTCATTCATACATTAGGGACAATGCATGAAATAAGTGTGGGGGAAGGGGTATGTAAAGTAATAAAAAAATAAAAAAATTTATACAAAAAAAAAATTTTATTCTTTTTCTCTTTAGTTGTTCTAACATAATAAAAAAATAAAAAAATAATAAAAAAATAAAAAAATAAAAAGTTTTTATAAAAAGGACAATATTTTGACTTATCTTTTGAAAGAAACCTAAGTTAGTTTTAAGAATTAGGAAAATCATGATTAGGATTTCTAAAAACTTGGTCAAAATAAATAAATTATTGAATTTTTAGGTATAGGAGGAGAAATTGAATAAGTAATTAGTCTTGATTTTTACCTTAATGAAATGTGCATACCTGATGCATATCTAGGATTCTAAGACAAAGACCCTTGTGCCTCATATATAAAAATAAAAAATAAAAAAATCACTAATTAAGCTGGATACATGTGCCTCAAGAAGCATAAGTATTCACGCCTAAAGGTGAGTTTATAAATAAGCGTCCTTAGTTCTGGGGCCTAGTTCACTCGAATTTGAGTCCGAGGGGTGTTTTCTCACCCGGTGCCCTAAAACCAACCAGTTTGGGAGTCACCGACTTTAAGTTCGCTACATGGGTGGATTAGAAAGCCTAAAAAACTAAAAAATATTATATATATATTAACACATCTAATAGTCAATTAGTTAGGTATGAGGGCCTCAAGAAGCCTTAATACTTACACGAAAGAAAATTAGATGAGTTATATATATTAAAAAAAATAAAAAAATAATCATAATAATAATAAAGAGGCATGAAAGTCCAAGTTAAGGAATTCTTAGATTCACAAGGATGCGTATGACTTTTGGTAACGAAAAAGACTATACAAGCATTCAATTTTGATCCTTACCTAAAATAAATAACAATTGACTTTATTAAGACTAAGTTTAGGAATGAATAAAAATGATAATCCTAAAACTTATAGACTACTTAGTCTCTTCAAATATATTTCGAATATTTTCCTTTTTATGGATTTTGTGGGTGTAATCTGCTGAAAACCCTCACGAGACAACACTCGTCCTCTAGGGTAACCTAGGGGTTTAACGGCTTGTTGCACATGCTAAGTGCAACCGTGATTCCTACGAAAGTGAGTTAGCTAGATTAGTTTTTCTTTTTGATTTTTACTCGAGGACGAGCAAAAAGATAAGTGTGGGGGTGTGATAGGTAGTAAAAATTGCATAATTGTCATCACATTTACTATCACATTTTCATATTTATTCATATAATCATGCACTATTACTAATATTTTGTTATTAATGTGTTCAGGCCTTGAGTGTTTTTAAATAAAGAATAAAAGACTAAATGAAGCCCAAAAGCCCATGTCCAAGCCCATGTCCAAGCCCAAGTGCAAAAGTGCAATTACAAAATGTCAAAAGTGCAAATACAAAGTGCAAATGTTGCAAATACTAAAAAGAGGGAAGGGATAGAATTCTATTCAACCCTAAATACTTGGTGGATGAGGATAAATAAGAGTGCGAGGATAAAAATTCGTTTTGGAAGAGATTTGGATTAAGGGTAACTTGATTTCCAAGTTATCCCAAAATCTCAAATTAAAGAGTCGAGATGCCAGATCCAGACGGATATGCCCAGATGGACGGACCAGATGAGGCCACGCACAAAAGCGCGCGGCCAGGGATAAGATTCTGGCCGCGGAAACGCGACCAGAGCCGCGTTTCCTCGGCAATATGGATGAGGCTGCGTACCAGATTTCTTGGCAGTGTTTCAATGGGACTCTACTTCCTTCTGAGCCTATAAATACCCCTGCAGACGCAACAGAGAGGGCTATCCAGAGAAGATTAGGGTTTTCTTTAGCTTTTCCTTAAATTTCTGCAATTTGTAATTTCGTTTTAAAGGCATTGTGGAGAAGAAGGAGCTTGTATTTGGAAGACATATTTTCGAATAAAGGTTACCTCTTTTGCTATTTGATTCTTGTCAGTTAATTTTATTTCTTTTCTCTGTGATCTCTTGTTTTTGGTTTTTAATCTGTGATCTCTTGTTTCGTTTTGTTTTTCCTTCTTTAACAATTCTTCTCAAGTAAAAAAAAATAATAAAAAAATAATAAAAAAAAATGTTGTCTAACTAATTCTTAGTATGGTTTGCTGATCTCTTAAGCAACCCTAGGGCAGTTTAGGAGTTGAATAGATTGATGATCAATTTTTAGAAACCCTAGGTCTAAGATTGCTTTTCTTAAAGATTAAACTGATAGTTAGATTTCTTAATCTAGGTTGCACACTTAAACAACTCTTCATGACTTCATACTTAAGAACTAGGACAGCATAAATTTAAGATAACACTTTTCTTATGCTATACTTAGAAGTTAGGATGAAACTTTGTTTAGTTTTTGGTAATGCAACTTAGTTAAATTCTAGTATCATCTTTTCTTGCTTGAATCCTTCTTAATAAACCTAGGGTAAATCATATATATATCTCAAGATGACATTCAACATCCAAGACTTGCATTGTGGGTTGTGGTAGTAGATCAGTAAAACCATACCTCTTTACTCATATTTCAAATCTAATCTCTCCTTTGTTTTATTTGAAGCATACAGAGAAATCGGCCGAAAAGCTTGCATCGCATCCTTCCCTGAGGATCACGACCCGCTTTGGCCCTTGCTACAGCGGATAGCATTGAGACTGAGAACTCTACAACTCAATCTTTTTCTTTATAAATTCTCAATACACACACACAAACACACACGCACACCCCAGTACAATCTGTACTCCTGATACCCCTGTATTCCTGACATGCTCCTGATCATTCCCTTACACTGATAATTATCTAATAAGCTATAAAAAGGATAACTTATACCGGGCAAAGGAAAAACTGATGGATTTCAAGTGGTGAATATGTTTACAGTGGTATTATGTATGTTGTGCAACTTCAACTTCCGGATCTACCTGAGGGCCTTCAAGCGTCTGAGGGGAGCGCTGACTCCCTACATTCTGTTATTTCCTTAATGGGCATATTATAAGACCCACCTTCCTGTTTGCCTAGCGGCAGGTTCTGGGTCAGCACCTGAACATTCTGGGTCGTGGTCCCGGGTATGTACGGGACCCACTGTAACATAACACATTGGTCTCATCATCAGTTCTCAATAACAACCTTGGCTTACTCATATATGGGTGTATGTGTGTTGGGACGCTAGGGCACATACCTAGATATATGGGTAGGACGAGTAATAATAATAATAAAGTGCTAATCAATAACTCATCGTGTGGTTTTGCAATTTGGGTTGTATACACTTGGATTATGGTAACATGGGGCATAAGGTATATAGATGAGAGTTTCCTTATTTGGATTATTCCTTCGACGTACTTGTCTCATGAAGCCTATCTGAGCTTGTACAGCTGATTTTGCCTGTGTTCGCTGATCGGTTTTATCGATTTTCTATCAATTTTATGATATTTTCTTAGTTTAGGAGACAACCCAGGTTATGTAAACTCAGGATACAGTGACGTGAGGTATATATGGTATATATATGAGGGTTTCCTTGTTTGGATTATTCCTTTGATGTATTAACCTCACGGATCGGTAATTTGGACTTATATAACTGGTTTTATGACATTTACTTTACTTGCTACATCCTTACCTGCTCCTGCATGCTTATGCTCACGACATGATTTTCAATACATGCTCTTTGATTGGGATTTATCGATACACGTGTGCTCATCTATGTACACCACTTAGCATTCGGCACACCACTCGTTGGGGAGTTCTGACTCCCTAGGTCCTTATATCTAGTTTTTGGAGTTTGGAGCTTGTGAATTCTCCCGGTTGCTGATCAGAGATGCGCAGAGAAAGAGTGGACCACCGGCTGACCGTCCAGAGTCCTATCCTTCCAGGCCCCCTGCTCGTCTCTTGAGTTTTTCTTTTGTAACTCGTGGGCGCCTTTTGTACTGTTCATATTTGTATATCGCTTTGTATTCTCACGTTTGCGCCTATCTGTGATGTAATATTCTTATAATATTGTGTCACATCCTATGATAACTTTATAATTGTACTCATATATCGGAATGTATAATGCACCACGTACTTTTGTACTCTGATTCTTGCCTGTACTGATGCTTAGCGTATATATATGTGAGGATATTTTCGACCTACGTATATACGTCGCAGTAACATTGTCGTACCCGCGGGATCGGGGTATTACAATTAATTCGTATAAGACCAATCCGGCATACTTGGTTGGTTAAAGTTATGAAATGGCAGGTTGGTAATATCTGAGTCAAAAGAAATCGGGGTGAAGTGTGGATCACTATATGTATTAGAATAATTGTAATTGTAATCCATACCACAAAAATTCCAAAAACAAAAACAAAAACAAAAAAATAAATAAATAAACAAAAAAAGAAAAATCTAGCCTACATAAGGGTAGACCTTAGACTCGACGACTCCTAACTGGTTAAACTGTTCACGAGAGGTATATTGTAGCAATCTAACCATAAGTTAATCGACCAGGTAGGGGAAAGATCAGTGGGAGGTATCTGTGCTTGAGCAACGGGCCAAATTATGTCAAATCACTGTTCTTTGAGGTTTCGCCTCTCAATCTCCAACCTTTGACGCCGATTTGACAAGAGTCAAATTCTAACAACTTCCTCCTTAGGTCAGTCTCCTATTGAGTCTGAAATGTCCCTAGGGTCAACGTCTACTCAGTTTTAGTTAGACTTGGTTAGTGAGTGAGGAGACGGTTTATGGGCTAAGGGAGGGTAATGACTTCCCACCTTATCTTGTTTAAGGATATGCCCTTAATCGTATTAGTGCAACGTGTACATATATATGAAAAGCGACACTTAAGCAATATAAACAATTCAAAAGTGTTCTTATAATACATGCTATGCACATGTACCTTTGCTCCATCACCCTTCAACAATAATGTAAATGTAAACGTAATTAGACACGTGTCCTAGATGCAAAGTCTAAACTTTTTTTAGCATTTAACAAACATGGTTTACTATTGATGTTAAAAATGTGTATATAATAAGCTAAATAAGAAAACTAACAGTAGCCAAAACCTAAACATTATAATTCATTCACCCTGCAAGAAAGAAGGGTGAGTAGCCCACTTAACTTGCTGTGGAAACGCGACTTTTTGCCGATTTGCGCAACAAAATTGAGGGGTTCTGGGCTCTGCTTTCTAGAGTAGAGTTCCAGAGCCACTTATATGCTTTTGCAACTCTCGTTTCCTTTAAATCAGTCTTTGTACACAAAAATAGAGAAGAAAATTTTAACCGTTAAGTAAACTAAAAGAAAACTTACCACCCCTCTCCGGCAACGGCGCCAAAATTTGATTGAGATAAACCTGCACAGAAAAATATAGAAGTTTAGAAATAAATTGCAAGGTTCTCAATTCTACTACTATAACATGTGGCTATGCGGGTCATGATCCACAAGGAGGGATTTGCAATGGAAGTGTGTTGATAAGTTCTTTTTAAGTTTACTAAAATTGGTTAAAAGGTCCTCTATGTTTTTTCAAAGAAAAGAGAAATAAAAGCTATGTTAATTTAGAAAAGAGTGAAAGATAGAAGAAGATGGTGATTGTGCTGGTGTTGTTGTAAAAGAAAGGACAAACTAAGTTAAAAAGAAATAAAAAGAGCAAAGCAAAGTATTAGTTTAAAAGGAGTGTACTAAACTAAGAAATAAGGAAAGGAAAAGAAAAGAACACTTACCTCTTCGATGCTTGCTTACCTTGGATCCATTGCAAAGATTTATCTTGGTTTGAAGGTGATCAAAGCATGACGTATAGGATCTTTCCCATTCCCACTCTAAACTACGAAATAAAAGTGCAAGGTTAAACTAACTTAGAAATGACTATCCATCACCATAAGCCATCAATGGCACTTGTAAGGGCAGGGCAGTTTTGAGGCTATAGGATTCATTTAGATTATGAGCACCTCAGAGGAAAGTAAATAAAAACAAAAATAACATGAAATGTAACCTTCGATTCAATTAAGTAATAATAAAAGAAAAAAAGAACACTTATACTGTTGTCACTTTCAGTACAATCTTTACTCTCATTCTCTCATGAAACTCTTCTCTTCTCTAAGCTACATCAATAAAACTGAAATTACATTAGAAAGAAAAATAATAACCTAAGTTAAAACTAAAGCAAAACATAAACTAAACTCTCTGCTCAGTCGTTCTCTTTGGCCTTCAGAAATCTTAGTTTTTATAAGTGAAATGGAAGAGGGGAGAGTGTGAGAAGATAGGGGAAGCAAACACTCCCCCTAACCCTCTAACTAGCCACGTTTTTGCGGCCTGGACACAGCGTAGACTCTTGATCTCCTGTTGGCTCCTTTTGTCCAGATGGTTTTTCAGTTAGGTCTCTGGATTTGACGATACTACTGTTGATCTTCAGCTAACCAAAATAGATTTATAAAATTTAAATTTTAATTGGTTCCCATTTGCTGTGATCTTCGGATTTGCTCTAATCTTCAACCAATCTCCTGAATATTTATCTCAATCCTTGATTTTAATTTAAACTCATTTAAATCAAAATTTAAATGAGCTTTTGGGCTCATTTCTTTTCCATTTTCTTTAATAAAGACCTGCACATCATTTAGACAAAAATACTATTAAAAATAGAGTTTATTATGTAATAAATATGGGAATGTGACGATAAATATGCTATATCAGTAACCGATCATTAAGAAGGCAACGCTCTGAGGCCTTGAGCATTTTTTCCCAAATCTCTACGTCTTTTTCTTCTTTTTTGCCTTCTTCTGATCCTTTGGTTCTCAGATATTCCCATTTTCTCACTTCTGCTCCAATGACGAAGGGAGAAAAGTTTGGTACGGTCGGCGGTGCGGGCAAAAAAAAGGTCACAGTGAAAGAAAAGGGAAGAGAGCTTCCCATCGTACCAGGATCGGGACAAACTTCGATCCAAAACCTCTAAGCTCTGTAATCAGGAGGCGAAGGATAAATATCTGGCCAACTATGGCTTTCGTTTGAACCTGGGGATAAAAATTGAGTTTTGCCCCCATAGTGTTGGCATTTCTTTGGCCTCGCTTAATAAGGATGGTCTATATATGCATCCCCAGGTTCTGGCACTGGGGTTAAGGCTGCCGATGACGAGGTTCGTTGTAGTGTTCTGATTTTTTACTGGATCGCCCCCTCTCAGTTGTCGGTGGGGCCTGGTACGATACTAGAGTTTGAAGCCCTCTGCACTTTGTATGCTCCCGAGGCCTGTCAGCGTGAGGTCTTTAGCATCGCGTACTTGCTAAGGAAGACCACGCAAGGCGCGCGCTACTTTATCCCCAGAGCAGTGTTGAAAAGATTATTGTCAATATGGTCAACAGCGACCAAGGTATACGAGATACCATGGTTCACGTGACCGGTCCGTGGGATGCCGAATCGGAAGATGAGCGCGAGGTCGTCTCAATCTTCTGGAACTGGACCCCGGTCCTCACAAAGGGACCTTTCCCACCGCTGATGTCGAGGTGAAATTGAGGAAGCTAACGACCATCAACTATAATAGCCGTAACTAGAGTTGGATAGTGGACCCAAATAGACCTCAAGAACTCTCAGTCATCCCGAGGGTGCCTGCTTCGCGTAAGAACCAGCCTGCCCCCGATCATGAGGAAACTACTCGGGAGGAAAGCCTCCCAGCTGTCGATCTTGAGAAGTCGAGGGTCCGGGACAGATGGTTCCCACTAAAAAGAAGAGGGCTCTCGCTCAGTCTTTTTGTCTTTCGCGTCTTCAGGTAAATTCTTGCTTTCTTTGGTTTTTTGTTTGGGGAACTATTTCTCGAAGCTTTGTTTTCTTCTACAGAAGAAGCACTGGCTTTAGTTTGATGAGTCCGATGATGAGGGGATGATGGACTTGCTCGAAGCCATGACCACTCCTCCGTCCACTACCGCAGAGCTGTCCTCTGTGGCAGAGGAAGCTCAGGTTGGATCCTCCGACTGTATGGACGGGCTCGGGGAGCTTCACCCGTCATCGAGGCTACTGAAGAGGTTGCGGATGAGGCCCCGGAGATGCCAGTGGGGCCTTCTACTATTGAGTTGCTCCCCGAGGATGAGATTGCAGCAAGGACACCCCCTACTTTGGATGATGTAGGCTTGAGTCTCCGCATGGACTTAAGAGGGTGGACATTGCTGAGCATCCTCTGGCTGCGGACGGTACAAAGGTCACTAGTGGTATTGGCTCCTCGGGGACTGCTGCACAGTCTCAAAAACTATCTTTAGGGTGGATCGTTGCAAATCCTGAATTAGGATTATTCCTCCGAAGGGGAGATGTCGAGGTGGCCCTCTGGTATGCTGACTTCCTCAGAGGGCTTGAGTGTTGGAGGAGAGAGGAGAATTGTTGGAGGTGATGCCATGCCAAGTGCTGTAGAAGATTGCCAAGTGCCGTCGAAGATCGCCAAGGAAGTCGACGATGAAAGGCAAAGGGACAGCGGCAGGAAATAGCAGCAGCAGCAGAAGACAGGCGGGTCGGTCGACCGGGCCGGTCGACCGACGTGCACAACATGCACAAAGTTTTGGGTGGTCGACCGGCTAGGTCGACCGAAGTGCTCTGACTGTAAATAACCCAACTCTCGGGTTTCTTGGGTCGACCATCGGGTCGACCGGAGAGGAGGTCGGTCGACCGTCCCGATCGACCGACAGTCGGGTTCGGGTGAAATCTGCTGCTCCGCTGATGTGAGGTATTTAAGCCCAATGTTGATTCTAGGGTTTAGAACTCTGCGAAATTGTATTAGCTGTGAGTTCTCTTGCATTCAAAGAGACGAAGAGCTATTGTAATCATCTTCCTAAATAAAACTCTCTCCATTGATTGCCCCGAGGACGTAGGCATTGAGGCCGAACCTCGTTAAATCTTGTCTTTGTGATTTGTGCGTTCTTCGTGTGATTGTTGGGTTATTCTTTGTGCTGGAGATCTTGGGATTCTCTATTGTTTGGTTGTTGTGATTGGATAGCGTGCACAACAAGTGGTATTAGAGCTTCCGGGTTGCACTTGGGATTTCTGAGGATTCGAAGGGCTCGAGATCAGATCCGGTGGAGATCGTGTGTCGATGTAACGCCCCGATCCGGCGGGTACGGAGACGTTACTGCAACGTATATACGCAGGTCAGAAACACCCTCACGTATATACGCTAAGCATCAGTACAAGCAAGAATCAGAGTACGGAAGCAAGTGATGCATTATACATTCCAACACATAAGTACAATTACAAAGTTATCACCAGAGGTGATCCAATATTACATGAATATTACATCACTGATATGCGCAATTGCGAGAATACAAAGAGATGTACAAGTATGAACAGTACAAAAGGCATTCACGAGTTTACAAAAGGAAAACTCGAGAGGCACACAGGGGGCCTGGAAGGATAGAGCTTCAGATGGTCTGCTGGAGATCCACGCTACCGCTGCGCCATTCAGATCAGCAACTGGAAGAATCCACATGCTCCAAGCTCCATGACCTGGACATGAGGATCCAGGGGAGTCAGATGAAACTCCCCAGGCGAGTGGTGAAGCAAAAGCCAAGTGGCGAGCAAGGGTAAGTATATGTAAAGCGATAAAACCAAATAAAGCCGAGGACGAGCAAATCTGATTGTATGGTTTCAGATCACGGCTCCATAAGACTAGTACGTCGAAGGAATAATCCAAACAAGGAAACCCTCATCTATATACCTTTATCTCAGGTCATCATAATCCAAGCACATACAACCCGACTGTACTCAGGGCATGATAAGAAAATGAACAGGAGGCAGGTGGATACAAGGGATAAAGCAGAGCATGAGCAGTTAATACTATAATACTCATAAAGCCGAAAATCCGAAGTAAAATCCCGGACAAGCAAATATGGTAAGGCATATCACAGATTCATAGCCGTTTAAGTTGTAGGCTTTAGTATGTGTCCCATACCACATACTTCTACTTACAACTTAAAGAGCAGGTTATCATCTTGACGCTTTATTATTACTCGTCTTACCCTGATATCTAGCTATGTGAACTAGCGTCCCAGCACACATAGATCCATATCCGAGTAAAGCAAGATTGTTATTGGAAACCAGCGGGGGTATCAACGAACTATGTTTACACCCGTACATACCCGGGACCACGGCCCAGGATTGTTCCGTTGCTTGGTGACGGAACCTGCCGCAAGGCTAACAGGAGGGACTTATGTATGCCCTTATCATGATGGTACCAGGAAGGAGGGAGCCAGCACTCCCCTCGGTCGCCTAGAGGCCCACAGGTCAGACCGGAAGTTTTAGTTGCATAACATGCCTAATACCACTGTAAACACGAACACATATTGATAGCCGCAAGTTTCCCCCGACCCGATGCAAGTTGTCCTTTTATGATTTATTAAGTAATTATCAGATTCCGGGAATGGGCAGGAACAAGTCAGGAATGTCAGGAATGCAAGTATCTCAGAAGTACAGTTTGTACTGTAATATATCAAGATGTAAACATGATGTCAGGTTATCATTCCCGTTATCGTGATAATCGTAAGAGTCAAGTATATCATGCCGGGTGTTAAGTGATAGCATGACAGGAGGATGATATTTGGCAGGTGACCAATCATGTCAAGAGATTGATATTAGTCCAGTGGCAAGTCATATCATAACAAGAGGTCTTGCCAAGTGGTAGCATGTCCGATGTTAGGTGATAACAAATCAGTCGTCAGGTGATATACATGTGTTAAATAGTAATATGTAAATGACAGGTATGAAGTAATGGCATGTAGTAAAGCAGTAGCTGAGCACAACCAAGCGGAGCTGAGTAAGCTGGAAATACAGACAGCAAACAGGATTTAACACTGGAGCATCTGGCAAGGTTACCAGAACAACTCGGCTTAAGGTGCGAGTAGGAAATCCGGCAGCATCTCGCCTAGACGAATCAAGTGGTAAAGCACTGAACGCTGATCATGACAACCAGGCGGGGCCGAAGACCTGACGGTCCCAATCACTTCCCTTTCGAGATAGTGAGTGACCGGAGGCTGAGGGCTGAGAGGCCTAACGATCCCAATCACCTCTCTTTCGAGATAGTGAGTGACCGGAGGCTGCACTGAGAAACCTGACGGTCCCAATCACTTCTCTTTCGAGATAGTGAGTGACCGGAGGCTGAAGAACGGAGAGACCTGCCGGTCCAATCACTTCCCTTTCGAGATAGTGAGTGACCGGAGGCTGAAGAACGGAGAGACCTGCCGGTCCCAATCACTTCCCTTTCGAGATAGTGAGTGACCGGAGGTTAAAGGCTGAGAGACCTGCAATGTTAGTACCACATGAACAAGAATTAACTACCATAATATAGGAATTCGTCACAGAGTAATACATGTCCAGACATTGGCACTCGGCCATACAAAAATACAGGGACTCAGCCCAATACATAATACATGAAAACATGGAGTAAAACACATGTCGACCCGACGAAGCGGGGAAACCCAAATTGAGGCGAGAGCGAGAACACTCGCCTAAATCACCAGAAAGCCGAAAAGTCTGGAATCCATGGAACTCGCGCACGCGCCATAAATATAATAATATATAAATGTTTAGAGGGAGAAAGTGGAGAGGAGAGAGAAAGAGTTAGAAAAGTAGAGAGAGAAAGGGAGAGAGAATGGAGACGCAGAAATAAAGGCAGATGCGAAAAAATAGGCAGATGCGGGAGGCAGATGCGGGAAAATAGGCAGATGCGGGAGGCAGATGCGGGAAAATGGGCAGACGCGGGAAAATAGGCAGACGCGGGAAAATAGGCAGATGCGGGAGGCAGATGCGGGAAAATAGGCAGACGCGGGAAAATAGGCAGATGCGGGAGGCAGATGCGGGAAAATAGGCAGACGCGGGAAAATAGGCAGATGCGGGAGGCAGATGCGGGAGGCAGATGCGGGAAAATAGGCAGACGCGGGAAAATAGGCAGATGCGGGAGGCAGATGCGGGAGGCAGATGCGGGAAAATAGGCAGATGCGGGAGGCTGGTGCGGGAGGCAGATGCGGGAGGCAGATGCGAGTTTGCAATTTCCACCGGAATGATTACCGGAATAATCGTGAACGATTACCGGAATAATCACCGGAGATATTTCCAACGAAGAGGAGCTCGGCCCCCAATCCTAAGGAGGTGGCCGGCCCTTGATGTAGTGAAGGGGTGGTGGTTGTGAAGATGATGATTTTGGTGGTGATGGAATTGTTGAAGAGGAGGATGAGAGGAGGAGGAGGAATATGTGTTGTGGTGGAGAAGATGGTGGTGGTGAAGGTTAATTGAGGAAGATGATGAAGAAGAAGAAGGTGGAGTTGGTGGTGGCTTTGAGGAGGAAGAAGATGGAGATTGAGGTGATGTTGGTGGAGATGGAGGATAAGGGGGGTATGGCCGCCGGAGTTGGGGTCTCCTCGTCGGCGTCGTGGTGGCGGAGGCGCCGGCAGTGGTGGCCGGTTGGTTGCTGGTCTCTCATGGAGAAAGGAAGAAGGAAGAAAAATGAGGAGAAGAGAAGAAGAAAGGAAAGAAAAGAAAGGAAAAAGAAAAAGGAAAAAGGGGGGTGATGATGAGGGATGTGATTGATGAGAGAGGGGGTGTGGTGATGGGATGTGGCCCACGTGGAGGGGAGTGTGGAGGAAAAGAAAAGGAAAGAAAGAAAGAGAAGAATGGATTGGAATAAAATAATAATATTATAATATGGTCGCGAAAAATCGACTGTTCCAGAAAAATCCCTAAAAATACCCGGAGGTAGAAAACGTCATCCTGAGGAATAATATGAAATCGATTTCAGAAATAAAATCCCGTTTTCAAATTAAAAATCCGAAAGTCAACCGCCGGTACCGGTCTACACCGGGTCGGCCGGATTTTGATAAATTCCGAAAAACTCCAGAAAATGTATTAAAGAATAAAATATGATTTTAAGACGTAAAGTGAAAGTGGAATTCAGAAATTCATTTCCAATTGTAAACTAAAAGTCCGGGAATCGGTCAGCGGTACTGGTCGACACCGGTTTTGAAGATTTTCAATTTAATTCAGGAAAATTTCAGAAAATCATAGAAAATCTAGAATATTGGAAAACGATATTTAAAACTGAAATCGGTCAAATCAGAATACCAGAAAGTCTAAATCGAGCAATACTCTAGGATCGGGCCCTCGGTACAGATTAGGGCTGACTCCGATTCCACGAATCCAAATCCAAGACAAAACGTTCATATAAATAATTCATAATACAAAACAAATACAAGAAGTAAATCGAAAAATACGATCAAAAAATCTGAATACGCAACTAAGTACGTATTCTGGGAGCGGGGTGTTACAATCCATCCACCTTACAAAAAATTGCGTCCTCGCAATTTCGATAAGGGGTAAATTGAACACAAGGAGGACAAGGGCGGAATTATACCAATTAAGATATGAAGCACTATAGGTAGGGCCCTCAAGTTGACTGGTCAATAATCAGAATATAGACATCTTCTGCACTTCCGGCTGTATAAATCTCCGAACGATGCCGAATAATACTGACTGATAACACAGCTCTGCAATAGAATTTCCGCTGTACTGCATACTTAATTCCGCTCTGAGAATAAGCCAGAATACTGAAGATAAAGAAAATCATGATAGTCCTGAGCATAATAAAGAAGACCGATAATTAAGAATTCTGAATACCAGGCATCGATCACTCTGAAAGATATAACTGAGAATATAGGATACCCTTAGAGAATCCCGACTATTGACTTCTGAAAGATAACCCGTTCGAGATCAATCCTGAGAATGCCCGAGCTTCATAGAGTTGACCGAAGAGACCACATAATAGCTTCATTTAGAACCAGCCGCTACCTCTCTAGTCTATTCATATCTTAAGTTGGTATAAAGGCTTCGAAAAACCAAAACCGGGAAAGATAGGAAGGATTAGGAATCAAAGAAAGGATGATCAAGAAAATAGATAACTCTGTACTTGTAGTTGGAGTGTATAACCAGGACTCATGCATTCTAGTTGCAAATTTCTTTACCATTAATTTGTCGTCTGGACGTACTGTGGATGTAGAGCCTAAGCTGACCTAGGCTCTGATACCATCCTGTAACGCCCTGATCCGGCGGGTACGGAGACGTTACTGCAACGTATATACGCAGGTCAGAAACACCCTCACGTATATACGCTAAGCATCAGTACAAGCAAGAATCAGAGTACGGAAGCAAGTGGTGCATTATACATTCCAACACATGAGTACAATTACAAAGTTATCACCAGAGGTGATCCAATATTACATGAATATTACATCACTGATATGCGCAATTGCGAGAATACAAAGAGATGTACAAGTATGAACAGTACAAAAGGCACTCACGAGTTTACAAAAGAAAAACTCGAGAGGCACACAGGGGGCCTGGAAGGATAGAGCTTCAGATGGTCTGTTGGAGATCCACGCTACCGCTGCGCCATTCAGATCAGCAACTGGAAGAATCCACACGCTCCAAGCTCCATGACCTGGACATGAGGATCCAGGGGAGTCAGATGAAACTCCCCAGGCGAGTGGTGAAGCAAAAGCCAAGTGGCGAGCAAGGGTAAGTATATGTAAAGCGATAAAATCAAATAAAGCCGAGGACGAGCAAATCTGATTGTATGGTTTCAGATCACGGCTCCATAAGACTAGTACGCCGAAGGAATAATCCAAACAAGGAAACCCTCATCTATATACCTTTATCTCAGGTCATCATAATCCAAGCACATACAACCCGACTGTACTCAGGGCATGATAAGAAAATGAACAGGAGGCAGGTGGATACAAGGGATAAAGTAGAGCATGAGCAGTTAATACTATAATACTCATAAAGTCGAAAATCCGAAGTAAAATCCCGGACAAGCAAATATGGTAAGGCATATCACAGATTCATAGCCGTTTAAGTTGCAGGCTTTAGTATGTGTCCCATACCACATACTTCTACTTACAACTTAAAGAGCAGGTTATCATCTTGACGCTTTATTATTACTCGTCTTACCCTGATATCTAGCTATGTGAACTAGCGTCCCAGCACACATAGATCCATATCCGAGTAAAGCAAGATTGTTATTGGAAACCAGCGGGGGTATCAACGAACTATGTTTACACCCGTACATACCCGGGACCACGGCCCAGGATTGTTCCGTTGCTTGGTGACGGAACCTGCCGCAAGGCTAACAGGAGGGACTTATGTATGCCCTTATCATGATGGTACCAGGAAGGAGGGAGCCAGCACTCCCCTCGGTCGCCTGGAGGACCACAGGTCAGACCGGAAGTTTTAGTTGCACAACATGCCTAATACCACTGTAAACACAAAACACATATTGATAGCCGCAAGTTTCCCCCGACCCGATGCAAGTTGTCCTTTTATGATTTATTAAGTAATTATCAGATTCCGGGAATGGGCAGGAACAAGTCAGGAATGTCAGGAATGCAAGTATCTCAGAAGTACAGTTTGTACTGTAATATATCAAGATGTAAACATGATGTCAGGTTATCATTCCCGTTATCGTGATAATCGTAAGAGTCAAGTATATCATGCCGAGTGTTAAGTGATAGCATGACAGGAGGATGATATTTGGCAGGTGACCAATCATGTCAAGAGATTGATATTAGTCCAGTGGCAAGTCATATCATAACAAGAGGTCTTGCCAAGTGGTAGCATGTCCGATGTTAGGTGATAACAAATCAGTCGTCAGGTGATATACATGTGTTAAATAGTAATATGTAAATGACAGGTATGAAGTAATGGCATGTAGTAAAGCAGTAGCTGAGCACAACCAAGCGGAGCTGAGTAAGCTGGAAATACAGACAGCAAACAGGATTTAACACTGGAGCGTCTGGCAAGGTTACCGGAACAACTCGGCTTAAGGTACGAGTAGGAAATCCGGCAGCATCTCGCCTAGACGAATCAAGTGGTAAAGCACTGAACGCTGATCATGACAACCAGGCGGGGCCGAAGACCTGACGGTCCCAATCACTTCCCTTTCGAGATAGTGAGTGACCGAGGCTGAGGGCTGAGAGGCCTAACGATCCCAATCACCTCTCTTTCGAGATAGTGAGTGACCGGAGGCTGCACTGAGAAACCTGACGGTCCCAATCACTTCTCTTTCGAGATAGTGAGTGACCGGAGGCTGAAGAACGGAGAGACCTGCCGGTCCCAATCACTTCCCTTTCGAGATAGTGAGTGACCGGAGGCTGAAGAACGGAGAGACCTGCCGGTCCCAATCACTTCCCTTTCGAGATAGTGAGTGACCGGAGGTTAAAGGCTGAGAGACCTGCAATGTTAGTACCACATGAACAAGAATTAACTACCATAATACAGGCATTTGTCACAGAGCAATACATGTCCAGACATTGGCACTCGGCCATACACAAATACAGGGACTCAGCCCAATACATAATACATGAAAACATGGAGTAAAACACATGTCGACCCGACGAAGCGGGGAAACCCAAATGGAGGCGAGAGCGAGAACACTCGCCTAAATCACCAGAAAGCCGAAAAGTCTGGAATCCATGGAACTTGCGCACGCGCCATAAATATAATAATATATAAATGTTTAGAGGGAGAAAGTGGAGAGGAGAGAGAAAGAGTTAGAAAAGTAGAGAGAGAAAAGGGAGAGAGAATGGAGACGCGGAATATAGGCAGATGCGGAAAAATAGGCAGATGCGGGAGGCAGATGCGGGAGGCAGATGCGGAAAAATAGGCAGATGCGGGAGGCAGATGCGGGAAAATGGGCAGACGCGGGAAAATAGGCAGACGCGGGAAAATAGACAGATGCGGGAAAATAGGCAGACGCGGGAAAATAGGCAGATGCGAGAAAATAGGCAGATGCGGGAAAATAGGCAGACGCGAGAAAATAGGCAGATGCGGGAGGCAGATGCGGGAAAATAGGCAGACGCGGGAAAATAGGCAGATGCGGGAAAATAGGCAGACACGAGAAATAGGCAGATGCGGGAGGCAGATGCGGGAGGCAGATGCGGGTTTGCAATTGCCACCGAAATGATTACCGGAATAATCGTGAACGATTACCGGAATAATCACCGGAGATATTTCCAACGAAGAGGAGCTCAGCCCCCAATCCTAAGGAGGTGGCCGGCCCTTGATGTAGTGAAGGGGTGGTGGTTGTGAAGATGATGATTTTGGTGGTGATGGAATTGTTGAAGAGGATGAGAGGTGGAGGAGGAATAGGTGTTGTGGTGGAGAAGATGGTGGTGGTGAAGGTTAATTAAGGAAGATGATGAAGAAGAAGAAGGTGGAGTTGGTGGTGGCTTTGAGGAGGAAGAAGATGGAGATTGAGGTGATGTTGGTGGAGATGGAGGATAAGGGGGGTATGGCCGCCGGAGTTGGGGTCTCCTCGTCGGCGTCGTGGTGGCCGGAGGCGCCGGCAGTGGTGGCCGGTTGGTTGCTGGTCTCTCATGGAGAAAGGAAGAAGGAAGAAAAATGAGGAGAAGAGAAGAAGAAAGGAAAAAAAAAGAAAGAAAAAAGAAAAAGGAAAAAGGGGGTGATGATGAGGGATGTGATTGATGAGAGAGGGGGTGTGGTGATGGGATGTGGCCCACGTGGAGGGGAGTGGGCTGGATCAGTGGAGGAAAAGAAAAGGAAAGAAAGAAAGAGAAGAATGGATTGGAATAAAAATAATAATATTATAATATGGTCGCGAAAAATTGACTGTTCCAGAAAAATCCCTAAAAATACCCGGAGGTAGAAAACATCATCCTGAGGAATAATATGAAATCGATTTTAGAAATAAAATCCCGTTTTCAAATTAAAAATCCGGAAGTCAACCGCCGGTACCGGTCTACACCGGGTCGGCCGGATTTTGATAAATTCCAAAAAAACCCCAGAAAATGTATTAAAGAATAAAATATGATTTTAAGAAGTAAAGTGAAAGTGGAATTCAAAAATTCATTTCCAATTGTAAACTAAAAATCCGGGAATCGGTCAGCGGTACTGGTCGACACCGGTTTTGAAGATTTTCAATTTAATTCAGGTTCATTCCAAAAAATCATAGAAAATCTAGAATATTAGAAAATGATGTTTAAAACTGAAATCGGTCAAATCAGAATACCAGAAAGTCTAAATCGAGCAATACTCTAGGATCGGGCCCTCGGTACAGATTAGGGCTGACTCCGATTCCACGAATCCAAATCCAAGACAAAACGTTCATATAAATAATTCATAATACAAAACAAATACAAGAAGTAAATTGAAAAATACGATCGAAAAATCTGAATACGCAACTAAGTACGTATTCTGGGAGCGGGGTGTTACAGTCGATCTCAGATCAGAGGTAACGGTGTTCGTGGAGATCGTGTGTCGATCTCAGAAGGACTCAAGGAGGGCTCGTTGAATCTGTGGTGAAGTAGATCCGGAGAGAAACTCGATCTAGGGTTTCAAGGGACAGGTAAAAATCCGATTTTTATTTGTGTTGGGATCTATTTCAAGTTGGTTGTTACTTCCGCATAGATAGAGAATCAGGGAAAATCTCAATGGCAGAAGAAATAGTTTCGGCTAAGACAATGAACTCTCACCCAAGGATTGAAGTTGTTAAGTTTAATGGGACTAACAATTTTGGTATGTGGAGATGCGAGGTTATGGATGCGCTGAATGCATCAAACCTCGAAGACACTCTCCTATTGGCGAAGAAGAACACTACCACTGATGAAGAGTGGGCGAAGATGAACAGGTCGGCATGTGGCTTGATACGTTCATGCTTGTCACAAGATATAAAATACTTGTGCAACATGAGACATCAGCGAAGAAACTGTGGGAAACCCTTGAAAAGAAGTACCTGACGAAGAGTGTAGAGTCCAGGTTGCAGCTTAAGAGTAAGCTGTATCAGTTTCGGATGAAGAAGGGAAGCACAGTAAATGAGCACATCAACCGATATACGAAGCTTCTTACAGATCTGCTAAATGTGGATGTCACGGTAGATGAGGAAGATAAGGTGGTCATCTTTCTGAATTCACTTCCTGCAGAGGAGTACGAGACATTCACACTGACCTTCATTAATGGAAGGCAGAGCTTGGATTATGATGAGGTGTCGTCTGCATTGATGAGTTATGACACAAGGAAGAATGAGAGGCATCCTTCTCAGTCAGGGTCATCGGCGGAGGCATTGGAAGTAAGAGGCAGAGGTTCATCAAGGAATGGAAAGGAGATTAGAGGAAGATCAAAATCCAGGTCGGGATTCAGGGATCTTAAGAGAAATCAGTGTGCTTTCTGTAAAGTGATTGGGCACTGGAAGGTAGACTGTCCAAAGTTCAAGGGAAAGAAGAAAGAGTCAAAATCTGAAGCAAATCTCGCAAAAGTGGTAAAAACTGCAAGCAACAAATCACAGGCAGATGGATCAGATTTGGATTCTTCAGTGTTCTCGTTTTCAGTTACCACTCCCGTCATTGGCTACTCGGGTGAGAACGAGTGGATCTTGGACACAGGTGCAACATATCATGTATGCCCTAATCGAGACTGGTTTACCAGTTTTGAGAAGTTGGAGGGATGTTCGGTCGTCATGGGCGATGATCATCCATGCATCATGGAGGGTGTTGGCACTATTCCAATCAGGATGTTTGATGGGATGGTGAGGGAGCTGAAAGAAGTGAGATATGTACCTCAGCTGAAGAGGAACTTGATCTCTGTAGGAGCTTTGGAATCATTGGGCCTCGGAGTGTCTATTAAGGAAGGAGTTCTTAAAATGACAAAGGGCTCGATGGTGGTGTTGAAGGCCGATCGCCGGAACAACTTGTATTACTTGAAGGGTAGTACAGTGACAGGGCAGGTGGCAGCTTCTACCAGTCAGAAGGAAGATTCAACCCGGCTGTGGCACATGAGGCTGGGACATGCAGGGGAGAAATCAATGCAAACTCCTGTGAAGAAAGGGTTGTTGAAGGGTGCTGAGACCTGCAAGTTGGATCTATGTGAACATTGCATCATCGGCAAGAAGACCAAGGTGAAGTTTGGCACAGCTTCACACTGCACGGAGGGTATTCTTGACTATGTTCACACAGATGTATGGGGACCTACCAAGACTGCATCGATTGGAGGTAACCACTATTTTGTGTCGTTCATCGATGACTATTCTAGGCGCTGTTGGGTGTACACTATGCGACACAAGAATGAAGTCCTAGAACTGTTTGTGAAGTGGAAGGCTAATCTGGAGAGAAGCACGGGAAGGAAGGTCAAGGTCCTCCGTTCTGACAATGGAGGAGAGTACAAATCGGATCCTTTCCTACAGCTATGCCTTGATGAGGGCATAGAGAGACACTTCACAGTACGAGAGACTCCGCAACAAAATGGGGTGGCTGAGAGGATGAACCGGACTTTGCTAGAGAAGGTTCGGTGTATATTATCCAATGCAGGACTGCCAAAGAAGTTTTGGGCTAAAGCTTTGGGGTATGCATGCCATCTTGTGAACATGTTACCGTCGTCTGCAATAGGGGGGAAGACTCCTCTTGAAGCTTGGTCAGGAAGAACTACTGAGGACTATGATTTGCTACGGGTTTTCGGATGTCCAGCCTACTACCATGTCAAAGAAGACAAGTTGGACCCAAGGGCAAAGAAAGGGGTGTTCGTTGGCTTCAAGCGAGGAACCAAGGGGTTCAAGATTTGGGACCAAAAGAACAACAAGTTCATAATCAGCAGGGATGTCACATTCGATGAGGCTTCTTTGATGAAGCCTACTGTCTCTAAGCAGGTGGAGACCAGCAAGACCAAGGAGCTATTGCAGCAGGTGGAGAGTGATGCAGATCCCCCATCTCTAGAGGATTCAGTATCAGTTCGGATCATTCCTGAGGTGACACAGGGTGGTGATCAAGTAGCTGAGAAAAATGCTGAAAATGTTGAAGAGGATCAGGAGCAGGTCATGGGTACTGTTCTAGATTCTACTGCAGTTGGAAGACCACGGAGGAACACTAGGAGACCGGGTTGGCTCACCACTGATATGGTCGTCGCGTATGCACTTCCAGTTGTTGAAGAGGCTATTCCATCTACCTTCAGGGAAGCTGAGATCAGTACAGAAGTTAGGATGTGGAAAGAGACCATGGATGAAGAGATGAAATCTCTCTACAAGAACAACACATGGGAACTTACTAAGTTGCCCAAGGGAAAGAAGGCCATAGGGTGCAAGTGGGTATTTGCTAAGAAGTAAGGATCTCTCCAAGAAGATGCAGTGCGCTACAAGGCAAGGCTGGTGGCTAAAGGCTACGCTCAGAGAGAAGGAATCGACTATAACGAGGTGTTCTCCCCGGTAGTTAAACACTCGTCTATTCGGATTCTATTGGCTTTGGTGGCGCAGAATGAGTTGGAACTTGACCAACTTGAAGTGAAGACCGCCTTTCTCCACGGCGATTTGAGGAGGAGATCTATATGATACAGCCCACAGGTTACAAAGCTGCAAGGAAGGAAGAGTTAGTATGTAAGCTATAGAAATCGCTGTACGGTTTGAAGCAGTCTCCTAGACAGTGGTACAAGCGATTTGATAGCTTCATCAGGAAGAAGAAGTACACATGTAGCCATTTCGACCCATGTGTGTACTACAACAAGTTACCATCAGGTGAATATATCTATCTACTTTTTTATGTAGATGATATGTTGATTGCTTCTAGGTCGAGATCTGCTATTGACTCTCTGAAGAAGATGTTATCGTCAGAGTTTGAGATGAAGGACCTGGGGGAAGCAAGGAAAGTATTGGGCATGGAGATCACTAGAGACAGAAAGCTGGCAGGATAAGTTTGACACAGAAGGGCTATTTGGAGAAGGTACTGCAGAGGTTTAATATTAGCAAGGATACTAAGTCTGTTAGTACACCTATGGCGCCGCACTTCAAATTGTCAGCAAAGATGTCTCCAAGGAGTGTTCAAGAGCGTGAGTATATGTCTCATGTACCATATGCCAATGCTGTGAGTAGCTTGATGTATGCTATGGTGTGTACGAGGCCAGATCTATCACAGGCAGTCTCTATGGTGAGTCGATTCATGCATGATCCTGGACAGGGTCATTGGGAAGCTGTAAAATGGATTCTGAGGTACATCAAGGGAACCGTTGATGTAGGCCTAGTATTCGAGAAGGACAACACCGGAAAGCAGGAGTGCATAGGGTATGTGGACTCAGACTATGCAGGTGACCTTGACAAACGCCGGTCGACGACGGGATATGTCTTCACATTCTCACAGGCACCGGTGAGTTGGCGCTCCACACTTCAGTCTATCGTCGCATTGTCGACCACAGAGGCTGAATATATGGCTATGACAGAGGCCATGAAGGAGGCAATCTGGCTTCAGGGGTTGCTTGATGACTTGGGCGTGGAACAGGATATATTGAAGATAAACTGTGACAGCATGAGTGCCATCTACTTGGCAAGGTGATTGGTAGTCAAAAGTGCATAATTATCATCATATATACCATCGCATTCGCACATTTATTCATATTATTCTGCACATTTATTAATAATTTGTAATTTATTGTGTGCAGGCCTCGAATTATCAATTTAAGCCCAATGAAGCCCAAAAGCCCATATTTGAAGCCCAAGAGTCAAAATGCAAATATCAAGTGTCAAAGTGCAATTATGTAAGGGCTAAAGTTGCAATTATCAGAGATTAGGGAAGGATAGAGTTCTATCCAACCCTAAACACATGCAGGATGAGGATAAAAAGCCAAGATAGGAAGGAAATTCGTGGAAAGGAAATTTGAAGAAATCTAGATTAGGGATGACTTGATTACCAAGTTATCACGAAAATCTAGATTAAAAGGCCAGGATCCACCTTCCAGAAGCAGGCGCCCCCATGTACGGACCAGGAGAGGCCACGCGCCAAAGCGCGTGGCCAGAAGCCACCAGATTGCCGCGGAACCGCGGCAAAAGCCGCGGATCCGCGGCAATACGATCTCATCCAGTTATCAGTTTTCGTGGGCAGGTTCTATTGGGACTCTGCAGCCTTCTGCTCTATAAATATCACTGCAATGCAACATACAGAAGCGTCCAGAGAAGAGCCAAGGGCCAAAGTTAGTTTTTTTTTTTCTAGGGTTTCTTCCTTTGTAGTTAGATTTTCTTTTCTTTTTATTGTAAAGAGAGAGAGAGAGATGATTATATTGAGGGTGACACTGATGTATCTTCTCTTCTCTGCCATGGATTAAAGCAATAAAGGTATTATTTTGTTTTGTTTCTTATTTCTATGTTTTACTTTTATTCTTGTTTTCTATTTCTTTTTCTCTTTTCATCTCTGTGATTGGTGATGAGCATGCAAGCGATTACCGAACCATAAGTATACCGAAGATCGGGGTTCCAACGATATTCCATGGCGATGTTCTCCTCCTCGAGGCGTATCAACTCATGCTTGCCCAAGGCTTGATGACCTAATGCGACAACGGACTGAGTTCGATCCCAAGGTTCATACGTTCAACGCCTCCGAAAAACGGTAGAAAGTATTAGGTTTTCACTTATTTTCTCCAACTCAAGTAAGTTTTCTTTTCTTCTTTTTTATTTCTTTTTTGTAGATTAAATCCATCTCTCTCCATATTCTTTTCTTCGATCCATTGTAAATACCACAACTCATTGTAAATACCATCGTGACTAACAAAATAACTAAAAAAAAAATAAATTTTTAGAGATTAACTTGCTTAACGCTTCCATCGCAGTCCCTCCTTGAGGATCACGACCCGCATAGCCTTGCTACCGCGGATTAGAACTGAACCTCACACTACTATTTCTAAATTTAATATCCTTATTTTTGTGTGCAGGAAAAATCAGTCAACAAATTGGCGCCGTTGCCGGGGAGGGACGGTAAGTTATTCTCTAATAAAAAAATATTTTTTATTAACTTGTTCTTTATTCTTTTCTGTTGCAGGTTACAGGTGAAGAAACAGGATTTTTGCAACTGCAGTAACATATAAGTGGACCTGGGCCTCTGCTCCAGAAAGCAGAGCCCAGGATCCCTCCAAATTGCCGCAGAAACGCGGCCAAAGCCGCGGATCTGCGGCAAGGAGGAGTTCACTCCTGACAATTTTTCTGCAGGGTCTTCAGCTCTGCAAAATACAGCTTCTGCAATACTTATCTTCCTGTATTATTCACCATATACCTGCTAATTTAATCAACAGTAAAAAATTGGTTGTAATTAAAAATTGTTTAGACAATTGCATTCTAGGCACGTGTCTTTCAATTCTTTTACTTTTACTGTTGAAGAGTGCTGGAGGCAAGGTACGTACGCATTGCATGTAGAATAGGATTCATCTCTTGGTTGATTTTCTGCTTTGAGTGATTCTTATCTATTTATCTTGTACACTTGCACTAATTCATCTTAAGGGCATAACCCATTAACAAGATAAGGTGGGGATTTCATCACCCTTCCTTAGCCCAAAAATCATATCCCGAGCACTCACTAACCCAAGCCTAACTTAAAAATTAGTAGACGTTGGCCCTAGGGACATCTCGGACTCAATTAGGAGATTATCCTAAGGGGGAACGGTGTTGGAAGTTGACTCTTGCCAAATCAGTGTCTAGGAAGGGGATTGAGGGCCGAAAGCTCGAAGTGTGGTGGTTATTTAATTAAGGAACGTCTTTGACGGAAAACCTCCCACCACTCTTGCCCTGACCTGGCTGATTAACTTGTGGTCAAAGTCTGCACCCAACCTCCTGTGGACGGTCTAACCAGTTAGGAGTCGTCTAGGTCATAGGTCTACCCTAACTTAGGTTAGAATTTTTCTTTTTGTTTGTTTATTTGTTTGTTGTGTTGGTGTGATATGGCATATAAGAATAATTCCAATTTTAATCCATATTACACCCCTAACTATTATTCGGATATTACCAACCCGGCATACTCTAACTTTGACCAATCTAGTGTGCCGGAATGGTCTTATCCGAATGAATATAACCACACCCCCATCTTATGACTATAATTCCATAATAATTTCAACTCGTCACAGAGTTCATGGGGTTTCGAGTCCCCCGAGTCTAATTCTCAACCAAATTGTCCTCCATATCCATCTAGTCCACATTCTTTCAATGATTTATACTTAGATCCACCAATTCATAATAGACTACCATCTATTGGGGAAATGATAAGTATGCATAAGTCCAAGCAACAATCACCATCAATCTTAGATAGGATGATGCGTGAGTCCACCGACTCACAATTTCATCATGATGACACTTCATCTTTTCAAGACCAATCAGAACAAGATGATCCTATCGACTATAAAGAGATGCTAGCTGCCATGACTGAGGCTCAATTAGCCCGTGATCATGACATAGATTTGATGGTTCAAGCTTTACATGCTCACAGTTCGGCCGTTTCTGCTTTCATTGACCACTCACTTAGAGCCGACGAACCAAGTTGCTTTGGACAACAAGATTCTAATTCAGTACCATCATGTGAACTTGCCGAAACTCCAATTCTTGATAACTTGGCAAGTTTTTCCTTTCCTGAATTAGAACTTGAGCTTGAATATGATCATGATCTTCCACTTGATGATTCAATTTTATTTCCTGATCCAATAATGACTCCAGTGTCTCCACCTGATTTCACTTTTCCCGAGTCAACATTGGATCCTATTCCAATTCATTATGAAATTGAATCACCCATTTTAGATGATCATATTGAACTTGACCTAGATTCTCACAATCTCTTTACTTCTGAAATTGATTGTACAATTCTGACGGACGATGTTGACCTTAGTTTTGAAGAATTGTATGGCGATGAGCTAGAATTCCTTAATATTGGAAGTAAAGAGATATCATCCATATTAGGTCACATTCCATTGTGGGAAGAAGATTGTGGACTTGAGTTTCAATTTCTTGACTTGGACCCAATTCTTGAACCTAGCCCGACTCCTGAGCCCTTACTTGATTTGAGCATTTTCCCTGAGTCGGTATTCGTTCCCGCACCTATATTGTCCAAGTCAATAATTCCATATTTTCATACTCCATTTTGGGACAAGGAGGTTGACACAATTGACTCTGAAATTTATTATGAAATTTGGAAATTTGATGGGGTGGAAATTTTAAAAAATGATCACACATACATTTTTGTGGGTTATACACGAAAATTTTTGGTGGGTTCCTCCATGAAATTTTATGTTATCTTGATTGGGTAGCAACGCTTGGCCCAATTAGACCACCTCCGGAACCACCACCCTAAGGTAACTTCCGCCTTCCCTTGTTCTGTTTCATGCATATATGCATTCATTCATACATTGAGGACAATGCATGAGATAAGTGTGGGGGTGGGCTTTACTAACATACTAACATAGGTAGACACTAACAAAATTTGCTAAAAAAAAAAAAATGTTATAAAAAGGAAATATTTTGACTTATTTTTTGAAAGAAATCTAAGTTAGTTTTAAGGATTAGGAAAATCGTGATTAGGATTTCTAAAAACTTGGTCAAAATAAATAAATTGTTTAAATTTTTAGGTATAGGAGTGAAATTGAATAAATAATTAGTCTTGATTTTTACCTTAATGAAATGTGCATACCAAATGCATATCTAGGATTCTAAGACAAAGACCTTGTGCCTCATAAAAAAAAAAAAAATCACCAATTAAGCTGATACATGTGCCTCAAGAAGCATAAGTATTCATGCCTAAAGGTGAGTAAATAAAATAAAGTCCTTAGTTTTGGGGCCTAGTTCACTCGAATTTGAGTCCGCGGGGTGTTTTCTCACTTGGTGCCCTAAAGCCAACCGGTTTGGGAGTCATCGACTTTAAGTTCGTTACATGGGTGGATTAGAAAGCCTAAAAAGACTAAGAAATATAATATATGTATTAACACATCTAATAATCAATTAGTTAGGTATGAGGGCCTCAAGAAGCCTTGATACTTATATGAAAGAAAATTAGATGAGTTATACATGCCAAAAAAAAAAAAAATTATATTAACACATCTAATAGTCAATTAGTTAGGTATGAGGGCCTCAAGAAGCCTTGATACTTACACGAAAGAAAATTAGATGATGTTATAAAAATACTAAAGAGGCATGAGAGTCCAAGTTAAGGAATTCCTAGATTCACAAGGGTGCGTATGACTTTTGGTAACGAAAAAGACTATATTAGAAATTCAATTTTAATCCTTACCTAAAATGAATAACAATTGATTTTATAAAGACTAGGTTTGAAGAATGAATAAAAATGAGGATCCTAAAACTTATAAACTACTTAGTCTCTTCAATAATAATTCAAATATTTTCCTTTTATGGATTTTGTGGGTGCAATCCGCTGAAAACCCTCACGAGACAACACTCGTCCTCTAGGGTAACCTAGGGGTTTAACGGCTTGTTGCACGTGCTAAGTGCAATCGTGATTCCTACGAAAGTGAGTTAGGTTAGATTAACTTTTTCTTTTTCTTTGTTTTTACTCGAGGACGAGCAAAAAGATAAGTGTGGGGGTGTGATTGGTAGTCAAAAGTGCATAATTATCATCATATATACCATCGCATTCGCACATTTATTCATATTATTCTGCACATTTATTAATAATTTGTAATTTATTGTGTGCAGGCCTCGAATTATCAATTTAAGCCCAATGAAGCCCAAAAGCCCATATTTGAAGCCCAAGAGTCAAAATGCAAATATCAAGTGTCAAAGTGCAATTATGCAAGGGCTAAAGTTGCAATTATCAGAGATTAGGGAAGGATAGAGTTCTATCCAACCCTAAACACATGCAGGATGAGGATAAAAAGCCAAGATAGGAAGGAAATTCGTGGAAAGGAAATTTGAAGAAATCTAGATTAGGGATGACTTGATTACCAAGTTATCACGAAAATCTAGATTAAAAGGCCAGGATCCACCTTCCAGAAGCAGGCGCCCCCATGTACGGACCAGGAGAGGCCACGCGCCAAAGCGCGTGGCCAGAAGCCACCAGATTGCCGCGGAACCGCGGCAAAAGCCGCGGATCCGCGGCAATACGATCTCATCCAGTTATCAGTTTTCGTGGGCAGGTTCTATTGGGACTCTGCAGCCTTCTGCTCTATAAATATCACTGCAATGCAACATACAGAAGCGTCCAGAGAAGAGCCAAGGGCCAAAGTTAGTTTTTTTTTTTCTAGGGTTTCTTCCTTTGTAGTTAGATTTTCTTTTCTTTTTATTGTAAAGAGAGAGAGAGAGATGATTATATTGAGGGTGACACTGATGTATCTTCTCTTCTCTGCCATGGATTAAAGCAATAAAGGTATTATTTTGTTTTGTTTCTTATTTCTATGTTTTACTTTTATTCTTGTTTTCTATTTCTTTTTCTCTTTTCATCTCTGTGATTGGTGATGAGCATGCAAGCGATTACCGAACCATAAGTATACCGAAGATCGGGGTTCCAACGATATTCCATGGCGATGTTCTCCTCCTCGAGGCGTATCAACTCATGCTTGCCCAAGGCTTGATGACCTAATGCGACAACGGACTGAGTTCGATCCCAAGGTTCATACGTTCAACGCCTCCGAAAAACGGTAGAAAGTATTAGGTTTTCACTTATTTTCTCCAACTCAAGTAAGTTTTCTTTTCTTCTTTTTTATTTCTTTTTTGTAGATTAAATCCATCTCTCTCCATATTCTTTTCTTCGATCCATTGTAAATACCACAACTCATTGTAAATACCATCGTGACTAACAAAATAACTAAAAAAAAAATAAATTTTTAGAGATTAACTTGCTTAACGCTTCCATCGCAGTCCCTCCTTGAGGATCACGACCCGCATAGCCTTGCTACCGCGGATTAGAACTGAACCTCACACTACTATTTCTAAATTTAATATCCTTTTTTTGTGTGCAGGAAAAATCAGTCACAAGGAACCAGGTCTATCATGCAATGACGAAGCATATTGATGTCAGGTATCACTTTGTTCGGGAGATTCTAGAGGAAGGTGACATTGACTTGTTGAAGATTCACACTTCGCAGAATCCGGCCGATATGCTAACAAAGGTGGTGTCGGGGGTGAAGTTTGCACTCTGCAAAGACTTGCTCCATGTCCTTCAGGTGAAATGAGCTTGCTGAAGCTCATTTGGATGAACTACGGACAGCTTGATCCCTTGGGCAGGGGTACGTAGGCAACCATGTTGGTGCAGCCGCTATCGAGTCGGAATTCGGCTCAGATTTGGAAATCTTCACCGAGGTGGAGAATTGTTGGAGGAGAGAGGAGAATTGTTGGAGGTGATGCCACGCCAAGTGCTGTAGAAGATTGCCAAGTGCCGTCGAAGATCGCCAAGGAAGTCGACGATGAAAGGCAAAGGGACAGCGGCAGGAAATAGCAGCAGCAGCAGAAGACAGGCGGGCCGGTCGACCGGGCCGGTCGACCGACGTGCACAGCATGCACAAAGTTTTGGGCGGTCGACCGGCTGGGTCGACCGAAGTGCTCTGACTGTAAACAACCCAACTCTCGGGTTTCTTGGGTCGACCGTCGGGTCGACCGGAGAGGAGGTCGGTCGACCGTCCCGGTCGACGGTCGACCGACAGTCGAGTTCGGGTGAAATCTGCTGCTCCGCTGATGTGAGGTATTTAAGCCCAATGTTGATTCTAGGGTTTAGAACTCTGCGAAATTGTATTAGCTGTGAGTTCTCTTGCATTCAAAGAGACGAAGAGCTATTGTAATCATCTTCCTAAATAAAACTCTCTCCATTGATTGCCCCGAGGACGTAGGCATTGCGGCCGAACCTCGTTAAATCTTGTCTTTGTGATTTGTGTGTTCTTCGTGTGATTGTTGGGTTGTTCTTTGTGCTGGAGATCTTGGGATTCTCTATTGTTTGGTTGTTGTGATTGGATAGCGCGCACAACATTGAGGGGCTCAAGGATCTGCCTTTGAAGGAGTGGAAGCGACATCTGAAGAATGAGCTTTTTAGATTAAGTAATGCGATGGCTTTGTCTGGAGTTATTTGTTTGCGTGCCATTTAACTTTGGCTTCCCTTTCAGAACGCGATGCTCATCTCAGAGTTGCTGGATGACCACCGGGATGCCCTGAAGGTGAAGTGCTGATTTACGCCGGGGGATGGAAGAGCCTAGTTCTGCGAGAAAGGTGGCGACTGAGGAGATTAGTCAGCTCAAAGTAAATTTAGACCACGAGGCGGTGGCTCGCTCGAGTCGAGAGGAGGAGATGGGGCAGCTTAGGGGGAGTTGGAGAAGAAGGGCTCGGAGATATTGAAAAGGGACTCTGAGCTGCAACAAAAAAGAGTCTGTACTGCTGGCAGCTCAGCAAGAACTTGAGGAGATGCTTCAGCATGCCGAGGGGGCAGAAACTACCCTGTGGTCGGAGCTTGACACTTTCGACAAGGCAAAAGAGTGCCTTAATGATGACTTGAGTCGAGCGTTGTTTCCCAAGATGAGACAGAAGCGCTTGAGCAGGAGGCTGTAGCTCATTATCAATAGGCATTGAAAGTTTTCAAGTTCAAGAAATATCAAGAGGGGTACGAATACGGGAAACAAGGTGTGTCCCCAGGTACCCGCTTGAAATTGGATCATTCCTCTAGAGTCAAGACCAGGATCCTCCTGAGAGCAGTGATGCCCCGGCTACAGTGGAAGAAACCTCTCTGAACGCTCCGTCCACTAACGCTGCGCCATTGACAACGCGCTCTCCGCCAACTGTTCCTAATACTGGGCGTGTGCTCTGGCTGTCCCCGAGAAAGCTGCCTTCCCAGCTCTTGCTTCTGTAACACCCCGTTCCCATAATACATACTTAGATACGTATTCATATTTTTTGATCATATTTTTCAATTTACTTCTTGTATTTGTTTTGTTTTATGATTAATTATGTGATTATCTTTCATTGGATCCGGATTCGTGGACTCGGAGTCAACCCTAGTCTGAACTAGGGACCCGATCCTAGTGTATTACTCGATTTAACTTTTTTGGTAGTCAGATTTGACTGGTTTTAGTTTCAAACACTGTTTTTCAATATTTTAAAATTTTCATGATTTTTTAGATTTTTTCTGAATTATTTTTATAAAAACCCTACAATCGGGATTAATCAGTACCGTAGGTTTATTTCTGAATTTTTAATTTATAAATATAGTCAAACTTCGAGAAACTGCTTTCAGATATTTTCTTAGAATAATATTTCCTATCTTAATACATTTTTTTGGAGATTTTAAGAATTTAACAGATTTCGGCCAGATTTTGTCTCCACCGATATGGGCGGTTGATTTCAGGATTCTTAATTTGAAAATCATAAATAATTTCTTGAAATAGATTTCATCATGATTCTTAGAATAATATTCTTGATTTTTAAAAATTTTTGCGGGTCGTTCCGAGATACTTTATTTTCGGACGATTTCAGTATTTTTTCGAAAGTTTTCCGCATCCGCGACGCCACTCTAATTATTTTTTTCTTTCTTATTTTTTCTTCTACCATATTCTAAAACCTTCTCCATTCTTCTACTACATTCTACACCCTTCCACAAAAATATCTCCTCTAAAATATTTCAAGCCACTCAACACACCTCTCCTATCGCCAAGTTTGGTCATAACTCCCTCTCCCATCACCATTTTACAAAAAAACCCTAACCCTAACCCTAATCCTTTTCCTTCTCCTTTAAACTCCAACTCCAAAAACACCTCCATTTCTTTCTCCTTTCACCTTCATTCCTCCATCAAAACCCCATAACCACCAACTCCTCCTCCATATTCACTACAACCACAACAACTACAACTTCTCCAACTCCTTACCATCATCTTCTTCCTTCTCCATCTCCATTTATTCTACCACAACTCCAAAACTCCACCATACCAACCTCCATCTCTTTTACCTTCTCTAAAACTACCACCACCACTTAACCCTACTACAAAACCACCATCCACCACCTAACTGTTGGTCCCGAGATGATGCCAAGAGTGGATCTAATGTACAATGTCAACACTCACACAAGAATATTAGTGTTAAAGAAATAAACGTACTTGCAATAAGGAAAATAAATCACAGAAAAGTTAAGCAAACGCAAACACGAGAGTGATTTATCCTGGTTCGGTTCTTGTGACCTACATCCAGTCCCCAAGCCACCCGCTTGAGATTTTCCTTTATCCTTTGACTTTGTACACCCAAAATCAACACCTTGTATCCCACTTGACAAATCCCCTTTGCCAAAAGTATACAACTCTTCTTATAACCAAGAAGACCACAACACCTTGTACAACTTCTCTTCTACACCAAGAAGACGCTCTTGTACAATGCTTCCTTTGAGTGATTACAAACTTTCCTATAAGTCTTGAATCAGTATGTGATCGTGGACAAGGGCTATTATAGGTGGACTTTCAGAAATCTTCACTATAGAGTAGGAATTTGGTGAAGAAACAGAAAGTGGGAACAGTTTTCAGAGAACCAGAATTTTGACAGGATTTTTAGGCTGAAAACTTGATATTTTTTAATTGGTATTTCAAACCTAAGATAACAACCCTATATATAGCTGAACTCTATGGTTAGTTAGGGTAGTTATTAGGTCAATTTTGAATATTGAAACGTTGGATAACGTTGAAGGAAATACCAGAAAATAGAAACTGTCCAACAGTCAGAAACTGCCATTAGTCGACTTGAGATATGGGGTTAGTCGACTAGGGTAGGCAAATTTCACTGAGTTAGTCGACTAGTATTGGGACCAAGTCGACTAGGTCAAGTTGAAATCAAAAGACAAGTTTCTGGAAACTGAAACTAGTCAACCAGAGGAAACTATAAGTCGACTATACAAGTCTATTAGTCGACTATGTATACTGTTAAGTCGACTAATAGTGACAAACAGAGAGTTGGGATCTTTCAGGACAAAAAGCTAGTCGACTAGGGAAATATATAAGTCGACTATACCATTTATAAGTCGACTACAAAAGGGTATAAGTCGACTAATAGGCTATGATGTGTGTGTGTGTGTGTGTTTCAAGGCTTTTAACATGCTATCAACAATTACAATACACATCATTATCAACTCTCTTTGGGAAGTCTTGATCATGTAGAACTCTTGAATAGGCTTGTGATAGAGCTCCAAATGATATGGCTTCACAAATGTATCATCAAAATTAAGTTCCAACATTCTCCCCCTTTTTGATGATGACACTTTGTGTGCACAAATGCTCCCCCTGCAGAAAATAAGTTATATGTTCTCCCTCTGCAGAAAATGGGTTATAACAGATATAGAAACACTTGTGTTCTCCCCCTGCAACAAATATATCATAACATATATATATATATATATATATATATATATATATATATATATATATATATATATATATATATATATATATATATATATATGATAAATATTTGAAGTATTATCCTTATCAAAGTTCTTATATGGTACCTGAAAATTAAAGATTAGATGGTACCAATCATAAGAGTAAAGCATTAACCTTTAGGAGACCAAACCAATTTGAATTTGGTTTTCATCTGTTAGTATACACATAATTGTATGAATTACATATATCATGTATGTATGATGCAATATAAGTATTTTGTCAACAATGCTTAAGTTTTTAGGAATCCATATAAACTTATTCTTAATTCTTTTTGAAATAATATCAGATTTTCTTTTCACAAAAGAATTATATGGATTGCTTATGAAGATTTTTCAAAAAATTCAAGACCATAATGATTATGTGACATCTTTTGATATGATAACAAATCATTCAACTTTTCTTTTCCTTGATTAAATTTAGTCACATTTTTCAAAATCTCTTCATATTTCATTTTGAAAATAGATATGTCTTTATCTAAAACTGAAATCCTTTCATTTAAAGACAAAGTTTCCTTTTTAAGCAAAATATTTTCTTTTATAAAATTCTCATTATCCTTTTTCAATGATGATATCACTTTTTTAAAATCATCTTTTTGAGAATTTATAAAAGAAACTTGAGAGACACAACATGAATTTTCTTTGAAAAGTTTTTCATTTTCCTTTGATAAAACTTTATTCTTCATTTTTTTTATTCTTTAGATCATTGAATAATTCATGGAATGCATCTAAAAGTTCAGAATATTATACCTCATCTTCTTCTAGCGCCATGTAACAGATGTTGGCATGTTCAGTGGTTTCTTCTTCGTTAGAGGAAGAGAAATCACTGTTTTCCCATGATGCTTGGTAGTCTTTCTTCTTTCTGAACTTTTTGCTCTTGAATTTACCTTTGTTTTTGAGCAATGGGCAATCCTTCTTCATATGATCTGTTTTATTACAATTAAAACATCTAAACTTACCTTACTTTAAGAATCTTCTGAATTTTCTTGAAAGCATTGCCATCTCCTCTTCATCGTCATCTGAATTGTCCGTGTCTGAGGATGCATGGAAGGCAATTTCTTTCTTCTTTGAGAGAGATTGTTGTTCATCCTTCTTTCTTTCTTCGAGTTGCACTTCATATGCCATTAGATTACCAATAAGGTTTTCTAATGTCATTGTTGAGAGATCATTCGCTTCTTCTATTGCAGTTGTCTTCTTCTCCCAATCTGGTGTGAGTGCTCGAAGGATCTTGCGAACTTTTTCGACTTGGGTGTATTCCTTTCCAACGGATGCTAAGGAATTGGTAATGTCGGTGAATCTTGTAACCATTTCTGAGATGGTTTCATTCTCCTTCATTTTGAATAGTTCAAACCTGTGGATAAGAATAGAAATCTTAGATTTTTTAACCTTATTTGTGCCTTCGTGTGTTACCTGAAGAGTGTGCCATATTTGATTTGCAGAAGTGACTGTTGACACACGGTTGAATTTTTCTTTGGTTAAGGCACAGAATAAAGCATTCATCGCTTTGGCATCAAGGTTCGCATTCTTCTTTTGATCATCACTCCAAGCGCTGTAGTTGGTTGTCGGTTTGGTGTACGGTGCTTCTACAATGTTCCAAAGTTCGTAGTTGAGCGATTGCAAGTAGATCTTCATTCTACACTTCTAATAGTTGTAGTTGGATCCGTCAAATAGCGGTGGACGTTGTGTAGAATGTCCTTCTTTGAATTGTGACGAAGGAAACTCCGTTGCCATCCTTATAGATTGTTGACTAGGTATGCAGGGCTCTGATACCAATTGTTGGACCTGCTCTGATACCAATTGTTGGTCCCGAGATGAAGCCAAGAGTGGATCTAATATACAATGTCAACACTCACACAAGAATATTAGTGTTAAAGAAATAAACGTACTTGCAATAAGGAAAATAAATCACAAAAAATTAAGTAAATGCAAACACGAGTGATTTATCCTGGTTCGGTCCTCGTAACCTACATCCAGTCCCCAAGCTACCCGCTTGAGATTTTCCTTTATCCTTTGACTTTGTACACCCAAAATCAACACCTTGTATCCCACTTGACAAATACCCTTTCCCAAATGTATACAACTCTTCTTACAACCAAGAAGACCACAACACCTTGTACAACTTCTCTTCTACACCAAGAAGACGCTCTTGTACAATGCTTCCTTTGAGTGATTACAAACTTTCCTATAAGCCTTGAATCAGTATGTGATCGTGGACAAGGGCTATTATAGGTGGACTTTCAGAAATCTTCACTATAGAGTAGGAATTGGTGAAGAAACAGAAAGTGGGAACAATTTTTAGAGAACCAGAATTTTGACAGGATTTTTAGGCTGAAAACTTGATATTTTTAATTGGTATTTCAAGCCTAAGATAACAACCCTATATATAGCTGAACTCTATGGTTAGTTAGGGTAGTTATTAGGTCAATTTTGAATATTGAAACGTTGGCTAACGTTGAAGGAAATACCAGAAAACAGAAACTGTCTAATAGTAAGAAACTGCCATTAGTCGACTTGAGATATGGGGTTAGTCGACTAGGGTAGGCAAATTTCACTGAGTTAGTCGACTAGTATTGCAAGTCGACTAGGTCAAGTTGAAATCAAAAGACAAGTTTCTAGAAACTGAAACTAGTCGACCAGAGAAAATTATAAGTCAACTATACAAGTCTATTAGTCGACTATGTATACTATTAAGTCGACTAATAGTGACAAACAGAGAGTTGAGATCTTTCAGGACAAAAAGCTAGTCGACTAGGGAAATATATAAGTCGACTATACCATCTATAAGTCAACTACAAAAGGGTATAAGTCGACTAATAGGCTATGATGTGTGTGTGTATGTGTTTCAAGGCTTTTAACATGCTATCAACAATTACAATACACATCATTATCAACTCTCTTTGGGAAGTCTTGATCATGTAGAACTCTTGAATAGGCTTGTGATAGAGCTCCAAATGATATGGCTTCACAAATGTATCATCAAAATTAAGTTCCAACACTAACCCTAGGTCGGCCACCATGCTTGGATAGGGGCCGAGCTCTTCTTCTTCGGTGACATCTCCGGCGACCATTCCGTCGATCATTCAGGCTACAACTTCAACGATAACACCAACGTCACCACCACCATCTTTTCTACACCCTTTTCATCACCATCTCTTCTACTCTTCTCCACCACCACCACTATCACTATCACAACCATAACACCACCTTAATCATTATGATTTCAAGCTTCTACATCACATTCCCTATTTCTCCATCTCTTTCCTTTTCATTCTCCTCCAAAAAACCACCACCACCATTATAAATCCTCCATCCATTATAAATCCTCCATCTTCACCACCACCTCTTCTATTTCCTTCCCTATTACCACCATCTTCACTTCCACGATCACAACACCATCTCCATCACCACTACTTCAACCTCCAACATCACCTTCATCATCACCTCCTTCACTTCCCTTTTCCTTCTCCATCAAAATTCAACTCTATCACCTTCACCAACACCACCACCAACACCATCACCTTCCCTTCTCCTCTCCCTCCTCCTACTTGGGGCCGACCACCTACATGGCCACCCTAGGAGGCCGGCGCACCCCCCTCTAGGACCGGCCACCCCAAGGGCCCAAGCCCCCATTCGCTTCTCGCTTTGGTGTTTCCCCGCTACGGAGTTTGTGCGCGTAGCTTTCCAGAGTTCCCGACAATTTTATCGTGTTTTGTATTTAGGCGAGTGTTTTTCCTTGCCTCGTCGAGCTTGTACTGTATTTGGATTTGTGATGGGTTTGTGTATGTGGTCCTGTGTATTTGTACCGGGTTGTATGCGTGTACCGATATCATGCACTGTATCCTGTATTTGAATGCTTATAATGGTGTAAACGATATAATATTTGTGCACGTGTTGGTACTAACCATGCAGGTATCCATGTATAGCCTTCGGGGCTTCTGCCCACTCCCAGGATGGCTACCCAATTGGTTTAGGCCTTGCACCCTTATGGGTTGCGTGGTAGCTACCGAGGGTGCGCTTAGGCCCTGGGCTTACTTCAGCCCTTATGGGCTTATACACAGCCTTCGGGCTTCACACACTATAGACTAGCTACTTCCTGTTTATATGCTTGATTGTGTCGTACTAACATCTCATGCAGGAACCCCTGTACCGACTCTGGATTTTTTTCCACTCCTGGGCTAGTTACCCAATTGGTTCTAGGCCTGCACCCTTATAGGTTTCGTGGTAGTTGTCGAGAGTACGCCTAAACCCCGATTGTACTCTAACCTCCAGGCTCTGCCCACTTTCTCGAAAGAGGAGTGTGCTTAGACCATAAGGTCTTTCAGCTACGCCTGGTAGGCATACTTAGCACTCAGCACTTTATTCACTAGATTCGCCTAGGCGAGATGCTACCGGATTTTTTACTCGCATCTTAAGCCGAGTCGTTCCGGTAGCCCTGCCAATGCCAAGCGCTTTAGTGACTAAACACTGTTCATTGTCTGTGCCTCCAGCTTGCTTAACTCTGCTTGATTGTTCTTAGCTATTACTCTATCACTTGCCATGTACATGCTTGATATGTTAACATTTGACATGCTATTACCTAATACATGTCATCTACATGCTAATACCTGTCACCTGTCTGTGTCACTTGATAACTGATGTGTTATCACCTGACACCCGACATGCTACTACTTGATATTTGCTCCTTGTATGACATAACTTATCACCTGCCTCCTGTCATATTAATACTTGACCTGTGATTATCACATTTACGAGAATCCTGTACCTGTTATCCTGTATCATATACAGTGACCTGTTATCCTGTATTATACATATAGTGACCTAAATCTATAGTACTCTCCTGAATTCCTGATCATGTCTTGCACTTGCTATTCCTGTAAATTGATAATTAGATAATAAATTATAAAAAAGAACAACTTATATCGGGTCGGGGGAAACTTACGGATATCAATATGTGTTCGTGTTTACAGTGGTATTAGGTATGTTGTGCAACTAAAACTTCCGGTTCGACCTGTGGGCCTCCAGGTGACCGAGGGGAGCACTGGCTCCCTCCTTCTTGGTTCTATCTTGAAAGGGCATCCTATAAGACCCTCATGAACGCCTCGTAGTAGGTTCTGTCCTCCAACAATGGAACAAACCTGGGCCATGGTCCCGGGTATGCACGAGACCCACTGTAAATATTGTTCGTTGATATCCCTGTTGGTTTTCAATAACAACCTTGCCTTAATCAGATGTGAATATATGTGTGCTGGGACGCTAGTCCACATATTTAGACATTTGGGTAGGACGAGTAATAATAATAATAAAAGATGCCAAGTAATAATTTGTTGTATGTCTTCCGTATTTGCTTCTATTGGGTTTTACTTCAGATTTTCAGTTTTATGATTGTTATATTATAACTGCTTACTTCCTGCCTTACCACTTGTGTTCTATTCCATCAGTCTCCTGCTCTTATCTTATTATACATGCATATTCCTTACTTGACATCACTTGCTATATTTCTACCTGCTCCTGTATGCTTGTGCTCACGTCACAGTTTTCAATGCATGTTTATGATTCGGATTTATCGATACACGTGTGCTCATCTTTGCACGCCACTTGGCCTTCGTAACACCACTCGTTGAGGAGTTTTGATTCCCCTAGATCCTCATATCCATATCTCGGACTTATGAATTTTCCTGGTTACTGATCAGATTGATGCAGCAGAAACGTGGATCATCAGTAGACCGTCTGAAGCCCTATTCTTCCAGGCCCCCTTACTCGGCTCTAGAGTTTTCCTATTATGACTCTGAGTCTCCTTTTGTACAGTTTATGATTGTATACCACTTTGTTTTCTCGCATTTGCATTTATGGTGATGTAATATTCTTGTAATATTGTGTCACATCCTGTGATAACTTTGTAATTGTACTCATATTGGAATGTATAATGCACCACGTGCTTCTGTACTCTGATTCTTGCCTGTATTGATGCTTAGCGTATATATGTGAGGGTATTTTTGACCTACATATATACGTCACGGTAACGTCTCCGTACCCGCGAGATCGGGGCGTTACAACTTCCGAGGTGTCTTACAAAGGCAAAGTGAGTGTTTGAGAGTTTGTGATTGTGGGAAAATAGAGTTTGGTTAAGTTTAGAAATGGTGTTATCTGAATGTCGGTAGTGTCTCTGCCTTTCACAATTTATCTGCGGTAATAAGTGGCTAAGCGGGTCGAATCCACATGGAGGAATGCGATAGAAACAATTTTGGTATAGTATTGTTCTTAGAAGAAATGAGTTGTTTGGGAAAAAGATAGCTTTTGTTTTAATCTATGAGAAAAAGATCATAGCCCACTAATCATCTACCACCACTAATTTACTAGTTCATGAAGATTAAACTTTATATTGAATCATAAAATTATTCCTAGAATAGTTTTTTTAAGTAAGATATATAAGATGAAAATCTATCCCTAATTGAAACACACTAGCCAAAGTTCAACATTAGATTATCAAAGCTTTCTAAGTATAGCCTAAGAAAAATTACTTAGATTTAACATTAAGCTATCAAAGCTATAAAAGCATAAAATAAGTAAAACTATTAACTAGTATTAACAATATTCAAGTTAACTTTTAATCATCATAAGTCTTCAAGAAGTTTGCTAGAATTCTAAGCATGCATGATATTCAATCAGTTTAAGCAACATAGAACTAGAAGTAGTGGTAGAGAGATTAGCAAATCATGAATTAAATTAATTAAGCATGATAAATATTAAACTAAGCATGGTGTATAAAGAAGAATATTACATAAAGAAAACTAAAACAAATAAAGAAGACAAGAGAAATTTAAGGAAGAAGAAAAAAACCTTGTTTATTGAAGCTGTCACCATCAAATTACAATCGCTCCTTCGTCTCTTTACAAAACACCCAAACTAAAATCCTAGAAATTATGAAAATTCAAAAGAAAAAGAATACTAAAGAAAATCCTAAGCTTTGATCTCTGAGATGCCTCTTTCCTCTAGCTTTAGGGTGATATATAAAGGAGAAGTAGATGGTAAAATCCCAGTCGAACTCATACACCCAATTGCACCAGGGTCTCCAACAGAAAGCCGCGGAAATACGTTCGCGTTTCTGCGGCAAATCCAAGGTGGATAGTGTTGCAATTTGGTGTGTGGCTTCATTTCGTTCGTCCATCTGAAGATTTATCCTTAGAATCGTCATTTAAACTCTGAATTTTAAAATATTATCCTTTCTAGATAACTTGAAAAGCAAGTTATCTCTCAATTCGAGTTTAAATTTAAATTCTCCCCCTTGTCTTTGACTTATAGCTTAAGCAACCAAATTTAAATTGATTTTCTCCTTTATCTCTGAATTAGGATAGGGATTATCTCTGAATCCTTGTCTTCCTCTTGATTTCAAATTGGTTTAACTTGAAATTTGAATGTAGATAGGATAATTAGAATCTTCCTTCATCTTTATCTTTCTATTTTAAATAACTACACACCATAAGCAAAAAGAGGGTTAAATAGTAAAATTAAATAAAAATAATCAAAGAATAAATGTGTAAATGTGATGATAATAATGCAAATATGAAATGTAATCCCCCCACACCTATCTTTTGATTGTCCTCGAACAAAACTAAAAAAGAAAAATTAATCTAACTATCCACTTTCGTAGGACTCACGATTACACTTAGCATGTGCAACAAGCCATTAAACCTCTAGGTTACCCCTAGAGGACGAGTTTTGTCTCGTGAGAATTTTCAGTGAATTACACCCATAAAATCCGGTGAACGAAATAATAGATGAGAAAAGACTAAGAGAAAAAAGATAACCAAAAATAAAGATAAAAGAAATGTTATTAATTTTTTTTTCATTTCACAACAAGTAGTCACTAGTAATAAAATTCATAAGTTTCCAGCAAGTTTAAGCATAATCAAGTTCAGTCATAAAATCAAGAAATCTAATCATTTTTTCTTAGAGATTTAAATTCAATATTTTCACACCAATCTTTCTAAGTCTTTTAATTCTATGCATCTTTGTATAGTGAAACTAGTTTTAGTTTGGGAATATTTGATTCAACTTCACCCTTTGTTTTATTATACATAAATATATATATATATTTTTTGAAAGAAGTTCAAAGTATTACCACTTCGTTGCCGTTTAAGCACTTTTTTTAATATGTATAACTCATTTAATTTTTCTTTTGTTTAAATACCAAAGCTTCTTGAGGCACTAATACCTAACTAATTGATTATTATATGTGCTAATATATATATTATATTTATATATTTTTTCTCAAACTTATCTAATTACCTTTCGCGTAAATACCAAGCCTTGCTTAGGCTAAAACACCTAGCTAATCAATAATTAGATTTGTTTATATATATATTATCTTTTTTTATATATTCAAAACAAGCTAAGCTATAATCATCGTCCCAAGCATAAAACTTATGTGTATGTGTATATAAGATGCATAGTCATGTCAACAAATTCTAGATGGTATTTATTTTTCAAATTTTTTTTATCTCTAAGTTAAAAATTATAGATTCTTTCAAATTGATCTTACCATTAAAATTTCAAACTTTATTGGATTCTTAATTCTTTAAAGTAGTTATACTTTTTGCAAAATAAATTTTTTTTTATGTTAAATGTTAGTAATTAAATGATAGTGCACCCCCACATCTATCTCATGCATTATCCCCAGTGTATGAATGTATGTAAATATGCATGAAATGAAATGTAAAGGAGTAGTGTCACTGATACATTAGGTCAAAGATACCCATGGCTGTTTCTACTTCCAGTACTGATTCTAAGAACGATTTTAAACGTTGACCATTAACCTTGAATTCATTACCATTCTTAGTATCGCATATCTCTACTATTCCATGTGAAAACACAATCATAACAACGAATGGCCCTGTCCATCGCAATTTCAACTTGCCTGGAAAAAGATGAAGCCTAGATTTCTAGAATAAGACCTTTTGTCTGGGGATAAAAGTTTTTCTCATGATAAATTTATAATGAAAAACCTTAACCCTATTCTTCGTAATCTCTGCATTTTCATATGCCTCATTTCTTAACTCCTCAAGTTCGAAAATTTACAATTTTTGAAGCCCACCGGCCTTGTCTAGGTCGAAGTTCAATTGCTTGATAGCTCATAAGGCCCGATGTTCAAGCTCAACTAGTAAGTGGCATGCTTTACCAAAATCTAACCTATAAGAATACATACTTAAAATCATTTTGAAAGCGGTCCGATAGGCCCATAGTGCATCTACGATCTTGGTAGACCAGCCTTTCTGATTTTGACTCACGATTTTCTCCAAAATAAGTTTTATTTATCAATTAGAGACCTCTACCTGCCCACTTGTTTGAGGATGATAGGGTGCGGACAGTTTGTGTGTAATGGCATATTTTCGCATAAGAGATTCAAAAGTTTTATTGCAAAAATGAGTGCCATTATCGCTGATGATGGCTCGAGGGGTTCCAAAGCGAGAAAAAAATGTTCTCTTTCAAGGACTTGACAACAACTTTGTTGTCATTTGTTTTGCAAAGAATGACCTCTACCCATTTAGACACATAGTCCACAGCCACCAAGATCTACTGGTGTCCAAATGAATTAGGAAAAGGACCTATAAAGTCGATGCCCTAAATGTCAAATAGTTTTACTTCTAGAATTGAGTTGAGGGGCATCATATTATGTTTCAAAATCCTACCTATCATTTGACACTTTGGGCATGTTTTGCAAAAGTCAAAGACATCATTAAACAAAGTGGGCAAAACCCACTCTGTAGCACTTTTTCGACAATCTTACGAGAAAAAAAGTGTCCACCGCATGTAAGCTTGTGACAAAAGGATAGAACGCTCTTAACTTCCTTATCAGGAATACATCTCCTAATGATTTGGTCGGAACAATATTCGAAGAGATACGGTTCCTCCCAAAAGAAATATCGGACTTGAGACACGCACCAGTATACATCTTGTTTTGACCAGTGAGATGGGGTTTGGTTTGTGACTAAGTAATTGACTATGTCGGTAACCCATGGTCCCTAAAGGTTGCTAAGAGTTGTTCATCGCGGAAGTCATCATTAATTGGCAACTCGATGGAAGGTGCATTTGAAACACGTGAGAGATGATAGACGATGATGTTTTTGATACCCTTTTTATCTCAAATTTTGAAATTAAATTCTTGAAGAAGAAGGATTCAATGAATGAGTCAGGCCTTCACATCCTTCTTAAGTATTAGGTATCGAAGTGCAGAATGGTTGGTGAATATGATGGTTTTGGTCCCAAGTAGGTATGGACGAAAATTTTTCAATGCAAACACTACAGTCAAGAATTCTTCTCGATTGTAGTATAGTTTAATTGGGCATCATTAAGAGTCCTACTTGAATAGTAAATCACATGCTGCTTGTTATTAATATGCTGTCCTAAGACAACATCTATAGCAAAATCGAAAGCATCGAACATGATCTCAAATGGTTTGGACCAATCCAGGGCAGAAATTATTAGTGCAAAGATAAGTTCTATTTTAAGCTTCTCCCACACGATAAGACATCCATCATCAAAGATGAAGGGCACATCCTTAGTTAAAAGGTTAGTTAAGGGTCCAGCAATCTTGCTGAAGTCTTTAATGAACCAACGATAGAATCTGGCATGTCCTAAAAAAGATCAGATATGTTTCACACATTTGGGTATGAAAAACTTGGCTATGACCTCTATCTTCGCTTTGTCCACTTCAATTCTTTTTCTAGAAATTTTATGACCTAAGACAATCCCATGTTGCACCATGAAGTGGCACTTTTTCCAATTAAAGTCAAATTCTTTTCGGTACATCGTTTGAGGACAAGTTTAAGATGGTAAAAATATTGATCGAATGAGTCTCCATAGATGGAGAAATCATCCATAAAATCTCTAAGAATCTTACGATCATGTCAGAGAATAAGCTTAACGTACAACGTTAAAATATCGCGGGGGCATTGCATAAACTGAAAGGCATTCAGCCATAAGTAAAAGTCCCAAATGGACAAGTAAACGTTATCTTCTCTTGGTCCTCCGTAGCTATAAGAATTTGATTGTACCCCGAGTAACCGTCTAAAAAACAATAATACTCATGGTCAGCTAGTCGTTCAGGCATTTGATCGATAAATAGAAGAGGGAAAGGTCATTGTGAGTGGCAAAATTTAAGCTTTGATAGTCAATGCAAATTCAAATCTTCGTAGGGAGTCGTGTTTGGACTAACTCTTGGTTTTCATTCTCTACCACGGTAAAACTGAATTTTTTAGGGACCGCATGAATTGGGCTGACCGATTGGTTATCAGAAATGGGATAAATTATCCGTTATCTAATAGTTTCACTATTTCAGCTCGCACGACCTCTTGTATAATGGGTATAACTTACGCTGCGGGTCCCTCTTTGGTTTTGTCTCTTCATTTAGATGGATTCGGTGTTGAACTATAGCCGAACTCAATCCCTTTACGTTAGTCATTGTCCAACCAATAGCTTCCCTATGTTTCCTAAGGACTGTAATAAGGTGTTCTTCTTGCCCGTCAGTCAGATGGGATGCAACGATACCGGTAGAGTCTCTTGTTTACCTAGGTAGGCTTACTTGAGATGTTTGGGCAAGGCTTTCAATTCTAAGAAAGGTGATGACTCAAGAAATGGAGGAGTCAAGCTTGTTGGCTCCAGATCTAATGAACTTAGGCTCGATGCCCACTAAATTGTAGGATTGACAATTGTTGGCTGATTGAGATATTACCTGCACACAAAATATATAATATTAGATTTAGAAGTAAAGATGTGCAGGGTGCTCAATTCTAATCCGCTGTAGCAATGGCTATGTGGGTCGTGATCCACAGGGAGGAACTAGCGATGGAAGCTTGTTTAGCAAGTTCTCTAAAAATTATTCTTTTAGTTATTAAAAGGAAAATAAGAAAATAATAGTTAAAGTTAGGTTAGGAAGAAGGTGGTAGAATAAGAAGATGGAGAAAACGATGAAAGCGAATATTTACAATGAGTTGGGAAAGAAAGAGTTGGAAGATGAAGTGTTGGTGATTTAATCTACAGAAATAAAAGAAAGAAAACTATAAACTAAAAAAAACACATACCTACCTCTTCTGCCCTGTTTACCTTTGATCCGTTGCAATGACTTACCTTGTCTTTGAAGGCATTCAAGAATGGCGTATAGGATCTTCCCCCTTCTCGATCTACACTACAAAAAGAAAAGACAAACTATACTAGTAAGAGAAGGCTTGTTCATCACCATAGGCCATCAAGGGCACTTCTTCGGCTAAGCAGTCTTGAAGCGATCAGATCTCATGGTTTGCAAGACATCAGAGAGAAACAAAAATAGAATAAAACAAGAATAGAAGAACAAAAATAAAACAAGAATAGAATAACAAAAACAAACCTTGAGTTGATTCTATTAACAATGGAAGAAAAGTTTGACTTACACCGATGTCACCTCAGTACAAGCATGAACTCCTTCCTCCATGAAAGCATCCTCTCCTCTCAGTTACATAAAATAAAAATTACAAAAAAGAAAAATAAAAACCTAAACTACAAACTAGCCTAAAAACCCTAGATTTTGCTCTGTAGTTCGCTGTACGCCCTTCTCGGTTGCTCTGCAGGGGTATTTATAGGTGCAGAAGGAAGTAGAGTCCCAATACGACTCCTCCACGAAAACTGTTACCCGGACTCATCCTTATTGCCGCGAAAACGCGGCTTGGGCCGCGTTTTCGCGGCCTTAGCTGGCTCCCTGGCCAAGCGCTTTTGCGCGTGGCCTCCTCTGGTCCGTCCATCTGGGTTTATCCGTCTGGAAGATGTATCCTGACTCTTTATTTTGAGATTTCGGGATAACTTGGGAAGCAAGTTACCCTAAATCCAAATCTTTTATCAACGAATTTGTTATCTTTGCACTCTCTTCTTTGGCTTTTATCCTCATCCTGCAAGTATTTAGGGTTGAATAGAAGTCTATCCTTCCCTCTTCTTTTAGTATTTGCAACTATTGCCCTTAGTAATTGCAATTTGACATTTGATAATTGCAACTTTTGCATTGGGCTTTAAACATGGGCTTTTGGGCTTCTTTTAAGGCTTTATTCCTTTATTTTTATTACTCAAGGCCTGCACACAATAAATAATAAAATATTAGTAATAGTGCATGATTATATGAATAAATATGAAAATGTGATAGTAAATGTGATGATAAATATGCACTTTTTACTACCTATCACACCCCCACACTTATCTTTTTGCTCGTCCTCGAGTAAAAATCAAAAAGAAAAAGAAAAACTAAACTAGCTAACTCACTTTCGTAGAAATCACGGTTGCACTTAGCATGTGCAACAAGCCGTTAAACCCCTAGGTTACCCTAAAGGACGAGTGTTGTCTCGTGAGGGTTTTCAGCGGATTACACCCACAAAATCCATAAAAAGGAAAATATTTGAAATACGTTTGAAGCGACTAAGTAATCTATAAATTTTTAGGATCCTCATTTTTATTCATTCTTAAACTTAGTCTTTATATAGTAAATTGTTTTCCTTTTTAGGTAAGGGTCAAAATTGAATGTTTGTATAGTCTTTTTCGTTACCCTAAGTCATATGCATCCTTGTGAATTTTTACTAGAAATTCCTTAACTTGGACTCTCATGCCTCTTTATTATTATTATGATTATTTTTTTCTTTTCTTTTTTTTAATAATATGTATAACTCATCTAATTTTCTTTCGTGTAAGTATCAAGGCTTCTTGAGGCCCTTATACCTAACTAATTGACTATTAGATGTGTTAATACATATATAATATTTTTTTAGTTTTCTTAGGCTTTCTAATCCACCCATGTAGCGAACTTAAAGTCGATGACTCCCAAACTGGTTAGTTTTAGGGCACCGGGTGAGAAAACACCCCTCGGACTCAAATTCGAGTGAACTAGGCCATAAAACTAAGGACGCTTATTTATAAACTCACCTTTAGGTGTGAATACTTATGCTTCTTGAGACACATGTATCCAGCTTAATTAGTGATATTTTTTTTTATATGAGGCACAAGGGTCTTTGTCTTAGAATCCTAGATATGCATTAGGTATGCACATTTCATTAAGGTAAAAATCAAGACTAATTACTTATTCAATTTATCCTCCTATACCTAAAAATTCAACAATTTATTTATTTTGACCAAGTTTTTAGAAATCCTAATCATGATTTTCCTAATTCTTAAGACTAACTTAGATTTCTTTCAAAAGATAAGTCAAAATATTGTCCTTTTTTTTTAAATTTTTTTTTTAGCAAAATTTTTTGTTAGCAAAATTTTTTTGTTAGTTTCTACCTATGTTAGTATGTTAGTAAAGCCTCCCCCCACACTTATCTCATGCATTGTCCTCAATGTATGAATGTATGCATATAAGCATGAAAAAGAAGAAAGGGAAGGCAGATGTTACCTCAAGGTGGTGGTTCCGGTGGTGGTCTAATTGGGCCAAGCGTTACTACCCAATCAAGATAATGTGGTATTCGGAGGAACCCACCAGAAATTTCTCTTGTATAACCCACTAAAATGTATGTATGGTCATTTTTTAACAATTCCACCCCATCAAATTTCCAAATTTCATAATTATTTTCAGAGTCAATTGTGTCAACCGCCTTGTCCCAAAATGGAGTGTGAAAAGATGGAATGATTGACTTGGACGTCAGAAGTGCGGTAACGAATACCGACTCAGGAAAGAAACTTAAATCAAGTAATGATTCAGGAGTCGGGCTTGGTTCAAGAAGTGGGTCCAAATCAAGAAGTTGAAACTCAAGTCCACAATCATTTTCCCACAATGGAATGTGACTCAATATTGGTGATTCAAGTTCAGGAATGATAGGTGTGGGAATCAAAACTGACTCTAAAAGATTACCTAAGTTGGGTAACAAAACAGGAGTCAATAATGATTCGGGAATTTGAACTTGATCACAGATTTGAGAATCTAGGTCACATATCTCATTGAGTTCAATATCATAAAAATGAGAACTTGCCAATTTATCCATGGGACTTTCAAAATTATAAAATTGGTCAAGTTCAATATGATCATCAAAAATGGGTGATTCAATTTCATGATGAATTGGCACAGGATCCAATGTTGACTCGGGAAAAGTAAAATCAGGTGAAAACACCGTAGTCATTATTGAATCAGGAAGTAGAATTGAATCACCAAGTGGGAGATCATGATCATATTCATGCTCAAGTTCTATTTCAGGAAAGGAATAACTTGCCAAACTATCAAAAATTTAAGTGTCGGCAAGTTCAAATGATGGTACTGAATTAAAATCTTGTTGTCCAAAACAACGTGGCTCGTCGGCTCTAACAGAATGGTTAGCGATATCAAAAATGGCCGAACGGTGAGAACGTAAAGATTGAACCATCATATCTATTTCATGATCATGAGCTAATCTAGCTTGAGTCATGGCTTCAAGCATCTTTTCATAGTCAATTGGTGCATCATTTTGTGATTGGACTTGAAAAGAGGAAGTGTTGTTGGGACAATCATGATGAAGTTGTGAGTCGGTCAGATTCTGTGACTGTTGCTTGGACTCACGCATCATCATGTCTAAGATTGATGGTGGTTGTTGCTTGGACTCATGCATACTCATCATTTCCAAGATAGATGGTTTTCTATTCTGAATGGGTGGATCTGAGTATGAATCTTGGGAATATTGTGGACAAGGTGGATACGGAGGACAAGTTGGTTGAAAATTAAACTCGGGGGAAGCGAAACCCCATGAACTCTGTGAAGAGTTGAAATTATTGTGGAAATTATGGTCATAAGATGGGGGGCATGGGTTATATGCATTCGGATAAGACCATTCCGGCACACTAGGTTGGTCAAAGTTATGATATGCCGGGTTGGTAATATCCGAAAAAGACGTTGGTGTGTAATATGGATTAAAATTGGAAAAAATTGTTATATGCCATATCACACAAACACAAACAAAGAAAAAGAAAACAAACAAATAAGCAAACAAAAAAAAGAAAAAATTCTAACCTGAGTTAGGGTAGACCTATGACCTAGACGACTCCTAACTGGTTAGACTGTCCACGGGAGGTAGGGTGTAGACTTTGACCACAAGTTAATCAGCCAGGTCAGGGCAAGATTGGTGGGAGGTTTTCCGTCAAAGACGTTCCTTAATTAAATAACCACCAATCTTCGGGCTTTCGGCCCTCAATCCTCTTCCTAGACACTGATTTGGCAGGAGTCAAATTCCAACACTGTTCCCCCTTAGGATAATCACCTAATTGAGTCCGAGATGTCCCTAGGGCCAACGTCTAGTCAATTTTTATTTGTGAGTGCAACAGAGATGATTTGTGGGCCAAGGAAGGGTGATGAAATCCCCACCTTATGTTATTTATGGGTTATGCCCTTAAATTTTTTTTTTGTGTACGTGTAAAGCAGTAGACAAATATTCACTCAAAGCAGAAAATCAGCCAAGGGTGCTTCCTAGTCTATATGCAATGCGAACGTACCTTGTCTCCAGCACTCTTCAACAGAAATTAAAAAAATTAAATAGACACGTGCCTAAGATGCAAGAGTCTAATTTTTTTTTCAACAAATAAGTTATTGTTAATTAATTAGCAGTGTGCAGGGTGATCACAGAGAAAAGTTAACAGAGCAGTAAACAAATATTGCAATTTGCAGCAACCTGCAGAAAACAGCGTGAGTAGTTCACTACTAAGGCCGCGAAAACGCGACTACTGCCGCGTTTGCGCGGCACTGTAGTAGGCTCTGCTGCTCTGCCTTCGAGGGCAGAGGCACAGAGTTGCTATATGTCGTTTTCTGCTGTTATTTTTCCTGTTCTCCAAACCTGCAAACAGAAAGAATAAAAGAATTAGTTATTTTTTTAAGAGAATAACTTACCGTCCCTCCCCGGCAACGGCGCCAAAATTTTGATTGAGATATTACCTGCACACAAAATATAGAATATTAGATTTAGAAGTAAAGATGTGCAGGGTGCTCAATTCTAATCCGCTGTAGCAATGGTTATGCGGTCGTGATCCACAGGGAGGAACTAGCGATGGAAGCTGTTTAGCAAGTTCTCTAAAAAATTATTCTTTTAGTTATTAAAAGGAAAATAAGAAAATAATAGTTAAAGTTAGGTTAGGAAGAAGGTGGTATTTATAGTCATTCATATATATAGCATGATTTGAGGGGGAGCCTCCAAGCTCCTTTCTTATTTTTTTTGATAAATAACTCATATGTTTTGTCATCATCAAAAAGGGAGAGATTGTTGGCCCAAGGTTACAATCACCTAGTTTTAGAGTTTTGATGATTACAAAACATATATAGTTTTTTGTACTAATCATATTTAGTGTTTAGTGTATTTCAGGGTTCTAAGGATTCAAGATGTTTTCTTCCCTAAATGGAAGCTTGGAGGCTCCCCTCAAACATTGCATATAGAGAAGCCCATATTGAAGATCTTGTAGTCACCTAGAACCAATGTAAGAATTAGTAATGTTAAAGAGTTAGGTTATGATAAAATTGGCTCAAGAAAACTCACACACACATTTTTACTTTCCAAAAAAAATACAAGTTTTGTTTTGGTTAGTTGCCTTAGGTACATGTTTTGATTGATATACATGTCTCAAAATATTTCATATTTTTACATCTAGTTTTAAAACATGTATTTCATCCACTACAGCATGTTACTTAAACTTCAAACCATTTTAAAATATTTTAAAAATTATTCAAAGTTCAAAAATTCTTTACTTATAAAAAACTATTTCAGGCCTAATGGTCGACCGGGCGGTCGACCGGATCTATTTCAGGCCAGATCGGTCGACCGTCCGGTCGATCGGGCCTTGTGGCCTTGGGCGTGCTCGTCTGTGCACGTCTGCCGGTCGACGGGCCAGTCGATCGACAGACCTTGCGGTCGACCGACTGCAAGACCCTTAGTCTCGGGTTTTGTCGGTCGACCGGCCCGGTCGACCGACAGTTCAAATATTTGTTTTTGTTTTAGACTGCAGTCGACCGACCGGTCGACCGAAGCCAACGGCTCTTTTGCCATGTGGCTTGCCGGTCGACCGGCCCGGTCGACCGACAGCCGCCAAAAGAGCCCAACGGCTATTTCTTGGAATCTGTTTTGATTTTGATATTTCTTTCAGCTATTTCTGATTTTTTGGTGGCTATTCTCTGCCCTATTGACCTAGATTCAATGATGAAATGCTTTTAGCAAATCCCTATAAATAGATGTCATTGGTTCTTTGTTGAACACAAGAAAAATTCCCATTGTTTTCAAGTTTCAAAAGAAAAGAAAAGTTTTCTTGCTTTCATTCTCAAAAGTGCTTTCTTTGGTTAAAGTTTTCAGTTGGTTTACAAGCTATTTTACTTCTTTACAACTGAAATTTTTCTCACTTCACTTCTTGAGCCAAAAATCATCTCCACTCTATATGAAGTTGTAAGAGAGAGTTTGTGGTCTTTTGATCACCAAGTGACTTGTATTTCCTTGTATGAGATCCCTCTTGTGTAGAGGTTGGATTGGTGGGAGTTGGGTACTCCGGTCTTGTGTAGACCAATTATAATCCCCTTGGGTGTAAAGATTCCGGTGTGAAAATTTCCTTTATGGATTTAGTGAAAATCCTTCACGGTGGTGGAGGCGGGGACGTAGAGCAGTGGCTCGAACCTCGTAACAAATTACTTGTGTTTGCGATTGGTTTGCTTATTGCTTTTCATTGCTTTACATTCCTTACTTGTGATATTGTTTGTTTGCTCTTCACCATTTCAATCATTTCATTGACTTGCATTTTTCGGTCTTTACTCATCTCAACAAGAAAGCAATTATGCGCCTCAACTCATAATCTAGAGGAATCAAAGAGGAGAAGTTCTAGAGCCCTTCACAGGGAATTTAGCTTCAATTTCTTGTTTTGAGTGACCGCTTGCATCATTTATACTTAGTTGTTTAAAAAAATCATTAGATTAGCATTAACACCTATTCACCCCCCTCTAGGTGTTTTTCAATTGGTATCAGAGCTTTGGTCTCTAGGCTCTTGGCTTAACAACCTTAGAGAGATCCTATATTGCTAATCACTCTATTCATATTTCATCCTCATACACTTAGTAAAAATGGCCGAAGGAATTAAGACCCCACCCAAGTTTGATGGCCTTAATTTTCCAATATAGAAGGTTAAAATGACCGTGTTTTTGCAATCCTTAGGGAGCCGGGTTGCAAAGGCGGTGACTAAACCATTTAGCGCACCCCTTAGTGATGAGGACACTTGGTCCGATATTGTCACGAAAGAGTTTGACGCTAATGCTAGGGCACACTATGCCTTGCTTCAAGCTCTTAATGATGATGATATTTCTAGAGTCATCATTGCAAACCCGCTTATGAGATTTGGACTCACGTACTAGTCACTCATGAGGAAACTTCACAAGTAAAGAGGGCCAAAATCGACCTTCTTCGTTCCCAATATGAAAACTTTTTCATGCAAGAGAATGAAACCATAGTGTAATCACCTAGAGGGGGTGAATAGGTGATGGCTAATCTAATGATCAATTAATGCGGAATTAAAAACTTATTATGCTAATTAAAACTTCTTAAACTAAACACCAAGTATAACACAAGAGTGTAACCTGATTCTCCGTGAAGGGCTCTGGACTAACTCCTCAAGATTCCTCTAAATAAGAGTTGAGGTGCCGCGTTGGCTCTCTTGGTTGAATACTAGTGTTAGCAAACAATCCCCAAGCATATACAATATGAGCACAAGTATATCAAGCATATAAAGATGTGAGCAATAAAAGCATGCAAGCTATAAACAAGTAAGAGATAGAGAGAGAGCAATTGCAAACACGGGAGATTTATTTTGAGGTTCGAGCACACTTGCTCTACGTCCCCGCCTTCAACACTATGAAGGATTTTCACTATAAACCGATCCCACCGGATCACTCGGTGCCGCAACACCTACAAGGCGAGTTCACACTTGAACTCCTTGGACTCTCTAGTCCCGTACACACCGCAAGCCCACAAGCTCGCCGAGGCCGCACCTCAAACACCGAGTTCACACTAGAACCCGAAACAACCGCGAACACACGCGTCCGCCTCCTCAAAGTACAAAGTTGAACTTTGGTGATCACAACACTTTGATCACCTAAAATCCTCTCACAACAAATATCCCTATAGGTAGATATAGCAATGGATAGCTCAAGTGTTTGTGTGAGAAAACTAGGATTGAAATGGTGGAGGAAAACTCAAGAAAAACACTTTTCAAAACACTCTTGAAAATCTCTCCTTTTGATATGGCAATTTGGCTCTTAAACAAGTGGAGATAAACACCTAATTTAGTTGGAAAAACTGACTCAAAACCCACTTGAAAATCTTGGAAAAAACAGCCCCAAAAGCCCCCTTTAAATAGGGCTAGAAAAAACTAGCCGTTGGGCAGTTTTTTAGCCCAGGTGGCTGGCGGTCGACCGTCCCGGTCGACCGCCAACGGTCAGAAATCTGACCGTTGGGTCGTCGGTCGACCGGCCCGGTCGACCGCTGCCTGGAACAGAGAACAAGGTTCTCTGCCGGTCGACCGGGCCGGTCGACCGGGGCTTTCCAGAGAGCAGAAGCTCTCTGCGGTCGACCGGGTTGGTCGACCGGCCCTCCAGCAGACCTGGCATGCACGTTCTGTGCACGTCGATCGACCGACTCGGTCGACCGACTTCAAGCTCGGTCGACCGGTCCGGTCGACCGACAGAAGTCAGGTCAGGGTCAGTTATAGGGATTTAAAAGTTGACATTTTAGCTTAAATAAAATCCCATAAATTCACAAAAAATCTACAAAAATAGTTTCAATATTATACTTTGATAATCAAATATGTTTGAGTAAAATCAAGACATGTTACAAACAATTTGAACTATTTTTTAACTTGGAAATTTTGGCTAAAAACGAAAACTGTATTTTTCCAAAATTGGTTTTTCCAAAACTTCTCCAAATACAAAAACAAGATATTTTAAACTCTTTTAAAGCATGGTGTGTATGGATATGATCCTCTACATATATATGGTGAAATATCTATGTTTTTGACATTAAGCACTAAACATGGTTTTGGTTAAAGATATATGTATATATATGAAGTCCAAAAACCAAACCGGTATTTTTCAAAAAGAAAACTCTTTTGTATTTTTTCAAAATAAAAATTCTTTTATGAAAAACTTATCTAAATCAAGAGTGTGTGTGTATAAGATATACTTGAGCAATCCACCAACTATTCTATCCTTTACATTTTAATCTAAAACAAAATCTTATAAAAACAAACCTAGACACAAGTCTTGATCTTGAAAGTCTTCACTTGAAGTCTTCCCATCTTCTTGACTTGGTCCAAACTTGATCCAACGAGCTAGACTCCTCTTGAGTACTTGATGTGGTCTTGATGCACAAGCTCTTGAATCAAACCGTGCTAGCTCCAAAACTTGACTTTAAATCCTTTGTTGAAGCTACGCACCTACTAAGATCTTGATCACAAATCTTCACAAATCTGAGACTAAATAAACACAAGATCATTAGTACTATAACTACATGAGTTGATCATCATCAAAACTAGAGTGATGGGCCTTTGGGCTAACAATCTCCCCCTTTTTGATGATGACAAAACTCATGAAGTTATATATGCATGGATTAAAGTAAAGCTTCAAAGAAGCTCCCCCTTAACTCATGCATCACAATAAACAAATAAATATGGCAATAAAGCCCATAAACTAACTAAACATGTATGCAACATAAGGAGATAAACATGCATAAACAAGTATAGAACTCATCAAATTCTTTTCTCCTTTTTGCAAAACAAAACATATATGCATAAACATAAAACCTTCTCCCCCTTTATGAATAAAGCAAGGAAAACATGCATATATACTAAAATACTTCTCCCCCTTTTGTCAATCATCAACAAAGGGGTTAAAGTAAAAACAAAACAATGTTCTCCCCCTCTTTGTTAGAAACAAAACAATCAACAAAGAGGTGAAATCAAATCAACCAATAAAGAGATATATGCGATATACATTCATGAAGAGGAAGACGCTAAGTTAACTTTCCTACACATATACATTACATGAAAGAGGGATGACAATCCCTAATTCACATAACGCATAATATGTAATGCATAAGAGGAGATGTGAAGCTCCCCCTACACACGTGTACCGCATAAAGAAGAGTTGTCAAGCTCCTCAATATAAGATACACTCAACATGAATCTATATGTAGAAGAGATGTTAAGCTCCCCTTGCATATAGGCAATACAAATCAAAACATTTTTAATTTTCAAATTTTCATATTAAAACAAAATTTTGAATTTTCCTCAATAAAACAAATTTTGAGATTTCTTGTAATCAAATTTTAAGATATCATATAAACAAATTTTTTTTTAAAGGTACCACTTGTAAATCAATCAAATTTTAAGATACCAATTGTAAATAACCATTACAAATTTTGAAATTATCAAAATAGAATCATATTGATACTAAATGAAAATTATTTTGATACCAATTGCAATCAATAAATATCAATTGAAGATTATTGCACATTTTTTATATCAATAAAAAAAATATCAATTTTAAAAATAATGCATAAGCTTATTAAAATATCAATTGAGAAACCAATTGAAAAATAAAGATTTGAATCAAGCTTAGCATAAACCAATTTTTAATAAATCATATATATGTATGAAAATGAAAATACCAATAGAAATTGATATTATGGAAATTATGAAGCATACATATATAGAAAACAAAATATGAGTATATACAAAAAAAAAATATCAATTGAGATCAAGTATATAACTCATCGAAAAATACTATCAAATGAAGAATAATAATTAGTTAAAGTAATTTTTGAGAAACTAGTTAAAGATCCTTCAAAAACATGAAACAAAATATATATGTCTATCATGAAACATACTAAATACATAGGAGTTGTCACTCAAGATCTATAAAGCTCATAAAGACTCATGAAAACATAGTCATGAGAAAACAAATTAAATATGAGTGTACAAACAACATGTGAATAGCATATTCATGAAATTAGTCAATAAACCTCAAAACAAACATGAATCTTATATTATCAAAACATGAAAAACATGAATTTATTTTCATAAGAAATAAACTTCTAGGTATATGTATGATTTATCAATCCTAACAATATACATACATATCCCAAACATAAAAAGAGTCCATAAAGTAAATTGCATGAAGGCAAATGACTCATGGGGTATACATGTATATTTATTAGATTTGAATACAAAATACATCTACATGAAGTAAAACATGAAAATAGGCAAAACAAGTATAAAAGAGAGAATTATCAAAACTAGGCTATACATGTGCATATAGTGAGTACAAATGAACAATGAAGTGCAAACATATATGAATCAATTTGTTGCTCACTACTTGTACACGTATATATCCAAGTTTTGACAAAAACTATATTTAAACAAGTATTTACCACATGAAACACAAAACAAATGAACATGCTAATGAAATCATCAAAGAAAAGCATGTAAACTAAAGTAGGAGTTTGGAGATAGTTACCAAACCAAAGAACTATGCTCTAAATCTCCAAAACATGGTGGTTGTCCCACCAAACCTCCTTGATAGCGGTGCATCAAAAGTATGTCCATCAAGTCCATGTGCATCCACCACCTGTTGGCCCGGAGGCCTTCCTCTCTAGTTTTGATGATGATTAACTCATGTAGTTATGTTTACTAATAATCTTGTGATTTTAGTTTCAGATCATGTAACAAGATATTAGTTGGTGATTGCTTCAAAAAGAGGAGTTTGGAAGCCTTCACTTGGTGGTTCCCGAGCCCGAGCGTCAAGATGATACATAGCCATGCTCGTTGGATCACGGTGTTTGGACCAAGTCGACTTGAAGATGAAGATCGTCAAGAAGACTTAGGTATCATAGAGTTTAGTGTGTTTAGATCCATTTGTAAAGCTTAGCATAGTTGATATGCTCAAGTGCACAACACACACGTTTTATGGTTTTTCGGTTGTTAGTTTAACCGATATTTATTTTCATGAATAGATTGATCAAAACAAGTTTAAATGGTTTTATGTATATTAGATGTGTTCAATATACATACATGCTTACATGACTTATACAAACTTATTTTGACTTTCCTATTCATGTATTGAAAAATCCAAGTTTGATAAAATACATGTTTTGGTTTTTGGTAAAAATGATAAGACACAAAAATGGTTTCATATGCTTGATATTTGAGTTAAAATGTTTATCACATGTTTATATATCAATGCAAAATGATAAAACTATTTTTGGGGATTTTTACAAGACTTAAAAGATTTTTTAGAAATATTTTAACATGTTTTTCTGACCCAGAACTGGCTGACAGGCCAGGTCGGCCGATCGCACGGTCGACCGTACCAAGGGTCGGTCGACCCTGCGGTCGACCGACGTGCACAGAGCTGTGCACGTCTGGCAGCACAGTGGCCCGGCCGACCGAGCGGTCGACCGGACCAGAGAGCTCTGCTCTCTGTATCTGGGCGGTCGGCCGGGCGGCCGACCGGATTGCCCAACGATCATATTTCTGACCGTTGGCGGTCGGCCGGCCGGCCGACCGCTAGCCTGTCAGGCTGCCAGATCAGCCTAACGGCTAGTTTCTGGTTTTGGCCTATATAAACCCCATTCCTTTGGGATTTTGGCCAAGGTTTTTAATAAGAAAAATTCCCAGTTTCCCAGAGTTTAAAAGAAGTTTTCAAAGAGTTTTAAAGCTTAAAAGATTTCATCTTTATTATTTTTCAAGGGTTTTGGAAAATCAAGGAAAACTAGGTTTTTGGGATATTGTTTTGGTTTTTCATTTCTATCATCTACAAGAGATTCCCAAGTAGTTTTTCTTTGTTATTTGTTTTCCAAAAACACCTTGATTCCACACTTGAGCTATATCCTCTATCCTAATCTATTAGGATCTTTGTTTGTGGAAAAGGAGATTGTTTGTGGTTGAAAGAAACCACTAGTTGTACACCCTTGCTTTTGTTGTATCCCTCTTTGGTAGAGGTTGATCGGGTGATTGGTTTGCTCCCTCTTTGGTAGAGGTTGAGTTGGTTGGTTTGCTCCCTCTAGTGAGAGGTGGAGTTTAGTTTGTAAACCCTCTTCGGTAGAGGTGTTGGTTGTTGTTGTTGGCTACGGGCCTACCCCTCGGTTGTGAGGCGGTGTTTGAGAGAGGAGTTCGGTACTCCTATTGTTGTAAAAAATTCTTCTCGGTGAAGGTTCCCTCGGTGGGAGTCCTCGTGTGGACAAGATAGTGGATTAGAAATCCTTCTCGGTGAAGGCGGGGACGTAGAGCTAGGGGCTCAAACCTCGAAACATATCTTTGTGTTTGCGTTTGATCCATTGTCTCTCTAACTCTCTTTCTTATATTTGTGCAAAGCATCATTCTTCATTCATATCATTCATATTGCTTGTGTTGCCTTGCATCTTTCATATTGTTGTATATCCATTATATGCTTGGCTTGTTTGTGTGTGCCTCACTTGTACTTAACCACAAGAGCTTCATATAGAACCTCAACCCATATCTAGGGGAATCAAGAGGAGTTAGTCCAGAGCCCTTCACGGGGAATTCGGCTACACTTGTGTGTTGTACTAAGTGTGTTGCAATTAGTTTTTAAGCTTCCGCATTTAGCGCATTTAGTTTCTAGATTAGCACTTACACCTATTCACCCCCCTCTAGGTGTTTTCAATTGGTATCAGAGCCTACGCTCCTGATACTTTAGGCTTAACATCCTAGGAGTGAGATCTTGGTTTAGCTAATCTACCATTTGCATTTGCACATTTGTTTGCTTGCACACATATAGTTTGGACCCATGGACTTCATGACCCCACCTATGTTTGACCCTTCCAATATTCTTGTGTGGAAGACTAGGATGTTCATCTATTTACAAACCCTAGGATATAAGGTTCACCTTGCCATTACCAATGAATCCTTCCTTAGTGATAGTAAGCATATAGGGACCAATGCATAAGCCCTTGAGGCCATTAGAAGCACGCTACCTAAAGAATATCTTATGCTTGCTTCTAACTTTGATTCCGCTTTTGCAGTGTGGAATATGTTGACAACCACCACCTCCAAGCTTCAATTGCAAATCCAAGAGGAGGAATCTAGTGGAGATGAATCCGAGCCACAACAATGCTATATGATCCAAGGGAATGACTCCCTTGAGGTACACTCGGATACTCAACTAGATAGTGCTAGTTCTTCATGTGATGAATTTGTTGATGCCCATGCTTTGAATGAAGAACTCTCAATTGTTTGTGAAAAACTAATTGAAAAATATAAAATTTTGAAAAAGAAAAGTCTAGGCCTTAACAATGATAATAAAGATTTATTTTCTAGACTTAATATGGTTTTGCAAGAGAAGGTGGAATATGGTTTTGCAAGAGAAGGTGGATATTTCTAATGAAAGGGATTCATTGAAATCTCAACTTGATCTAGCACTAAAAGAAAATAACTTTTTAAAATCTAAAAATGATTGTGAAACACTTTTGAAGAAAAACGAAAATTTGTCTTCAAAAGTTGATTTTGTTTTAAAAGAGAATGTTGCTTTGAAAATAAAATAATCTCTATTTCAAATGATTTAGATGTTTGTTTAAAGAAAAATATTGTTTTACAAAATAAGATTGATGCACATGTTTGCCATGCTAGGGTAGTATCACACACTTCACCTATTGCATGTGCCACTTCTTCTTTAATTAACAATGATATTTCCATGTTAAAGAAGAATATGATTTGTTTGGGCTCCACTTTGAGCCATTGTGCCAAGAGCCATACACGTTTGGAATCTTTGTTTCGAAAGAAACAAGTTCCATCTATGCATGCACACCCTCCACAGCATACACATGCTTCCCACGGTCACCATCATCACATGTATGCTCATGTGTACACTTGTACACATTGTGGACGTAAGGGCCACCTTGCTAAATTTTGTTATGATAGATTACATACTTCAAATTTAGCAAATAAATTTGTTTGGGTTAGAGAAGGTACTAACCCCCATGGACCAAAAGATTATGGGTACCAAAGACCACCCCTCCTTTGTTTAATGTAGGTGTGGGCTCTCACATGACGTGAGAGTAGCGGTACCTTGGAGTGGATGCGTTCCGAGCTTCATGGAAATCAATTGGATGCATCACTTTCAAGGGATGTTTGGTGGAGAAGACCACCATGTTTTGGAGACAAGGAGAGTTGCTTCTTCAGTTTTGGTGACAATCCTTTACTCCCATTTTAATTTACATGCTTTTCATATGCATTGTTTATAGCATGTTTCATTGTTTATTGATCATTATGAAAATGCCATGATTATTAGACTCTTGACATACATGTATAGCCTTTTGAGACACCCATGTTTAATATGGACCATTATTTTATGTGTTCTCACCTTTGTTTAGCTATCATGTACATTATGAATCTAATAACATGTGGATTTACATAATAATCATGTTTATATTTTTCATGTTCATTCATATCTTGTTTTATGCTTCATGTGTTGATTACTTGTTTAAATGTTAGTTTTCATTAAGACTAGGTATATACTTGTACATATAGTGGGTCACAAATAAATCTATATATGTTTGAGCTTGAATGCTTATTTGAACCCATTAGATGTGCTAGTATAGACTAGTTTTGATGATCCATGCATTTTAAACTTGTATTCCCTTTTTGGAATTGTTTTAAAATTTTTGTTTAAACTTCATGTATATGTCCATTTTATCCAAATTATTGTTATACATATACATCCTTTTGAGTCACATGCCTTCATGCATATATCTTTGTGGACTCGTTGTGTTTGGATATGTATGTATACTTTAGTTTGTATAGGACATACATATACCTTGAAGATTAAATAGTTTTGATGATTTTCTTGTTTTCATGTTTCAAGGAATATTGAGCTTATTGTCCATCTTTCATGATTATGATCTTCACATTGTATTTATACACTCACATTTATTGTTTACTCATGTGTTTGTTTTTATGAGTCATATTTATGCTTAATTGATTATGAGTGTTGATTATCATGTGGATTTCATGTTTCATGAAAAATATTTTGTTTTATTCCTTACTTGAAGGATTTCGTACTAGTTTACAAATTTTTCATATAACTAGTTGCGATATTCTTCATTTGTAGAGTTTTTCAAACAAAACTTATTTTCAAATCTATTTTTTTGAAAACCCCTACCATCCACGGGCGGATGGATGGGCGATCATGCTCATGTATGCTTTATATTGAAAATCATTTTAAACTTGAACATGATTGGGTGGTAGCTATATGATGTATACACTTGATATTATTGTTGTTTCAATTGGTATCATTGAAGTTCTTTCAATTGGTATCAATTTGACCTTTCTTGTATACTCATATATGTTTGTATGTATGTATGTTTTTCAAATCCAATAGTATCAATTCCGATTGGTATTAACTTTTCATACATATATATGTGTTTTGTTTATGCTAAAGCTTGAGCTTCAACTTTGTTTCAATTGATTCATTTTTCAATTGGTATCTTATTACAAGCTTATGCATGTGTTTTTGTTGGTATTTCATAAAGGGGGAGAAAATTCGATTTTCATATTTCAATTGGTATTTGTATTTCCACTCCCTTACTTTATGATAGAAAATAATAATTTCAATTTGGTATCACATGTTTAAAAAGCATAACACTCTTAATTGGTATCAAATGTTTTATTGAGAAAATTCATAATTTTGTTTAAAGAAAATAAATACAAAAGTTTGATTTGTATTGCCTATATGCAAGGAGAGCTTAACATCTCTTCTACATATAGATTCATGTTGAGTGTATCTTATATTGAGGAGCTTGACATCTCTTCTTTATGTGGTACACGTGTTAGGGGGAGCTTCACATCTCCTCTTATGCATTACATAATATGGTTATGTGAATTAGGGCTTGTCATCCCTCTTTCATATAATGTATATATGTAGGGAAGTTACTTTACCGTCTTCCTCTTCATGAATGTATATCGCATATACCATTTGTTGATTGATCTATGTTTACTTTCAATTGGTATCAAGATGCTTCTTTAACATATTTTCAATTGGTACCTTAATTGATTGTCACCCCTATTTGGTTTTTGTTTTTGTTTTAGACAAAAAGGGGTCAACACAATAAAAACAATGTTCTCATTTTTAATTTTTTTTATTGCATTATTTTTTATTAACCCTTTTGTTGATTTGTTGTTTCGAACAAAAAGGGGGAGAAAAATTTATTGATTTAGTTTTGCTTTTACCCCTTCATTGTTTCTTTGTATTAAAAAGGGGAGAAGATTTTGTTTTGTTTTGATTGTTTACCCCTTTGTTGATGATTGACAAAAAGGGGAGAATTATTTGAGAGTTTAACATGCATATATAAAACTCAAGATCAAAATCAATGCATGATTGGTACATGTTTTTTTTATATATGCATATTTATGTTTTTGCATATATTAAGCTTAATTTAATTTAATTTTAATTGGTATCTAGAGCATGTTTTGTTTTTGAACATTTCATTGGTATCTAGAGCCTTTTTATTGTTTATGCATGATTATGCATTGTCATTCATTGCATATTTATTGTTTATTTGTTTATGCATGAGTTAAGGGGGAGCTTCTTTGAAGCTTAACTTAATCCATGCATATATAACTTCATGAGTTTTGTCATCATCAAAAAGGGGAAGATTGTTGGCCCGGAGGCCTTCCTCTCTAGTTTTGATGATGATTAACTCATGTAGTTATGTTTAGTAATAATCTTGTGATTTTAGTTTCAGATCATGTAACAAGATATTAGTTGGTGATTGCTTCAAAAAGAGGAGTTTGGAAGCCTTCACTTGGTGATTCCCGAGCCCGAGCGTCAAGATGATACATAGCCATGCTCGTTGGATCACGGTGTTTGGACCAAGTCGACTTGAAGATGAAGATCGTCAAGAAGACTTAGGTATCATAGAGTTTAGTGTGTTTAGATCCATTTGTAAAGCTTAGTATAGTTGATATGCTCAAGTGCACAACACACACGTTTTATGGTTTTTCGGTTGTTAGTTTAACCGATATTTGTTTTCATGAATAGATTGATCAAAACAAGTTTAAATGGTTTTTATGTATATTAGATGTGTTCAATATACATACATGCTTACATGACTTGTACAAACTTATTTTTACTTTCCTATTCATGTATTGAAAAATCCAAGTTTGATAAAATACATGTTTTGGTTTTTGGTAAAAATGATAAGACACAAAAATGGTTTCATATGCTTGATATTTGAGTTAAAATGTTTATCACATGTTTATATATCAATGCAAAAAAAAAAAACTATTTTGAGAATTTTTACAAGACTTAAAAGAATTTTTAGAAATATTTTAACATGTTTTTCTGACCCAGAACTGGCTGACAGGCCAGGTCGGCCGACCGCACGGTCGACCGTACCAAGGGCCGGTCGACCCTGCGGTCGACCGACGTGCACAGAGCTGTGCACGTCTGGCAGCACAGTGGCCCAGCCGACCGAGCGGTCGACCGGACCAGAGAGCTCTGCTCTCTGTATCTGGGCGGTCGGCGGGCGACCGACCGAATTGCCCAACGGTCATATTTCTGACCGTTGGCGGTCGGCCGGCCGGCCGACCGCTAGCCTGTCAGGCTGCCAGATCAGCCTAACGGCTAGTTTCTGGTTTTGGCCTATATAAACCCCATTCCTTTGGGATTTTGGCCAAGGTTTTTAATAAGAAAAATTCTCAGTTTCTCCAGAGTTTAAAAGAAGTTTTCAAAGAGTTTTAAAGCTTAAAAGATTTCATCTTTATTGTTTTTCAAGGGTTTTAGAAAATCAAGGAAAACTAGGTTTTTGGGATATTGTTTTGGTTTTTCATTTCTATCATCTACAAGAGATTCCCAAGTAGTTTTTCTTTGTTATTTGTTTTCCAAAAACACCTTGATTCCACACTTGAGCTATATCCTCTATCCTAATCTATTAGGATCTTTATTTGTGGAAAAGGAGATTGTTTGTGGTTGAAAGAAACCACTAGTTGTACACCCTTGCTTTTGTTGTATCCCTCTTTGGTAGAGGTTGATCGGGTGATTGGTTTGCTCCCTCTTTGGTAGAGGTTGAGTTGGTTGGTTTGCTCCCTCTAGTGAGAGGTGGAGTTTGGTTTGTAAACCCTCTTCGGTAGAGGTGTTGGTTGTTGTTGTTTGGCTACGGGCCTACCCCCTCGGTTGTGAGGCGGTGTTTGAGAGAGGAGTTCGGTACTCCTATTGTTGTAAAAAATCCTTCTCGGTGAAGGTTCCCTCGGTGGGAGTCCTCGGTGGACAAGATAGTGGATTAGAAATCCTTCTCGGTGAAGGCGGGGACGTAGAGCTAGGGGCTCGAACCTCGAAACATATCTTTGTGTTTGCGTTTGATCCATTGTCTCTCTAACTCTCTCTCTTATATTTGTGCAAAGCATCATTCTTCATTCATATCATTCATATTGCTTGTGTTGCCTTGCATCTTTCATATTGTTGTATATCCATTATATGCTTGGCTTGTTTGTGTGTGCCTCACTTGTACTTAACCACAAGAGCTTCATATAGCACCTCAACCCATATCTAGGGGAATCAAGAGGAGTTAGTCCAGAGCCCTTCACGGGGAATTCGGCTACACTTGTGTGTTGTACTAAGTGTGTTGCAATTAGTTTTTAAGCTTCCGCATTTAGTTTCTAGATTAGCACTTACACCTATTCACCCCCCCTCTAGGTGTTTTCACCACCAAGGCACCATCCCTCTCACGTCATGTGAGAGCCCGCACCTACATCAAAAACACAAGGTGGGGATTTTGGTACCCATTTTCTTTTGGGTCCTTGGGGGTTAGTCTTATAAGGAACCCAAACATTTTTGTTAGCAAAATTTATATGATGTAACTTATCAAAACAAAACTTTGCTAAATGGCCTTTGCGGCCACAATGTGTACATTTGTACACTTTAGGATGCATATGAGTGTGGGTGTGGTCATGACGTGCAAAATGTGCATATGCATGATGTGGATGATGTGCATGAATATGTGGAGTTTGTTTCTTTGAAAACATGGACTCCAATCTCTTATGATTAAATGCACAATTGCTCAAAGTTGAGCTTAAACTATCAATTTTATTTTTCAAAAGTTTAATTTCATTTTTATCAATATTAGCATGTAAAGCATGATCAACAATCTTTTTCTTTTTGGAAACATTAACTTTTTCTTTTTCAATAACTTTTCTTTTTAAAGAGTTATTTTCTTGTAAAGCAACTTCCTTTTGTTTTTCCACCAAAACAGTTTTGTTTTTCAATAAAGTATTTCCTTCACATAAATCATTCAATTTAGAAAGCAAGGAAATATTTTCATTTTTCGATGATTCATTTTCTTTTGAAACATTTTCAAATTTTTCTTGTAAAGAATCTTTTCTTTTAACATGCAATCAAATTTATTTTTCATTTTCTTATTATCTTTTCTAAGCATGTCATATTTTTCAAGAAGTTATTGACAAAAAGATGTAAGCTCATCATAGGACATATCAACATCTTCATCTACCTCGGATTCGGTAGTTACCTCAAGGGGGTTATCCCCTTGGACCATGTAGCACACGTTGGAAGCGTCACTTCCAACATCCGAATCGCTCCCCGCATAATATTGTTCTTTTTCGTCAAGGGAGATGATGGTGTTCCATACTATAAAAGCCGAGTCAATGTTAGAAACCCTAGATAAATATTCATCATTTAGGGTTGACTTTAAAACATGAATGGCCTTTGAATTAGCCTCAATATTTTTGCCATTTAAACAATAAGAATATCTAATAGTGACAAAATAAACATGAATCCCTAAGGCTTTGAGGTACAAAGACATCTTAACCTTCCAAGTTTGGATGTTAAGAATGTCAAAAGTGGGAGGTGACATGAAATCCATGGTGTGTGTACAAATATTGTGATTAGCTATAAAATGAGAATCTTTAACTCTAGGTTGTAAGACCCAAATCAAGAGCACTTGGCTCTGATACCAATTGTAATCACCTAGAGGGGGGTGAATAGGTGATGGCTAATCTAATGGTCAATTAATGCGGAATTAAAAACTTATTATGCTAATTAAAACTTCTTAAACTAAACACCAAGTATAACACAAGAGTGTAGCCGGATTCCCCGTGAAGGGCTCTGGACTAACTCCTCAAGATTCCTCTAAATAAGAGTTGAGGTGCCGCGTTGGCTCTCTTGGTTGAATACTAGTGTTAGCAAACAAGCCCCAAGCATATACAATATGAGCACAAGTATATCAAGCATATAAAGATGTGAGCAATAAAAGCATGCAAGATATAAACAAGTAAGAGATAGAGAGAGAGAGAGAGCAATCGCAAACACGGGAGATTTGTTTCGAGGTTCGAGCACACTTGCTCTACGTCCCCGCCTTCAACACTATGAAGGATTTACACTATAAACCAATCCCACCGGATCACTTGGTGCCGCAACACCTACAAGGCGAGTTCACACTTGAACTCCTTGGACTCTCTAGTCCCGTACACACCGCAAGCCCACAAGCTCGCCGAGGCCGCACCTCAAACACCGAGTTCACACTAGAACCCGAAACAACCGCGAACACACGCGTCCGCCTCCTCAAAGTATAAAGTTAAACTTTGGTGATCACAACACTTTGATCACCTAAAATCCTCTCACAACAAATATCCCTATAGGTAGATATAGCAATGGATAGCTCAAGTGTTTGTGTGAGAAAACTAGGATTGAAATGGTGGAGTGATTAGTCACATATATTGCATTTACATTGTCACCTACCATACTTTTTAGCTAATAAATCCTATTAATAAGTCTTCTTTTTCTTTGTTAAATGTAGGCCCAAGTGCTAAAAGATAGAAAAGAGAAACAAGCCCAAAAGCCCACCAAATTCTGATTTAATTCAGAATAAATTCGAAATCAAGGAATCAGGGCAAAATCTTGGCATATCAAGAGGTTGAGAAGAATCCTCCCTGAATCAAGCGGTTGAAACCAAACAATCAAAGGCTGTTTCGTCAACTTTTAGAGCAGAAATAAGAAAATCAGAAGAAGATACGAGAAATTTACCAAACCAGGGGCTAGCCAACTGGGTGTGGCCACCTGGCCACACCAGGGCCGCGGAAACGCGGCCCAAGCCGCGTTTCCGCGGCCTTGTTACATCAGTTGGGGGAGCGTTTGCTCCCCCAATCTTCCCGGGATCCTCCCCTTTTGGTTTTTCCCTATAAATACCAGTTTCAACAGAGCAAAAAGGAGCGAAGACTAGGATTAGAATTTGTATTTATTTTCTAAGGATTTAGGCACTTGTTAGCTAGCACAAAAGTTGTATTTTTATTTTTAATTTGTAGTCCAGCATAAATACTTGTGAGAGAGAGGAATTGAGTGCTTGTACTTGAAGATTGAAGTGACAGCAATATAAGAATCGAGCCACATTTTCTTCCACTCTTATTTCGGTTTGTCATGCATTATTTACTTGCTTTCTTCTTTGTTTTCCATGAGTAGCTAGATCAGTTTTCTGGGCTCACTATTGTACCTCTCTTCAATTCTTTTTCTCCTCTGATTTTAATGAAAAAGACCCAATGAATCATTAGCATGCCTTACTTAAAGTCTTTCTTCTTGAAAGTGTTCTTGAAGGCACATGAGGATGGGTTTGGATTTTTAAACTCGTACTTCTTTTAAGAACGTTTCTTGAACTATTTTTATTTCATACTTGCTTCTTCGCGCTTGATGATTTAACATCCGATTCAAAACGATTTCTTAAAGAAAAGAGTGAACTCTTCCATTCATCTTATGTGCTTTACTTCAAACTTTCTAAAATCAACTTTAAGTTTTGCCTATGATCCAGTTGAGGCATTTAGGATTTCAATAGAAGAATGAACGATTGAGTAGTGAGATAGTGAGCCCAGATTTTCTTCCTTATTATAATCAACAAAACAATTTTCGAGCTTTTTTAAATCACCTTCTCCAAAGCCTTCTCTAAAAGTTGCAATTTCTCTTTTAATCATCTCCTTCTTTCCATTCTCTTTTCACTTAAAAAACGAGCACTATTCTTTGTTGTTAAACGAATCACCGAAAAGCTTTCATCGCATTCCTCCTCGTGGACACGACCCGTTAGCCACAAGCTACACGGTAAATTCTTAACTCTTTGATTGTTCTTTCACTTTAGCAATCAATTTTTGGCGCCGTTGCCGGGGAGGGAACGGTGTATTTGTTTTCTAACAAGTTTTGTGTGTTGTTTCAGGGACTTGAAGATTCAGATCTAGCATTCAAGCTTTGCAAGAGAACACTTGCAAATTCTATGCCCCTACTCTCGAAAGTAGGAAACAGAATTTCAAGAAATTGCGTTGCAAAAATTGAAAAATTCATTGGACTACTAAAACTCTTTTTTGCAGGACATATTGCTCGCAAAAAAAAAAATAAGTTTTTGTATGTTATATTCTTACTATATCTGCTATCCACCATCCCTGTTTTAATCAACAGTAATTTGAGTGACTGTTAATTGCTTAAAAAACGTTTAGACTTGCATTCTAGGCATTTGTCTAATTACGTTTACTTTACAATTACTGTTGAAGAGAGCTGGAGACAAGGTACGTATGCATAGCATATAGTTTAGGAAACATTCTTGGGTGATATTTGCTTTTGAATGCTACTTTCTATATCTTGCACACTTTGCACAATTAACTCTAAGGGCAAAACCCAATTCAAGATAAGGTGGGGGAAGTCATTACCCTTCCTTAGCCCACAAACCATCTCCAAGCACGCACAACCTAAGCCTAAGTAAAATCTGATAGACGTTGGCCTTAGGGACATCTCGAACTCACTAGGAGAATATCCTAAGGGGGAAAGTGTTGGAAATTGACTCCTGCCAAATCAGTGTCTAGGAAGGGGATTGAGGGCCGAAAGCCCGAAGATTGGTGGTTACTTAATTAAGGAACGTCTTTGACGGATAACCTCCCACCAATCTTGCCCTGACCTGGCTGATTAGCTTGTGGTCAAAGTCTACATTATACCTCCAGTGGACAATCAACCAGTTAGGAGTTGTCTAGGTCAAGGTTACCTTAAACTAGGCTTGGTTGTTTTCTTTTCTTGACTTTTGGTGAACTTGTTTGTGATTGTGTTTGTGTATGCAAGTGTGGTCAAGAGACCCTAATTCATCTAGGTTAACTAGAAACACATCACCACCCAAGTTCGAAACAAGACCAGATTCGGTTATGGATTGACTGACATCTTTGCAGGATAGGTTTTATCCCATTAGAACATCACTTCCATCCTGCATCCAACTTCCATCGGTTGGTGAACACAACTTTGAGCTTAAGCCACAGTTTATCAATACACTCCCTAAATTCCATGGCATAGAGTCCGAAGACGCTTATTTCTTCATAAGAGAATTTGAGGAAGTATGCTTAATGATGAAAATCCCACACCTTGCAGATGATGCTATTAGGTTGAGGTTTGTCCCATTTGCTCTTAAGGACCTAGCCAAGGAATGGCTCTACAGCTTAGCGGCCGGCTCTATCACATCTTGAGATGGTTTCATCAAGGTCTTCTTGAAGAAATTCTATCCAATCCACAAGACCGCTCTCGTTAGGAAAAATATCATGCAGTTCAAGCAAGAACCTAGTGAACCGTTTTGGAGGTACTTTGAACGCTTCAAAGACCTCCTTGTCCAATGTCCTCATCATGGAATAGAGAAATGGCGACAATGCCAAATTCTTTATGACGGTTTAGACTACTCGACCAAGACCCTCTTAGAAAGCTTGTGCCAAGGGGGATTCTTGCAGAAGGATGAGCATGAAGGATGGGATTTATATAAGAATCTAGCTGAAAAGACCATCCAATGAGAACCTACTAGTGAAAGCTCTAGAAATTCTAACTCTATTTCTTCAAAAGGAGGTCTCCATTCGATTGAATCATCCATAGCTAACGAGGCTAAGTTAGCTAACCTAGCGAGAAGACTGGAGGCTCTAGAAACTAAGGAACCAAGTCCAGTCAATCAAGTCAGCCCAAACCAATTTTCAATTTCGGGTTGTACTTACTGTCAGGCCATGAATCATGTGTTTGAGGAGTGTCATGTATTTCAAGCTCACCAACATTTTCCTGAACCGATGAATGCGGCCTTCTCAAGGCCGAACAATGATCCTTACGCTCCAACATACAATCCTGGCTGGAGAAATCACCCCAATTTCTCATGGAGCCATCAAAATAATGACCATCCACGGTCAAACCATGCAAGCCACTTCCATCATTCCAATAATTCTTCCAATCATCAACCAAACTTTTCCAATCACCCTCAAAATTCTCCCAACAATTTTTCAAACTATCAACAGAACTTTCCCAACCAAGCTCCACAATCCTCCTTCCAGAATCCTCAACTTGAAAGGAGAATGACTGATTTTGAGAGAAATATGGAAAGGTACATGAAGAACCAGGATTCCCTCATGCAAACAATACAGAGGTTAGAGGGTCAAATGAGCCAGTTCCAACCCACAACATGAGAGGCAAAAGGGTACCTTGCCCAGTCAACCAATTATGAATCCTAGGAATTCACAACAAGCTCATTTGGTTGAGGATCAATCACTGAATCAATGTAATGCTGTTCATACATTGAGGTCAGGAAAGAAAGTTGATAACCAAGTGTCAACACCACCTAATTCTAGTCAGCACAATCACACTTCAGCATCCACCTCATCTAATCCCACTCCTCCTAAATTTGATGAATCTGAAAAAGATAAGTCAACCAGTCATGTGTACCAGCCTATAGCACCATTTCCTAATAGGCTGAAAAACAAGCAAAATCCACACATGGATAAGATAATTGAGATCTTTAATCAAGTGAAGATAAATGTGCCACTTCTTGATGCCATCCAACAAGTCCCATCTTATGCTAAGTTTCTTAAGGACATGTGCACCAAGAAGAGAAAGACTAATGTACTTAAAAAGGTCTTCTTAGCCACTAACATTAGTGAGCTACTATCGGGTCCGATCCCTGTTAAGTACAAGGATCCAGGTAGTCCAACCATTTCCTGCACAATAGGACAAGCCGAGATTAGTCGTGCACTTCTTGACTTGGGGGCAAGTATCAACTTGCTTTCATTCTCAGTGTATCAACAACTCGGGTTGGGCGATCTTAGTCCAACTCGAGTCACTATCCAACTGGCTGACCGTTCAGTGAAAGTTCCAAAAGGGGAGATTAATGATGTCCTTATCCGGGTAGGGGAGTTTATTTACCCTATTGATTTCATAGTTCTAGAGACACAACCTGTGTCTAACTCCAATCATAGGGCTCAAACTCCTGTTATCCTAGGACGACCATTCCTTACTACTGCCAATGCCATCATCAATTGTAGGAATGGGTCCATGAGGTTAACTTTTGGGGACATGACTAGAGAAGTCAATGTCTTCAACCTTGACAAATAACCTCGTAAGATAAAAGATCAAACATTTGAGGTAAATTTTGTTGAAAATAATTGTGATGAAGAAAGTGAAGATATAGAAGATGAGTCGTTGTTTCTTAGTGAATTACTCAATGAAGGCGATTATCTTGGTGAGAAGGCATATGTCGGAGATCCTAATGTTAGAGTACCCTTTAAAAAGGGGAAATTTGATTTGAATATCTTCACTTTTGATGAGCCAACCAATAATGTATCGCATGAGAATATAGTTCAAGAACCTCCGATTGACATACTCTTTGAAAACCTTTTCGAAGAAGAACTCATGTGTTTGGATGAACCAACTAGGGATCATTTGGTTAATTATACATTTCCAGGGAAAGTGTTGACTTAAGCTTTGAGGAGATCTATGGAACTGAGTTAGAATTCCTAGGCATTCATAATGAAGAAGTTCCAAATGAGAAGGATGGTGGTGATAAATTTTTGAATAATGATTGTAGCAATATGAGGAAGAAACACCTAAAGAAGGTGAGACTGGGGAGACAGAAAGCTAAAATGACAAAACAATTGGCCTCCCCACTGTGCCCTATAAAGAGGACCCATTGGAATGATGGGAAGAGAGCTAGAGGGATAAGACCGAAAAAGATCTAGGTGTGGGAGAAACTTGATGTTGTACATATTTCTGTATAATATATGCACCTCTTTTACATTTCATTTCATGCATGTATACATTTCTTTCATACATTGGGGACAATGCATGAGATAAGTGTGGGGAGGGTTCTAACATGATGACTACTATAACTTGAAAAAAAAATTGTATATATATATAAAAAAAAACTTTTTGAAAGGTAAGAACAATATTTTGATATATTTTTTGTAAGAAAGCAAGTCAATTTTAAGGAATAGGAAAATCATAATTAGGATTTCTTACACTTAATCAAAATAAGATGACTTGTTTGATGTTTAGAGTTAGGAAGAAAATTTGTGAAAGTAATTTAGTCTTGTTATTTACCTTGATTAAATATGCACATTAAATACACTTACACACTTAGGGTTTAAAAACAGAGACTCTTATGCCTTATAAAAAAAAAATATTATGAAAAAGAAAAAGAATATAAACAAATCTAATTATTGATTAGCTAGGCGCTTTGGCCTAAGCAAATCTCAGTATTTATGCAAAAGATAATTAGATAAGTTTGAAAAAAATGTATATATATAAATCCTCTGATTAAGCTGAGTATTTATGCCTTATGAAGCATAAGTATTCACGCCTAAAAGGGGTACATCTTATAAATAAAAACCTAGGTTTCGTGGCCTTATCTGCTCGAGTGTTTAAGTCCTTAGGGGTGTTTTCTACCTGGTGCCCTAAAACTGTCCGGTATGGGTGTCACCGACTGAAGGCTCGTTACATGGGCATATTAGAAAGCCTAATGAAATCGAGGAATAAATCCACCAAAAATAAATATAAATAAGGCATAGGAGTTAATGTTAAAGAACCCTTAGTCAACTTCACAGTCACGATGGTGCATACGACTCAGGGTAAATTAATAGACTATATGAGAAGTACAATTTGACTCCTTACTTTAATTGATAACATGTTTTTGAATAAAGACTGAGTTTCGGAATGAAAAATTTGATATTCCTATAACTTATAGATTACTTAAAGCCTTACAAATATACTTCAAATATTTTCTCCTTTAAAAATGCATTTCAAAAATACAAACTTTTTTCTCTTTCTTTATGGATTTTGTGAGTGCAATCCACTGAAAACCCTCATGAGACAAAACTCATCCTCTAGGGGTAGCCTAGAGATTTAACGGCTTGTTGCACATGCTCAGTGCAATCGAATGACCTGCGAAAGTGGTCTAATAATTGATTAGAATTAGTCTGATGTTTTGCTCGAGGGCGAGCAAAAGATAAGTGTGGGGGTGTGATTAGTCACATATATTGCATTTATATTGTCACCTACCATACTTTTTAGCTAATAAATCCTATTAATAAGTCTTCTTTTTGTTTGTTAAATGTAGGCCCAAGTGCTAAAAGAAAGAAAAGAGAAACAAGCCCAAAAGCCGACCAAATTCTGATTTAATTCAGAATAAATTCGAAATCAAGAAATCAGGGCAAAATCTTGGCATATCAAGAGGTTGAGAAGAATCCTCCCTGAATCAAGCGGTTGAAGCCAAACAATCAAAGGCTGTTTCGTCAACTTTTGGAGCAGAAAAACAAGAAAACCAGAAGAAGATACGGGAAATTTACCAAACCAGGGGAGCTAGCCAACTGGGTGTGGCCACCTGGCCACACCAGGGCCGCGGAAACGTGGCCCAAGCCGCGTTTCCGCGGCCTTGTTACATCAGTTGGGGGAGCGTTTGCTCCCCCAATCTTCCCGGGATCCTCCCCTTTGGTTTTTCCCTATAAATACTAGTTTTAACAGAGCAAAAAGGAGCGAAGACTAGGATTAGAATTTGTATTTATTTTCTAAGGATTTAGGCTCTTGTTAGTTAGCACAAAAATTGTATTTTTATTTTTTAATTTGTAGTCCAGCATAAATACTTGTGAGAGAGAGGAATTGAGTGCTTGTACTTGAAGATTGAAGTGACAGCAATACAAGAATCGAGCCACATTTTCTTCCACTCTTATTTCGGTATGTCGTGCATTATTTACTTGCTTTCTTCTTTGTTTTCCATGAGTAGCTAGATCGATTTTCTGGGCTCACTATTGTACCTCTCTTCAATTCTTCTTCTCCTCTGATTTTAATGAAAAAGACCCAATGAATCATCAGCATGCCTTACTTAAAGCCTTTCTTCTTGAAAGTGTTCTTGAAGGCACATGAGGATGGGTTTAGATTTTTAAACTCGTACTTCTTTTAAGAACGTTTCTTGAACTGTTTTTATTTCATACTTGCTTCTTCGCGCTTGATGATTTAACATCCGATTCAAAACGATTTCTTAAAGAAAAGAAACTCTTCCATTCATCTTATGTGCTTTACTTCAAACTTTCTAAAATCAACTTTAAGTTTCGCCTATGATCCAGTTGAGGCATTTAGGATTTCAATAGAAGAATGAACATTGAGTAGTGAGATAGTGAGCCCAGATTTTCTTCCTTATTATAATCAACAAAACAATTTTTGAGCTTTTTTAAATCACCTTCTCCAAAGCCTTCTCTAAAAGTTGCAATTTCTCTTTTAATCATCTCCTTCTTTCCATTCTCTTTTCACTTAAAAAATGAGCACAATTCTTTGTTGTTAAACGAATCACCGAAAAGCTTTCATCGCATTCCTCCTCGTGGACACGACCCGTTAGCCACAAGCTACACGGTAAATTCTTAACTCTTTGATTGTTCTTTCACTTTAGCAATCATGGAGGAAAACTCAAGAAAAACACTTTTCAAAACACTCTTAAAAATCTCTCCTTTTGATATGACAATTTGGCTCTTAAACAAGTGGAGATAAACACCTAATTTGGTTGAAAAAACTGGCTCAAAACCCACTTGAAAATCTTGGAGAAAACAGCCCCAAAAGCCCCCTTTAAATAGGGCTAGAAAAAACTAGCCGTTGGGAAGTTTTTCAGCCCAGGAGGGTGGCGGTCGACCGTCCCGGTCGACCGCTAACGGTCAGAAATCTGACCGTTGGGGCGTCGGTCGACCGGCTCGGTCGACCGCTGCCTGGAACAGAGAACAAGGTTCTCTGCCGGTCGACCGGCCCGGTCGACCGGGGCTTTCCAGAGAGCAGAAGGTCTCTGCGGTCGACCGGGTCGGTCGACCGGCCCTCCAGCAGACCTAGCGTGCACGTTCTGTGCACGTCGGTCGACCGACTCGGTCGACCGACTTCAAGCTCGGTCGACCGGTCCGGTCGACCGACAGAAGTCAGGTCAGGGTCAGTTATAGGGATTTAAAAGTTGACATTTTAGCTTAAATAAAATCCCATAAATTCACAAAAAATTTACAAATATAGTTTCAATATTATACTTTGATAATCAAACATGTTTGAGCAAAATCAAGACATGTTACAAACAATTTGAACTATTTTTGTAACTTGGAAATTTTGGCTAAAAACGAAAACTGTATTTTTTCAAAATTGGTTTTTCCAAAACTTCTCCAAATACAAAAACAAGATATTTTAAACTCTTTTAAAGCATGGTGTGTATGGATATGATCTTCTACACATATATGGTTATATCTATGTTTTTGACATTAAGCACTAAACATGGTTTTGGTTAAAGATATATGTATATATATGAAGTCCAAAAACCAAACCGGTATTTTTCAAAAAGAAAACTCTTTTGTATTTTTTCAAAATAAAAATTCTTTTATTAAAAACTTATCTAAATCAAGAGTGTGTGTGTATAAGATATACTTGAGCAATCCACCAACTATTCTATCCTTTACATTTTAATCTAAAACAAAATCTTATAAAAACAAACATAGACACAAGTCTTGATCTTGAAAGTCTTCACTTGAAGTCTTCTCATCTTCTTGACTTGGTCCAAACTTGATCCAACGAGCTAGACTCCTTTTAAGTACTTGATGTGGTCTTGATGCACAAGCTCTTGAATCAAACCGTGCTAGCTCCAAAACTTGACTTTAAATCCTTTGTTGAAGCTACGCACCTACTAAGATCTTGATCACAAATCTGAGACTAAATAAACACAAGATCATTAGTACTATAACTACATGAGTTGATCATCATCAAAACTAGAGTGATGGGCCTTTGGGCTAACACATAGATGATATGGTTACTAAGTTTACAAAGATTACTAATGGTCTTTCTTCTTTAGGTGACGGCATTGACAACGACCAAAAAGTAAGGAAGATCATCCGTGCACTCCCTCCATCTTGGGAAGTCAAAGTCACAACTTTGAAGGAGCTCAATGACAAGGAAGAAATGGAGCTCATCGGTCTCATTGGGAATCTCAAGACCCATGAGATGGAAAGAAAAGCAAGAGAAGAGATGGCTCCTCCAAAGAAGAAAGCTATCGCCTTCAAGAGCGCTTCCACCTACTCCGACGAGGACGATGAGGAAGAGGATGATGAAGATCTTTCTCTTCTTATAAAGAACGTTCGGAGAATGTACAACAAGGCAAAGTTCCAAAATAGAAGGAGATGGCAAGGTAAAGAAGAGAAGAAAATCATTTGCTTCAATTGCCGGAAGCCGGGTCACATAGTTGCGGAGTGTCCGGAAAACAAAGGCAAACCCTCTACCTCCAAGAAGCCATACAAGAAGAAAGCTTTAAAGGCTACTTGGGATTCAGAGAGTGAATCCGATGAGGAAGTCGACACCGCCAACATGTGCTTCATGGCTAATGAAAGCACAAGCAAGGTAACTCCCGATATATCCATTGAAGATTGTGAAGTATCTATAGATGAATTAGGAGAAACTTTTGAAGAACTATCTCATAACTATGATTTTCTCAAAAAGAAATACTTGAAAATGAAAAAGGAAAATGAATCACTCAACCACAAAGTTTTCATTCTCACAAAAGAAAAAGATGATTTATTTTCAACTCTTGTTTCTACACAAAAAGATTTTGATAACTATAAAATTTCTTGCAAAGGTAAATTTTAACTAGTTGATAAAGATGAGATTTCCATGCTTAAGAAGAAAATTGACTCATTAGGAGATGTTTTAAAGAAGTGTGAATTTGATAAAACTAGACTAGAGGCTATGTTTCCTAAGAAACATATCCCAAAGAAACAATCACATGCTACACACTCTCATGTTCACAAATCACAACCATTACATCATGCAAAGCACCCTAAACATGCCCACACTCCACACACTCATCATGCATTCATGTATGGTAAAGTTTATGCATGCACATATTGTGGCAGTAAGGGTCATTTGGTTAAATTTTGCTATGATAGGATAAATGCATCGCATAATCATGTTTGGGTTCGGAATACTAACATTCAAGGACCTAAGAAAGTTTGGGTACCAAAGTCAACAAATTTGTTAAATGATGTAGGTACATTCCAAGGCCCAACGACGTAAGGAGTGGTGGTATCTTGATAGTGGTTGCTCAAGGCACATGACTTGGGATATCAACAACTTCGCAACCCTATCAAGATACCATGAAGGTGGCACCGTCACCTTCGGATATGACGCCAAAGGAAAAATCATTGGTATTGGTAATGTTAAACTTGGTACATCTCCTTTAATAGAAAATGTTGTTTTAGTTGATGGCCTCAAGCATGATCTCTTGAGTGTTAGTCAACTTTGTGATAAAGGTTTAATGTTATTTTTGATGACCTAGCATATAGTGTAATTGATAGACAATCCAATGCATGTATATTTTTTGGATTTCGTGAAAACAATGTATATATGATTGATATGTCTAAAATTCTATGCAATGCTACTTGTTTGAATGCCTTCGATGATGACTCTTGGTTGTGGCATAGGAGATTAGGCCACATTTCTTTTGACCATCTATCTAGTTTAAACAACAAGGAAATGGTTAAAGGTATTCCTTACTTGAAATTTGAAAAGGACCGCAGTTGCGATGCGTGCCAACTTGGGAAACAAACCAAGTCATCTTTCAAATCAATCAAGGATATCATGACATCATGACCTTTGGAGTTGATCCATATGGATTTGTTTGGTCCTACAAAAACCAAAAGTCTAAGTGAGAATCGTTTTGCTTTCGTTTTAGTTGATGATTTCTCTCGTTTTACTTGGGTTTTCTTTTTAGAACATAAAAATCAAGTCACATTCTCAAGCCTTTAAGAAAAGAGTTGAAAAGGAAAAAGATTCTTCTATTTTAAGAATAAGAAGTGATAGAGGTGGTGAATTCAATAATCAACCCTTTACCACTTTTTGCGAAGAACATGGAATTAAGCATGAACTATCTTGTCCTAAAACTCCACAACAAAATAGAGTCGTTGAGAGGAAAAATCGTACATTACAAGAGATGGCTAGGACAATGATAAATGAGTACGGTCTCCCTCATTACCTATGGGCCGAGGCCGTAAACACTTCTTGCTACATATCAAATAGGGTTTTCTTATGCAAAAACACTTCTAAAACATCTTTTGAGATTTATTATTCAAGAAAACTAAATGTTTCATACTTTAAAGTTTTTGGTTGTAAATGTTTTGTTTTAAATACTAAAGATACTTTAGGTAAATTTGATGCAAAATCATATGAAGCAATTTTTGTTGGTTACTCTAACACTAGTAAAGCTTATAGAGTCTTCAATAAATCATCTTTGACTATTGAAGAATCTATACATGTAAAGTTTGAGGAATCTAATGTGTTTGTTGAGAATGTTGTAGAAATAGATTCCCTAAATGAAGACACGGAGAAAATTACTTTGAAGGACTCACCTACTCTTGAAGACAAGCCAAAAGTTGATGAGGAAAATGAAGCTCAAGAAGTTGAAGTGGAGACAACTCAACCACTTCTAAAAGATTGGAGATTCACTCCACATCATCCCAAGGATCTTATTATAGGTGAAGTATTAAAAGGGGTAACTACTCGATCTAAACTTCATTATCTTTGTGGGCATTATGCATTTATTTCTCATTTTGAACCAAAGAAAATCCTCGAAGCCGAGGGCAACTCATATTGGTTGCTTGCCATGCAAGAGGAGCTCAATCAATTCGAGCGCAACCAAGTTTGGCATCTTGTTCCTAGGCCCCACGATAGACCAACAATTGGTACTAAGTGGATCTTTAAGAACAAGTTGGATGAGTCGGGTAATGTTGCTAGGAATAAAGCTAGGTTAGTGGCCCAAGGTTACACTCAAGTCGAAGGTATCGATTTTGAGGAAACTTTTACACCCATAGTACGGCTTGAAGCCATACGAATGACACTTGCATTTGCTTCATATAAAGATTTTAAACTTTTTCAAATGAATGTAAAAAGTACTTTCTTAAATGGATTTATTTAATAGGAGGTGTATGTTGAACAACCCTCCGGGTTTGTTGATCCTACACATCCGGATTTTGTTTTCAAACTAGACAAAGCTCTTTATGATTTAAAACAAGCCCCTAGGGCTTGGTATGAAAGACTTTCTTCATTTCTTATTTCAAATGATTTTACTAAAGGAAAAATAGATACTACTTTGTTTACCAAACATGTTGAAAATGATATACTTATAGTTCAAATATATGTTGATATCATATTTGGTTCTACTAATGAAAATCTTTGCAAAGTTTTTGAATCATGCATGAAGGAGGAATTTGAGATATCTATGATGGGCGAGCTTAACTACTTCCTTGGTCTCCAAATCAAGCAAAGGAATGATGGGATTTTCATCAATCAAGTAAAGTACACGAAAGAACTTATCAAGAAATTTGGGCTTGAAGGGGCTAAGACAAGCAAAACTCCCATGGCTGCCACCACAAAGCTTGACAAGGATGAACAAGGTATAAATGTAGACATTAAACTCTATCGTAGTATGATTGGTAGCTTGTTGTATTTAACGGGTAGTAGGCCGAACATTATGTTTTGTGTATGTCTTTGTGCTCGATTTCAATCGTGTCCTAAAGAGTCCCATTTGATTGCGATAAAACGCATTATTAGATACCTTAAGGGCACAATTGAAATGGGCTTGTGGTATCCGAAGACCGGACAATTTTCAATGACGAGTTTTTCGGATGCCGACTATGCGGGTTATAGAGTGGATAGGAAGAGTACAAGTGGAACATGTCAATTTCTCGGTAATTATCTTGTTTCATGGTCTTCCAAGAAACAAAATTTGGTAGCCCTCTCAACCACCGAGGCGGAGTATGTTGTGGCGGGGGCTTGTTGTGCATAAGTCCTTTGGATGAAACATACTCTCCTTAACTATGATTTGCATTATGATCATATTAAAATATTTTGTGATAATACTAGTACTATTCATATGACTAAAAATGCAAATCAACATAGTAAGACTAAGTACATTGACATTCGATATCACTTTCTTAGAGATCATTATGAGAAAGGTGATATTTAAATTGATTATGTTTCTACCGATTTTCAACTTGCCGATATTTTTATAAAACCACTAGTCTATAATAGATTTTCTTTCATTTGTGGTGAATTGAATGTTTGTGTTATGGATTCATGAAATTTTCTTTCATTTTTTCAAACATTATTTTTACCCTTTTTGATGTATGATAAAAAGGGGGAGAAAAAAAGTTAGTTTAAGTTTTGAGTTAGTGTTTTTTATGTTTTCTTTTTCATACTATTCATTCATGTATATAGTCATTCATATATATAGCATGATTTGAGGGGGAGCCTCCAAGCTCCTTTCTTATTTTTTTTGATAAATAACTCATATGTTTTGTCATCATCAAAAAGGGAGAGATTGTTGGCCCAAGGTTACAATCACCCAGTTTTAGAGTTTTGATGATTACAAAACATATATAGTTTTTTGTACTAATCATATTTTAGTGTTTAAGTGTATTTCAGGGTTCTAAGGATTCAAGATGTTTTCTTCCCTAAAGGAAGGTGTTTTTGACTCAAGTTGACTCAATTCGGGATCAAGGATTCAAGTTATTCAACATTGCATATGGAGAAGCCCATATTGAAGATCTTGTAGTCACCTAGAACCAATGTAAGAATTAGTAATGTTAAAGAGTTAGGTTATGATAAATTGGCTCAAGAAAACTCACACACACATTTTTACTTTCCAAAAAAAATACAAGTTTTATTTTGGTTAGTTGCCTTAGGTACATGTTTTGATTGATATACATATCTCAAAATATTTCATATTTTACATCTAGCTTAAAACATGTATTTCATCCTCTATATCATGTTACTTAAACTTCAAACCATTTCAAAATATTTTAAAAATTATTCAAAGTTCAAAAATTCTTTACTTATAAAAACTATTTCAGGCCTAACGGTCGACCGGGCGGTCGACCAGATCTATTTCAGGCCAGATCGGTCGATCGTCCGGTCGACCGGGCCTTGTGGCCTTGGGCGTACACGTCTGTGCACGTTTGCCGGTCGACCGGGCCAGTCGACCGACAGACCTTGCGGTCGACCGACCGGTCGACCGACTGCAAGAGCCTTAGTCTCGGGTTTTGTCGGTCGACTGGCCCGGTCGACCGACAGTTCAAATATTTGTTTTTGTTTTAGACTGCGGTCGACCGACCGGTCGACCAAAGCCAACGGCTCTTTTGCCATGTGGCTTACTGGTCGACCGGCCCAGTCGACTGACAGCCGCCAAAAGAGCCCAACGGCTATTTCTTGGAATCTGTTTTGATTTTGATATTTCTTTCAGCTATTTCTGATTTTTTGGTGGCTATTCTCTGCCCTATTGACCTAGATTCAATGATGAAATGCTTTTAGCAAATCCCTATAAATAGATGTCATTGGTTCTTTGTTGAACACAAGAAAAATTTCCATTGTTTTCAAGTTTCAAAAGAAAAGAAAAGTTTTCTTGCTTTCATTCTCAAAAGTGCTTTCTTTGGTTAAAGTTTTCAGTTGGTTTACAAGCTATTTTACTTCTTTACAACTGAAATTTTTCTCACTTCACTTCTTAAGCCAAAAATCATCTCCACTCTATAAGAAATTGTAAGAGAGAGTTTGTGGTCTTTTGATTACCAAGTGACTTGTATTTCCTTGTGTTGAGATCCCTCTTGTGTAGAGGTTGGATTGGTGAGAGTTGGGTACTCCAGTCTTGTGTAGACCAATTGTAATCCCCTTGGGTGTAAAGGTTCCGGTGTGAAAATTCCCTTTGTGGATTTAGTGAAAATCCTTAACGGTGGTGGAGGCGGGGACGTAGAGCAGTGACTCGAACCTCGTAACAAATTACTTGTGTTTATGATTGGTTTCCTTATTGCTTTTCATTGCTTTACATTCCTTACTTGTGATATTGTTTGTTTGCTCTTCACCATTTCAATCATTTCATTGACTTGCATTTTTTGGTCTTTACTCATCTCAACAAGAAAGCAATTACGCGCCTCAACTCATAATCTAGAGAAATCAAAGAGGAGAAGTTCTAGAGCCCTTCACGGGGAATTCAGCTTCAATTTCTTGTTTTGAGTGACCGCTTGCATCATTTATACTTAGTTATTTAAAAAGATCATTAGATTAGCATTAACACCTATTCATCCCCCCTGGGTGTTTTTTAACAATCTCATCAAGGCTTAAGTCCTCAGATTTTAACTCGGCATCACGTTCAACTTCTAGTTTTATCTCATCATTGTGTTCACTTGTTAAGTTGTCAATGAGGTTTACCTAGAAAGGTTGATCGTCCATATCATAAGGTTGTTCTTCTAGGTTGAAGACATTGACTTCCTTAGCCATGTCTCCAAAGGTCAATCTCATGGATTCGTTCCTACAATTTATGATTGCATTGGCAATCGCGAGGAACAGATTCCCTAGGATGACGAGAGTTTGAGACCTAGGATTAAAAACTGGTTGGGTCTCTAGAACAATGAAATTGACTGGGCAGATAAAATTTTCAATCCAGATAAGGACATCTGTTACTTCCCCCTTTGGAACCTTAACTGACCGGTCAGCTAACTGGATCGTAACTTGAGTAGAGCTAAGCTTACCCAACTCAAGTTATTGATATACTGACTAGGGGAGCAAATTGGTACTTGCTCCCAAATCAAGAAGTGCTCGATTAATTTCAGCTTGACCTATTGTGCAAGAAATAGTAAGGCAATCAAGATCCTTGTACTTGACAGGGATCTGATTAGACAATAGCTCACTAATATTAGTGGTTAGAAAAACTTTCTTGGGCACATTGGTCTTTCTCTTTTTAGCGCACATGTCCTTAAGGAATTCTGCACAGATAGGGACTTGCTGTATTGCATCAAGAAGGGGTAAATTAATCTTTAATTGATTAAAGATCTCAAGTATTTTCTCCATGTGTGCATTATTTTATTTCTAAGCCTATTCAGGAATGGGGCTATAGGCTTATGCACCTACTCGGCTGACTTATCTTTTTGTTCGGAATTGAGTGAAGTGGGACTAGAAGAAGTCGATGCTTGTGTTGGACTAGATAGCCCTGATACTTGGTTATCAACTTATTTTTCCGACCTCAATGTATGAACCAAATTACACTGATTTGGATCTTGAGTCTTATTGGCTTGCCTAAAGTTTTTAGGATTTGGCAATGGTTGACTAGGCAGAGTCCCTTTGGGTCTTTCACTAATTGGATTAGCGTGCTGACTGAATTGATACTCTATCCTAGTCATGGGTCTTATTGAGAGTATCCATCTTTCTTTCTATATTGTAGAATCTTGTATCGACTTGTGGATTTTGAAAAGAAGGTGGTGGAACTTGGTTTGGAAAATTTTGTTGATAATGAGATGGTTGAAAATTGTTGGAGAAGTTGGGCCTAGGTTGATCATTTGTGTTTTGGCCCCATGAGAAATTTGGGTGATTTCTCCAACCAGAGTTGTACGCTGGTGAATATGAATTATTGTTGGGTTTTGCAAAGGCTATATTCATATGTTCGGGCAACATTTGATGACCAAGGAAAACATGATACTCTTCGAACACATGGTTCATACCTTGACAATAAGTACAACCATCAGATATGGATTGTGTTGGGCTGACTTAGTTTATCGAAACTGACTCTTTAGTTTCTAAAGCCTCTAGTCTTCGCATAACGCTAGCAAATTTAGCCTCCGTCACTATGGATGTCTCTACGGAATGGAGACCTCCTTTTGACGAGGTGGGGTTACTATTCTTAGATTTATCGAGAGTTGGTTCCTATTGGATGGTCTTCTCCGCTAAATCTTCATATATTTTTCACCTTTCATGTTCATCCTTTTTCAAAAATTCCTCTTGACACATAGTTTCTAAAAGAGTCTTATTTTGATAATCTAAACCATCATAGAGAATTTGGTAACTGCCACTTCCCTAGGCCATGATGGGGGCATTGGGCAAGGAGATCGTTGAAGCGTTCAAAGTATTTCCAAAATGATTTGGCTGTTTCTTACTTAAAATGCATTATATTTCTCTAGATAAGAGCGGTTTTATGGATAGGGTATAATTTCTTCAAGAAGGCCTTGATGAAATTATCCCAAGATGTAATTGATTCAGCCACTAAACTATATAGCCACTTTTTTGCTAGGTCCTTGAGGGCGAAAGGGACAAAACGTAACCTAATAAAATCATCTCCTAATTGTGGTATCCTCATCATGAGATATATCTCTTCAAATTCTCTTATGAAGAAGTATACATCTTCAGACTTTAGGCCATGATATTTCGGGAGAGTGTTAATGAATTATGGCTTAAGCTCAAAGGTGTCACCATCAGCTTTGGGAAGTTGAATGCAAGATGGAGGAGTATCATGGGATAGAATCTATCCTATAGGAATGTTGATTTTGCCATGTTTGGATCGGGTTTGGGTGCTGAACTGTTTCTAGTTAGCCTAGATGTAGCTGGGTCTCTCGACCAAGCTGACATGCACAATTAACAAAAACAAGGTTACCCAATCAATCAAAGAAAGAAAAAAAATCAATCAAGCCTAATCTAAGGTATATTTAGACCTAGACGACTCTTAACTGTAGATTATCCGCGGGAGGTATATTGCAGAATGTAACCACAAGTTAATCGGTCAGGTAGATGGCAAGATTGTTGGGAGGTATCCGCACAAAAGTGAACGAGCCTAATTAAGCCAAACCACCAACCTTCGAGATTTTGCCTCTCAAACTCCTACCTTATTCATCGATTTGATAAGAGTTAAATTCTACAACTTTCTCATTTGGAGAATCTCTTAGTGAGTCCGAGTTGTCCTATGGCCAACATCTAGTCAAATTTTAGGTTAGGATTGGGTTGTGAGAGCAATGGATGTAGTTTATGGGCCAAGAAATGGTAGTGACTTTCCCACCTATCTTATTTATGGGTTTTTCCCTTAAGTCATTTAGGTGCATGTGTGCAAGTAAATAAATAAGGATTCACTCAAAGCAATTGTAAATCAACCAAAAGTTCTCTCTAATCTAAATGCAATGTGAACATACCTTATTTCCAGCACTCTTCAACAGTAATATAAGTAAAACAGAATAGACATGTGCTCTAAGATGCAAGGGTCTAAACCATTTTTTAAGTTAAACAACCAATCAATTAATGTTGAGTTATTAGCAGTACAGAACAGTCAAACAGGTAAACTACCAATTACAAAAGATACCTTTTGTAATTGTAAGCAGGCCTGCAGAAACTTTATCAGCAGAGGACTCCAAAGAACCGTGTTTAGGTGGCAATAGTCGCATTTGCACGACTTGTTTGATGAGTTAGGGGCTATGCTTTGAAGGCAGAGTCCCATAGCTAATTTGATGTGCCTGTCTGTAATAATTTTCCCGTTCTTCACTCCTGCACACAGAAACAGAAAAGTTAATTAGTTAAAAGAACAAACTGTACCGTTTCCTCCCCGGTAACAGCGCAAAAATTTGATTGTGGGAAGACAAAGTTTGGTTAAGTTTAGAAAATGTGTTATCTGAATGTCGGTAGCGTCTCTGCCTTTCACAATTTATCCGCGGTAGTAAGTGACTAAGCGGGCTGAATCCACAGGGAGGAATGCGATAGAAACATTTCAGTATAGTATTGTTCTTAGAAGAAATAAGTTGTTTGAGAAAAAGATTACTTTTGTTTTAATCTATGAGAAAAAGATTATAGTCCACTATTCATCTACCACCACTAACTTACTAGTTCATGAAGACTAAACTTCATATTGAATTATAAAAGTATTCCTAGAACAGTTTTTTCAATTAAGATATATAAGATGAAAAGCTATCCCTAATTGAAACACACTAGCGAAAGTTCAACATTAGATTATCAAAGCTTTCCAAGTATAGGCTAAGAAAAAATACTTAGATTTAACATTAAGCTATCAAAACTATATAAGCATAAAATAAGCAAAACTATTAACTAGTATTAACAATATTCAAGTTAACTTTTAATCATCATAACTCTTCAAGAAGTTTGCCTAGTTTTAGAATTTTAAGCATGTATGAGATTCAATCAGTTTAAGCAACATAGAACTAGAAGTAGTGGTGGAGAGATTAGCAAATCATGAATTAAATTAATTAAGCATGATAAATATTAAGCTAAGCATGGTGTATAAAGAAGAAGATTGCATAAAGAAACTAAAACAAATAAAGAAGACAAGATAAATTTAAGGAAGAACAAAAGAACCTTGTTTAATGAAGCTGTCACCGTCAAATTACAATCACTCATTCGTCTATTTACAAATCACTCAAATAAAATCCTAGAAATTATGAAAATTTGGAAGAAAAAGAATACTAAAGAAAATCCTAAGCTTTGATCTCTGAGATGCCTCTTTCCTCTGACTCTAGGGTGGTATTTATAACAGAAGTAGATGGTAGAATCCCAGTCGAACTCATACACCCAACTGCCACCGGGGTCTCCAACAGAAAGCCACGAAAACGCGGCTTTTGCCTCGTTTCTGCGGCAAATCCAAGGTAGATAGGGTTGCAGTTTGGTGCGTGACTGTATCTCGTTCGTCCATCAAAAGATTTATCCTAAGAATCTTCATTTAAACTCTGAATTTTAAAATATTATCCTTTCTAGATAACTTGGAAAGCAAGTTATCTCTTAATCCGAGTTTAAATTTAAATTCTCCTTCTTTATCTTTGACTTGGAGCATAAGGAACCTAATTTAAATTGATTTTCTCCTTCATCTCTGAATTAGGATAGGGATTATCTCTGAATCCTTGTCTTCTTCTTGATTTCAAATTGGTTTAACTTGACATTTGAATTTAGATAAGATAATTAGAAACTTCCTTCATCTTTATCTTCTTATTTTAAATAACTACACACCGTAAGAAAAAAGAGAATTAAATAGAAAAATTAAATAAAAATAATCAAAGGGTAAATGTGCAAATGTGATGATAATAATGCAATATGAAATGTAATCAGTTTGCCACGCCGATTTTTCTCCTACCATTTGTAAAAATCAAATGTAATCTTTTTGAATGGAAATAATTGAATCTTCATCTTTTGCCCCTTTTTTGAGTGTCTCACTTCCTTTGTGTTTCAAGGCCGTTGTGGATACCGGCCTGGCGGACCCTTTCTGCCTAGCTTCTGACTCAGTGATTCGCGATCAGTGGGGAGTCCCTCAGGGGTTGCGGACATCCCCTGCCTGCATAGGCTTTGATGGGGCTAGCTCTTCCGGGGTGGAGTTGCCCGATGAGGTAGAAGGTTCTGTCCTCGTGGGAGAATATGAAGATGTGAAAATAGATTTGGATGATGAACCTGGGTCGTTGCTAGATTCTTTGAATGCCTGGCAGGAGAAGGTTATCGCGGGGGTGTTCAGGGGAATTCCCTGACTTTCTCGTCACGTAGAGCTTAAATTGCTCGATCTCCTTACCTCTCAGCTAGATCGCGAGCTCGTCTCCCATAATGTGACGATGGCAGAGCTCTAAAGAAGGATGGACAAAGTGCTCCAGAAAGGATGCGAGCTGCTCGGGGCAAGTGCTAAGTTGAGGGAGGAGAAGTTAGACCTTGAAGAGAGGCTCCAGAGCCAGCTTTAGGAGCTGCAGAAGGCGTGGGAAGAGGTGTCTGATCTTCAGGGGAAGGTTGCTTTAGCCCAGTCGGAGGTCTCTTCTCTTCGAGAGCAGATCGATAAAGATCGTGCAGAGAAGCTGGTGCTTAAGCACGAAGTTCATTTGCTAAAAAATAACTTGAAGAGTCGGGATAAAGATGTGGAGGAGTTGAGAGCCGAGGATTCTTATCGTCGGCTCGTTATGACGAGCTTTGGCAAGCTCATAAGGCGCTACTTGAAGAGAGGCAGAAGCTGCGTTCACGGCTCATATTCCTTAACTCGGGCGGTCAAGTGGAGGGCTCCGGAGGATGGCACGAGGGTACGAACTATGATCCCGAGGGGCCTGATTTTTGACCTAGTGGCTCAGGTAACCAATCTGGGAGGCCGACCGATTAGGCTGGGAACTATGGTGGCTGGCACAGTGGGTCTCGTGGGTGGTCAGAGGACTAAGACAGTGGTCGCCGACGAAGCTAAACCGCTTCCCCCTTTTGGTAAGGACTAATGAAATAAGGAGTTATCTTCCTTTTTTGTGTATTTGAATCATTGCTCTTGGTGCTCCTGTGTCATGCCTTTAGATCCTTTGTTTACTTTGTTGTTGTGTTTGCTTGGGATGCTAATTTGATTCTGAAACGCTTGACGTGGTTTGGCTTTTGGTCCCGAGTGAGGAATCCTTCCCGAACGGGGATGGCTTCACATTTTAAGATTATGTTGTTGTAATGTCCATCTTCCAAGAGATTGTTAGAAGAGTTACTGTCAGGGTGAAAACTTGTATAGGCTATTGTCCTGCCCGGGTGGCCGTCAAGGTGAGGACCTGTCTAGGCTGTGGATTCGCTCAGGTGGCCATCGGGGTAGATCCCATAAAGGCTAACTCCGAGGGATCAACGTGGGTAAGCCTCCATCATTCAGGAGACTTGGCGAGAGATCACCATCAGGGGAAGACCCGTATAGGTTGTTGACTCACCCGAGTGGCCATCAAGGTGAAAATCTGTCTAGGCAGACTCTGAGCAGTCAAGTGGGTAAGTTCCCATCTTTCCAGGAGGCTCCCCGAGGGATAGCCGTACGTGTCATTTTTTCCTTGTAGCCCTCAAGGTAGGACCCGTATCGACTGTGGATCCGTTCGGGTGGCCATCAGGGTAGATCCCATTATAGGCTAACTCTGAGGGATCGACGGGGGGGAGCCTTCATCTTTTAGAAGACACACTGAGAGATCACCATCAAGGGAGAAGACCTGTATAGGCTGTTGACTCACCTAAGTGGCCATCAATGGTGAAAACCTCTCTAGGCTGACTCTGAGCATTCATATTGGGCAAGTCCCCGTCTTTCAGGGGGCTCCCCGAGGGATAGCCGTACAGGTTGTTTTTCGTTAGGGTAGGACTCGTATAGGTTGTGGATCTGCTCGGGTGGCCATCAGGGTAGATACCATTATAGGCTGACTCCTAGAGATCGACGCAGGCGAGCCTCCATCTTTCAAGAGACTCCTCGAGAGATCGCCATCAAGGTGAAGACTCGTATAGGATGTTAACTCACCCGAGCGGCCATCAAGGTGAAAACCTATCTAGGCTGACTCCGAGCAGTCATAGTGGGTGAGTCCCTGTCTTTCAGGGGCTCCCGAAGGATAGCCGTACATGCGATTTTTCCCTTATATCCATCAGGGTAGGACCCATATAGGGTGTGGATCCGCTAGGGTGGCCATCAGGATAGATCCCATTATAGGCTGACTCTGAGAGATTGACGTCGGTGGCCTCCATCTTTCAAGAGACTCCCCAAGAGATCGCCATCAGGGGAAGACCCATATAGACTGTTGACTCACCCGAGTGGCCATTAAGGAGAAAACTTATCTAAGGCTGACTCCGAGATTTCATAGTGGGCGAGTCTCTGTCTTTCAGGGGGCTCACCGAGGGATAGTCATATAGGTTGTTTTTCTCTTGTAGCCATCAGGGTAGGACCCGTATAGGCTGTGGATCTATTTGGGTAGATATCAGGGTAGATTCCATTATAGACTGACTCTTAGGGATCGACGTGGGCGAGCCCCCATCTTTCAGGAGACTCCCCGAGAGGTCGCCATTAGGGTGAAGACCCGTATAGGCACCCCCACACTTATTCTTTTGCTCGTCCCGAGCAAAACAAAGAAAAGAAAAACTATACTACCAATTTTATTACACCACTTTCGTAGGTGACACGATTGCACTGAGCATGTGCAACAAGCCGTTAAACCTCTAAGTTACCCTAGAGGAGGAGTGTTGTCTCCTGAGGGTTTTCAGCGGATTACACCCACAAAATCCATAAAGAAAGAAGACAAATGTTAGTATTTTGAAAATGCATTTTGAAAGAGAGACATGTTTTCGAACTATTTTTGCAAAAATATAAGTGATCTTAGGTCTTAAGTCCACCTATAATCATTCTTCCTTAAACTTAGTCTCTATGCAAGATCTTGTCTTCAATTAAGGTAAGAATTCAAAATTAGATTGAATACTTTATCTTTCATAAAACCTAGATAATATGCACACCGTGCTCAGTGAAAATTTCTGGGATTTCAACTCCAACCATTAAGCCATTTATTTATTTATATATATATATTTTTCTGCTTTTTTCTTCCCTTAGTTTAGGCTTTCTAGTTTACCCTTGTAGCGAGCCTATAACCGATGACTCCCAAACCAGACGGTCTTAGGGCACCAGATGAGAAAACATCCCTCGGATTTAAGGTCTCGAGTAAAAAAGGCCACAAAACTAAAGGGGATTATTTATTTCCTTTACCACCGTTAGGCGTGAATAATCATGCTTCTTGAGGCACGATTGTCCAGCTTAATAGGTGATGTTTTATTATATGTATTTTTTTCTTTTTTTTTTATTTTTATGGCATTTTTAGTCTTTGTCTCCATCCCAAGAAATGTGTAAGTGTGAAGTGCATATTATCTAAGGCAAAAAATTCAAGATAAGAATATCTCACCAATTTTACTTACTTATTCTATAATTTCAAACAAGATCTATTATTTCAACTAGGTTTAAGATGTCATAATTAAGGCTTTCTTAATTTCTAAGATACATCTTAATTTTTTTTAAAAATAGATCTAAACTTTGTCTCTTATTTCAAAAAGTTTTTTTTATTTTATTTTTTTCTAAAAAGAAGTGTAAAAGAAAGAAAATCTAAAAACTCTATGTTAGTAAACCCTCCCCCACACTTATTTCATGCATTGTCCTCAATGCATCATGATATATGTATGCATGAAACAGGTAAGAGGTAAGAAACTTTTATTTACAAAAAAGTGCAAAAAATTATTTACAAAGAGTATATACAAGTGTAACCATTACCTAGGCTTTTGGTCTTTTTCCTCTGGCCCGTTTCCCATCGTTCCAGTGTGTCTGCTTTCGTGAGCTCAGTTGGGAAATGGTTTGAATTATTTTAGCCCTAGGTATTTCCAGATTCAATTGTTTATTATTATCATTTACCCTCATTCCACCACATTGTTCACTAAAAAATTCCTTATCACCACTCTCACTCTGAATCTCATCACTTCCAATGTTAAGGAATTTCAGCTCCTCTCCATATAATTCTTCAAAACCAAGGTCAACATCCGGAAGTGGACAATCAGCTAACCTACCCCGAGTTGACTCATCTAGACACATGATCTCATCAGCAAACAGGTCTTCAAAGGATATATCAATCGGAGGTTCAGATACAGCCACAGTTGGCTCATTGAAAGTGAAAATATCCAAATCAACTTTCCCCTTTTGAAAGGGTACTCGGATAAGAGAATCACAAGATTGTGACTCATCTTTTGAATTTTCACCTTCTTCCTCACAATTGTTACTAATGAAGCTAACCTCAAATGTTTGATCTTGTGTTTTACGAGGTTGTGTGTGGAAGACATTGTGTTCATGAGTCATGTTTCCAAAGGTCAACCTCATTGATCCATTCCGGCAATTAATGATGGCATTTGCAGTAGCCAGGAATGGTCGTCCCAAAATGACAGGAATTTGAGCCCTTTGATTGGAATTTGACACAGGTTTTGTTTCAAGGACTACAAAGTCAACAGGATAAATGAATTCCCCAACTTTGACAAGGACATCGTGAATTTCCCCCTTGGGTCTAGTGACAGAGCGATCAGCCAATTGGATAGTCATTTGGGTAGGACGGAGATCACCTAACCCTAATTGTTGGTACACAGAGAAAGGCAGGAGATTGATGCTGGCCCCCAAATCAAGAAGTGCCCTATTAATGGAAGTCTGTCCTATGATGCAAGAAATGGTGGGGCTACCTGGGTATTTGTATTTAACAGGAATTGGACCATTGAGCAGCTCATTGATGGATGATGCAAGGAAGACTTTTTTAGGGACTTGTGTTTTCCTCTTCTTGGTGCACATTTCCTTCAAGAAATTGGCATATGATGGCACTTGTTGTATGGCATCAAGAAGAGGGACATTGATTTGGACCTTATTGAACATTTCTTTTATCTTCTCCATGTGAGCATTTGTCTTATTATTCTTAAGCCTATTTGGAAATGGTACAACAGGCTTATAGGGTTGCTCATCTACCTTTTCTTTACCCTTGGCTTTTGAAGTGGATGGCTCTGTACTAGAAGATGGTTTGTCAGAAGCTGGTTGCATTGGGACAGGAGGTATTGGCTTTGGTACTGGATGAGATGGTGGACTAGAAACCTTATTATCGACTTGTTTACCAGATCTCAGGGTATGAATAGCATGACATTAACCGGGTCCTGAATCTTCCACTTCATTCAAAGGGAAGTGATGTTTGGGATTTGGCACTGGCTGTCTTGGAAGCATACCTTTTTGTCTCTCATTAGCCAATTGCCTGATCTGGACCTTAACCTGATTCATATCCTGATGATAGTTCTTTCTAAAGGTTTCTAACATTTTCCTCAATTCTGATATTTCTGAATTATTCTGGGGTGGATGTTGATAATACGGAGGTTGGAATTGTGATTGGTAATATGGTGGGTTCAGATATGGTTGTGACTGTGGTGGACTTTGAGATGGATGAACATACAGTGAATTATGATTGAAACTGGATGGTTGAGACTGAGCATTATAAGGATATGGAAGTGGTGGCCTATGATGCTCAGGACCAGACTGACTCCCTGAAAAATTTGGATGGTTCTGCCATCCTGAATTGTAAGTGTTGGAGTATGGGGGTCTGGTAAAAGCTGCATTCAGGTTCTCCTGATATGATTGGGGCTGATTCAAAGGACACTCCTCAAAAACATGATTAAGGTCATGACAGTAGGTACAACCCGGTTTGATGACAGGTAATGGGTTGACCTGATTTACAACAGAATTTCCCTTTGACTCAAGCAGTTCTATCCTCTTCATCAATTGTGTGATCTTGGTTTCTGCAGCTATAGAGGATTCTATGGAGTGTGTACCAGTTCTGGAAGTGGTGGGAGTGGATTTATCAGGACATGACTCCCACTGAATGGTTTTCTCAGCTAGGGTTTCAAAGAGATCCCACCCCTGATGCTCATCTTTCTTCAAAAATTCCCCTTGACACATGGATTCAAGGAGGGTTTTCGTTTGGTAATCTAAACCGTCATAGATAATCTGGCACAGACGCCATTTCTCTATGCCGTGATGAGGACATAGGGCTAGAAGGTCTTTAAAACGCTCAAGATACTTCCAGAAAGGTTCATTTGGTTCCTGCTTGAATTGCATTATATTCTTTCGCATGAGGGCTGTTTTGTGGATAGGATAGAATTTCTTAAGAAAGACTTTTACAAAATCCTCCCACGAAGATATGGAACTGACGGGAAGATTGTAAAGTCATTTCTTAGCTAAATCCTTAAGTGCAAACGGTATGAACCGTAACCTAACAGCATCCTCGGTCAGTTGGGAAATTCTCATCATTTGGCATACCTCTTCAAACTCGCGAATAAAGAGGTACGCGTCCTCAGACTCAAGACCATGGAATCGGGGAAGTGTATTAATGAATTGTGGTTTCAGCTCGAAGTGATTTCCATTAGGCTCGGGGAGAAGAATGCAAGATGGAAGGGAGGTGCGAATCGGATAAAATCGATCTTGAAGTGAGACATTGTTTTCCATAATGTCAAGTGGTAGTGTAAGTGCAAATGTAGAAAGTCTATCAAATCTTGCAGATTTTGGATCACGAAACCACTCTCACATATACAATCACAAACAACGTGCACCGATCACACCAGCGAAAAAGAAAAAATGAAAATAACAAACAAATAAAAGAAAAATCAATCCAAGCTTCTAGGATTCCTGGACCTAGACGACTCCTAACTGATTAGATCGTCCACAGGAGGTTTAGTGTAGACTTTGACTATAAGCAAATCAGCCAGGGAAGGGCAAGGTTGGTGGGAGGTTTTCCGTCAGAGACGTTCCTTAATTAAGTAACCAGCAACCTTTGGGCTTTCGGCCCTCAATCCCTTTCCTAGACACTGATTTTGCAAAAGTCAATTTCCAACACTTTTTCCCCTTAGGATAATCTCCTAAGTGAGTCCGGATGTCCCTAGGGCCAACGTCTAGCAATTTTTTATTTAGAAGCTTAGGATTGTGAGTGCGTGGGAAAATGGTTTTTGGGCTAAGGAAGGGGTGATAAAATCCCCACCTTATCTTTTTTATGGGTAATGCCCTTAGAATCGATTTGTGCAAGTGTACGATATCAACAAACAAGGTTCACTCAAAGCGTAATTAAACCAAACAAAGAGTGAGTCCTAGTCAATATGCAATGCTTACGTACCTTGCCTCCAGCACTCTTCAACAGTAAATGTAAAGGAATTGAAAGACACGTGCCTAGTATGCAAATGTCTGAACAATTTTTAACGTTAAACAACCAATTTTTTACTGTTGATTATTAAGCAGGAGTATGGTGAAGAATACAGGAAAAAATTATTGCAGCAGATGTATTTTGCAGAGAAGCAAGCCCTGCAGAAATTAGGTCAGTAGTGATCTCCTCTTTGCCGCAATTCTGCGGCAAAAACCCAGAATTTGCGGCAATTTGGAGGGATCCTGGTCTCTGCTTTCGAGAGCAGAGGCCCACGTCCACTTATATGTTACTGCAATGTAAATTTTCCTGTTTCTTCAACCTGTAACCTGCAACAAAGAAGAAGATTCGTTTAGTTCTTCACTTTAAACCAAAAACCGTTGCTCTCCCCGGCAACGGCGTCATTTTTGATTTAGACGGAAAAGGTGTCGTATTATGGAGTATAAATGAGCACAAATATATGTATTCAATTAAGGAGATAAGGTTTAGAAACAACCTCAAGTGCTTGTATCACTCCACAAATGTATGAAAGATGATTAATGTACCCTTTCTTGTCTCCGTTATAGCATAGAGCTATACCGAGTCGATTCTCAGGGAGAGCTAGCGATGGAAGCGTTACGGTCCGTAGTGAAGAAAGTAAAACGAAGATTCTTCTTTGCTTAAAAGAATGAATAAAACACGGAAAAAGAAATAAAAGAATGGATGGATATGTTCATGATGGAAAATGTAAAAGAAATCAAAATCAAGATTGGATTTGGACTAACAACTAAAAAGAAAAGAAAACTTTGGGAAAAATTTAAGATGAGAAAACCATGACTAGCTAACATGACTAACTTGCTAACTTACTAATCTCCGTGATGGTGATGCTTGCCTCATGTTGATTCATCGGCATATGTATGTCTTGCGTGTTGGTCTAATTACTTTCCCACTTGGATGACGGGGGATCATTCTTGGACTTGTCTTGTAGCCTTCATAGATGTCATTGGCCTACAAGTAGACTTTCAATAATGGAATCAAAAGAGCGACACACAAGGGAGGCTAAGGAAGAAGATACAACATACATCAATTGAAAGTGAAGAAGTTGTACATCTATTAGCATATGTTTGGTGATCCATCTCCATGTTCCATCAAGGCACTTGTTCTAGACAAGGCTCTAAATGAGGCACACATGAATCATATGGAGTATTACAACAAGATCTTGCCAAGAAATGAAAGAAAACCCATCGGAGAAGAGAAGACCATACAACTTACAAGATTAAATATAGCAATCACCCATGAGTTAGTAGTTAAGCAAGATTAGTGTTAGCTAGTCATGTAGAAGGAAATTAGTCACTAGCCATTACAAAAGAAAAGCAAAGCATGAAGTAAAATTGCAAGGAAATAAAAGCATGAATTAAAGAAAGCTAGTAGTATTAGAAATTGCTCAAGTAGAGTGAAGAAAATGAATGAATCCTTGCTCCTCAAGTTGTCACCCCTTGATTACACAAGCTCTCTCTCTCTCTCTTACAATCTCTCTCTTGCAAAGATTTCTAGGGAAGAAGAAGAGGGTCTAAAGAACTAAAACCTAGAGAAAAACCTACAAAAATTACAAGCATCTACTAATTTCTCCTCTCTTCTCCATTCAGTCTTTGCTCGCAGGTCCAGGTCCAGTATTTATAGGCTAAGAGAGAAGCTTCGAGATCCAGGTTGTTGGCGCAAAATCTGGAATCCAACAGACTTGGATCTGCCGCAATATCTGGGATTTTCCCGCCAAATTGCGGCTCAACTGACTCTGTTGAGTAACAACTTTCTGGTACAGGTTGGTTACGAGGTTGTTATCCACGTGGCCTTCTAGAATCTTGAGTTGTTACGTAGAATTCTCTGGATCCTGGGTTTAAACTTGGGCTTTATCTTGGGCTTGGAATTAATCTCTTTAATTATTGCTAATTAAAGTGATTATTGGGCTTTCTCTCATTTCAGTTGTGGACCTGTAAAAATATAGAGAAGATGAGTAAAAATCATATATTTATTTACAATATGCATGGGGATTATGTGGTAAAATATGCAATATTGTGTATCAATTAGCTGTTGATTCACCCGAGTGGCCATCAATGTGAAAACCTGTCTAGGCTGACTCCAAGCAGTCATAGTGGGTGAGTCCCCATCTTTCAGGGGGCTCCCCGAGAGATAACCGTACATGTTGTTTTTCCCTTGTAGCTGTTAGGGTAGGACCCGTATAGGCTGTGGATTCGCTCAGGTAGTCGTAAGGGTAGATCCCATTATAGGCTAACTACGAGGGATCAACGTGGGCGAGCCTCAATCTTTCAGGAGACTCCCCAAGAGACCGCTGTCAGGGTGAAGACCCGTATAGGTTGTTTACGCACCCGAGTGTCTATCAAGGTGAAACCTGTCTGAGCTGACTCCGAGCAGTCATAGTGGGCGAGTCCTCGTCTTTCTGGGGGCTTCCCAAGGAATAGCCGTACAGGCTGTTTTTTCCTTGTAGCCGTTAAGGTGGGACCTATATAGGCTGTGGATTCACTCAGGGTAGATCCCATTATAGGCTAACTCTGAGGAATCGACGTGGGCGAGCCTCTATCTTTCAGGAGACTCCAGGAGAAATCACCATTAGGGGAAGACCCGTATAGGCTGTTGACTCACCTGAGTGGCCAACAAAGTGAAAACCTGTCTAGGTTGACTCCGAGCAGTCATAGTGGGCAAGTCTCCTCTTTTAGGAGGCTTCCCGAGGGATAGCCGTACAGGCTATTTTCCCTTTTAGCCGTCAGGGTAGGACCCGTATAGGCTGTGGATCCACTAGGATGGCCATCAGGGTAGATCTCATTATAGGCTGACTCTGAGGGATCAACATTGGCGAGTATCCATCTTTCAGGAGACTCCTCGAGAGAGCACCATCAGGGGAAGACCCGTATAGGCTGTTGACTCACCCGAGTGGCCATCAAGGTGAAAACTTGTCTAGGCTGACTCCGAGCAGTCATAGTGGGCGAGTCCCCTTCTTTCAGAGGGCTCCCCAAGGGAGAGCCATACATGCTGTTTTTCCCTTGTAGCCATCAGGGTAGGACCCGTATAGGGTGTGGATCCATTTGGGTGGCCATCAGGGTAGATCTCATTATAGGCTGACTCTGAGGATCAACGTCGGTGAGCCTTCATCTTTCAGGAGACTCCCCGAAAGATCGCCGTCAGGGGATTACTCGTATAGGCTGTTGACACACCCGAGTGGCCATCAAGGTGAAAACCTGTTTAGGCTGACTCCGAGCAGTCATAGTGGGCGAGTCCCTATCTTTCAGGGGCTCCCCCAGGGATAGCTATACGGGCTATTTTTTCCTTGTAGCCATCTTAGGACCCGTATAGGCTGTGGATCCGCTAGGGTAGCCATCAGGGTAGATCCCATTATAGGCTGACTCTGAAGGATTGACTTAGGCGACCTCCATCTTTCAGGAGACTCCCCAAGAGATCGCCGTCAGGGTGAAGACCCGTATAGGCTGTCGACTCACCCGAGTGGCCATCAAGGTGAAAAACCTATCTAAGCTTACTCCGAGTAGTCATAGTGGGCGAGTCTCGTCTTTCAGGGGGCTCCTTGAGGTATAGTCATACAAGCTGTTTTTCCTTTGTAGCTGTCATGGTAGGACCCGTATAGGCTGTAGATCCGCTCGGGGGGCCATTAGAGTAGATCCCATTATAGGCTGACTCCGAGGGATCAACATGGGCGAACCTCCATCTTTCAGGAGACTCCTCGAGAGATCACCATCAGGGTGAAGACCCATATAGGCTGTTGACTCACTCGAGCGGCCATCAATGTGAAAATCTATGCAGGTTAACTCGAGCAGTCATAGTGGGTGAGCCTCGTCTTTCAGAAGCTCCCCGAGGATAGCCGTACATGCTATTTTTCCTTGTAGCCGTCAGGGTAGGACCCCTATAGGCTGTTGAGTGTGCTTGTCTTACATGGAGAAGATATTGAACATGAAAATAAAAGAGCTTGCATAATTTTATTAGATATTACATGGTTTTACACGTAGTATTGCTTCGAATGGGAATAACTACATTTCCTGGCGGGGGTGTTCCTGTCCCGAATAGTGCCGAGGAGCGAGCGCTTCAGTTGACGATCTCGGTTGGGGCTTCTCTGTACTCTGAATCTTCTTTCGAATTATGGATGAAGTCATCTAGATATCCACATTGAGTTAGGTCCTCGAGGTGTCATTTGAGGGCCTAGCAATGCAAGATGGCTTGTCCCCGACTGCCATGAAAGGAACAGTTTCCTGCTTCCAGGGAATCTGGGTCATGCTTGGTTGTCTTAGGGAGTTTCACCCACGACTGATGCTTGATGATGTGAAAGATCTGGTCAATTGACAGCTTCAAGGGGGTGAAGGCTGAGGCGTCCTCGGTCTTCGTGTTGTCAGAAAAGCGTTCTCCTTGTGAGTTGGGGTGTGATGTCCCCTTGCACGCTTCCGCGAGCTGTCAGCTTGAAGGCCCTCAGGGTCCCTACGCGGAGTGGTTACTTTGGAGCGTATTTTGTTTAGCTTGATACGTAGGTCGGTCGGAGCTGCTGGATGTTGGTTGACCTCGGGGAAAGTATCCACCTGAGTCTCCTGGGTGCCCAACTCGATGACTTGTTGTTGCGCTTCTCGAAGAACTTTTATCTATGTGAGCAACTAATGGTTGACCTGCGTTACAGCCTCTCGCTCGTGCTTTGCGGTATCTCAATGGATGGCGACTAGCTCTCGCTCGCGATTGGCCTTTGCCTGGTGATCGTCCAATTGTTGTCGCAGGTTGATCACCATCTGGACAAGTTGTCCACGGGAGAGAACCGATGGATCAAATTTGTCAGAAGCGTTGACGTCATGACGGGTGGTATTCTTGTGCGCCATGGTTGTTTTAAGGAGAGGTTAAGGTATTGAATGGAGAGAAATCCTGAGTGAGGATTCAGAAGCTCTCAATGAAAGTACCAAATGCAGTGGATAATTTCTAAGGAATTAATCCACACACCAAAATAGCGGAGTGGGTATAATCAAATCACAGAAAACAACCACAAACACACTGAACTTACGTGGAAAACCCGAAAGGAAAAAATCACGGAGAGGGAGAAAGAAATTCCACTATACCAATGGCGATTACAGGTGGGGTTCTCTGGTGTGCTAGGGTTTCTGAATTCAAATGATCATCCTCGTTCACGTTAGAAGGGATTTTTTATTTATACAAGTAATGTCTATTTAGATAAGGTTGCAGAGTTTAGCTTTGTTTAAACATCTAACCTCTTATCACAAAGGCGGTTAGAGCTAAACAACCTGGTTTGAACCGACTGGTGAGAATCCATCTCTAATCTGTGTCCAGTTGTAGATGTGGTTGATCCGTTCCTGACTGTAACTACCAAATTCAAATAGGGATTTGGCTTAGAGATAAGGATTCTTACAACTAATTTTATCTCCTCTTTCTAACTACACGACCACTCGAGGTTTGAATCGATCGAGGACTCTCGCTCGGAGATCCTTGAAGTAGCCACATGTCGCTCACCTATTCGGTACTGGATGGACACGTGGCGTGATCTCGAGGAGGTCGAAAATTGACCACTACCATCACATTTAAAGGTAATTAGTACACGCTCAATGAATTCTTGGATATGATAGTTTTACAAGTTTTTAAAGAAAACTTCATGTTACATTTGTCATCATATTTTATGTGAACTTTCATGATTTTTATGTGATCTTCTCTTATTTAATTTATGATTTTCTTATGATGCATGATTATCACATTGACATCTGTTAATTTTGATGATGAATTATAGACTTTTGTTGTATATTGATGTTTAATTCTATTTTGAGATTTTTTTTTTTTATATTCTTATGAATCTATTTTACGTATATTCATGCATAGCCAAAACTCAAAAGAAGAAGTAACGTAGTGAGTCCACATGCCAGTAGAGCATATTTATTGGCCCTATTTCTTAAATTAGATTGTACAAACCATTTGAATTATGATTTACCACATTCATGTATCAATTTGTAACTCTCTAATTTTAATACATGTATATGCTTATATGCACCTCATTCATTTATAATTTTTTTTATAAATACTTCACATGAATGAGTTCAAGTTAATATTTTCAATATTAAGTATATGCTCGCTATTAATGATTCATATATATGCATGGATACTAGTTATATCATTTGTGCACGCTTGATATATGAGCATATATAGAAGTATGTGATATGTAATACATTTGAGTATGATGAAATATGTATGATTTCTTTTAATCAATATTTGTGATATTTTTATGGCATGAATGCATTAGTATCTCTCATGTACCTCTATTTAGTTTTAGCCATTTAAGTATTCTCATATATGCACATGTTTTAATTAGTTTTATCCTTTTATGCATATATGTAAATTAATGGCTTTGTGCATATTATGCATATCCGTACATATTTTGTTAGCGTTATATCAAATATCTTACAAATTTATATTTGATGAGATCGATTATTTATCCAATCTCGTGCATGCTTGTGTGATATTTGAGTTATAATGATGTATTAATGATACACACATATATATTTGAGATATTCTCCAAATAATACATGCATTTGTGCTTAATTTGATATCCTTGATATGATTGTGCCCATGTATCAATTCAATATGCAAGAAGAAGCATAGAAAAATTCAATGTATTGAGCAATTTTAAAAAGTATGATGGAGATATCTATCGGATTTGACAGTACAACGACGCACTATTTTTCGGGATAAGAAATATCTCTTGAATATAAAATTAGCTAAGGCCAATGTCAATACAATTTCAGATAGTGCAAATTTAATTGAAGATTCTGGAAGAGCAAATGTAACACTACCTGAAAAAATAAATATTATGTCAAAGATATATTGTATTATGATTGATTCATAAAAAATCTGCTCAGCTTTAAAGGTATACACCTTAATTAGCTTTATATTAAAACTATAAATAACGAGGAGATGTAATATCCTTGTATATTTCTATTGCCTTATGCCAGAAGCATGTAGTAGAAACTCTCAGTTTTCTCATATGAATTATATTTTAAAAAAATAAGGGCAATAGAATTAAATATCATGATGAACCCGAAGTTTAATGATCCAAAACTATTTATGCATTGACATGACCGACTAGGTCAGCGGAGATCAACAATGATGCGTCAAATAATTAAAATTTCACATGATCATTCATTCAAGAACCAGAAGATTCTTTTATATAATGACTGTTTATGTTGGCTTACTCAAAATTGGAATTTACATTGGGGTGATATGTTTAAGACATGCTTTGCATATTGTCATTTTGATGAGACAATTTTCTTGTCGTTAAGGGGAGATAAGTGGTGCTTCCTGAAGAATGGCATTAAATTATATGAAATGCATCATCATTATCTCATCTTGACCAATGTATAAATTAAAGTGAACTCAAAATTCAAAGAATTATTAATTTGCAAAGAATTGTAAACCAGTTACCTGATGCATTTATTGACACAAAAAAATAACAAAATCTCATATATGGGTTGAAAATACTCCAGTTCGGATTGATATCCCTGAAGGACAACCTGATAATACATTAAAAGCACACCTGAATCATGATCGTCCTGTTGGTTCAAAAGATAAAAGACCCGAAAGAAAATGGTACTATAAGTACATATTCTCAAAGGAGATAAATTTTAAAAAAGTACTATTGAAGAGAAAATTGTTGGCCCAGAGGCCTTTCACTCTAGTTTTGATGATGATTAACTCATGTAGTTATTGTTTACTAATAATCTTGTGATATTTAGTTTCAGATATTTAACCAAGATATTAGTAGGTGATTAGCTTCAACAAAGGTGTTTTGGAGCTTTCACATGGTGATTCAAGAGCCCGAGCATCAAGTTCATATCTAGCACTCATTTGGAGTCAAGCTCGGTGGATCACGTTTGGATCGAGTCGACTTGGAGACGGCGCTCTACAAGAAGACTTCGGTACATTGTTTTAGAATAGTGTTCAGATCCATTGTTAAAGATTAGATAGTGTGATATGCTCAAGTTCACAACACACACACTTGTTTAAGTTTCATGTTTTGGTTTTCGGTTTTTGTTTAACCGATCTTGGTTTTCATGAATAAATAGAATCAACAAGTTTACATGGTTTAATGTATATTAGATTTGTTCTATATACATCTATGCTTCAACTATTTAAACAAACTTAGTTTGATAGTCTATTTCATGAGTTTGGAGTTTTGGTATTTTAACAAAACTTATTTTTGGATTTAATGTCAAAAATATTGATATATATCTTTATATGTATATTGGATTATATCCATATGCTATATGCCTCAAAGTTGTTTTCATATCATGTTTTTGTATTTGGATGAGTTTTGGACAAAACGATTTTTCATTTCAAAAATCCAAGTTTTAGAAAATACGAGTTTTGGTTTTCGGCAAAATTTCTAAGACACAAAAATGGTTCAAATAAGTTGAAATATGTGTTGAATTTTTTTCACACATGTTTGTATTTCAATAATAATATAAGAACTTATTTTTTTGGATTTTTAGAGATTTTATGGGATTTATTTGGTAATAAAAAGATAAGTTTTTGAATCCTATAATTAGATCTGCCAGGCTCTCAGTCGGTCGACCGACCCAGTCGACCGACGTGCACAAGGACGTGCACGCAGGCTAGCTTGCTTGGCCGGTCGACCGACTGAAGTCAACCCACTCTCGGGTTGGCCGGTCGACCGGGCGGTCGACCGGCCAGAGAGCCGTCGCTCTCTGGTTCTGGGCACGGTCGACCGGGCGGTCGACCGGCAGGCTCAACGGTCACTTTTTTGACTGTTGGCCGGTCGACCGGAAGGTCAAAACTGACCTTTCTGCCAGCCAACGGGCAGATTCTCTTGAGGGCTATATATACCCCATTCAAGAGTTGGTTTTGTACAAGATTTTTAGAGAGAAAAATTTCATACTCCTTAAGTGTTTTTCAGCAAAAAGTTTTTGGGTTCAAAATTCTTATTCTCTATTTGTTTTTAAAGTGTTTGTTAATTCAAAGAAAATAGTCTTTTGGGAATTTATTTTTGGTCTAAAAATTCTATATCTATTTGGAGATTTTCTCAAGTGATTTTCTTTGTTCAAAACACTTTGTTTTCTCACACTTGAGCTTATCATTCTATCCTCTCTATAGGATCTTTGTTTTGTGGGAAAAGAAATTGGTTTGTGGTCTTTTTGATCACTAAGTTGTAAACCCTCCTTATTTGTGATATCCCTCTTGTGTAGAGGTTGATTATTGGAGTGGTGGTTGGCTCCCTCTAGTGAGAGGTGGATATTGTGTTTAGCTCCCTCTAGTGAGAGGTGGAGTTTGTGTTGGAATCCCTCAAGTGTGAGGTGATTGGTGTTTGTTGGCTAAGTGCCTACCCCTCTTGTGTGAGGTGGTTTTGTGCTGGTTGTACCTTGCCTCTAAGTGTAGAGGTTGTATTAGAGAGAGGAGTTGTGTACTCCCGGTTATTGTATTGCCCAAATCCTCAGTGGAGGTTCCCTGTGTGGGAAGTCCTGTGTGGACGAGATAGTGGAAATCCTTCTGTGTGAAGGCGGGGACGTAGAGCTGTGTGCTCGAACCTCGAAACATATCTCGGTGTTTGCGTTTGATCCACTTTCTCTTAACTCTCTCTCTTTTACATTTTGCATTTATTCATATTGTCATATCATATACATGCTTAGTTTGTTTGTATGTGCCTCACTTGTGTTTAACCACGAGAGCTTCATATAGCACCTCAACTCTTATTCAGAGGAATCAAGAGGAGTTAGTCCAGAGCCCTCCACCGGGAATTCGGCTACACTCGTTGGTTACATTAAGGGGCCGTTTGTTTCGCGTAAAAGTCCGTAATTCGTAAATGACTTACAACCAGTTACAACTACGGCGTTTGTTTAGACCGTAATTCATAAAAGACTTACACAACCCAATTACCACTCACTTGCAACCCAATTACCACTCACTTACAGCACAGTTACAGTTAATTTTATGGTCATGCAAATTTGTATTATTTTTTTTATGTTAATATTAATTTTTTTAATATTTAGCATTTTTAATATTTTTTTTGCAATATTAAAACTTTTTAAATTATCAAATAGTTAATTTTGTGGTCAACTTTTTCACTTACGACTTACACATTACGACAACCAAACACCGTAAAACACAATACACATTTCCACTTACAACTTTATATTACCAACCAAACACTATAAAGCTTACATGCATGTAACTCATTTACAGCTGTAAAAGACTTTACCAATTACGACTTACGAATTACGGTCAGTTACGACAACCAAACAGGCCCGAAGTGTGTTGCATTAAGTTTTTAATTCCGTATTAGTTGACCATTAGATTAGCTAGTCACCTATTCACCCCCCCTCTAGGTGATTTCAATTGGTATCAGAGCCTACGCTCCTGATATTAGGTTTAACCACCTAGGTGTGTGATCTTGGTTTGCTAATATATCATTTGCATTTGCATTTGCACACATATAGTTTGCACTCATGGATAGCCCTCCCAAGTTTGATATCTCTAGACTTGATATATGGAAGGTTATGATGAGTCGTCATTTAAAAGCCCTAGGTTATAAAGTTTACCTTACCATTACCAAGGAATCCTACCTTAGTGATAGCAAGTATATAGAGGCCAATGCACAAGCCCTAAAGGCACTTAGAGCATCTCTTGATAAAAAATATTTACATGTGTTTTCTCACTATGATTCCGCTTTTGCAGTATGGAACATTTTGACATCTCCTGAGCTACCAACGCTTATCAATAAGAAGAGAAAATCTAGTCGAGATGAGTCCGACGAACGTTGCTTCATGGTCCAAGGGAATGACTCCCTTGAGGTACAATCGAATACTCAACTAGATGCTAGTACTAGTTTATATTGCAATGAGTGTATGGATGCACAAGCCTTAAATGATGAACTTGCTAAAAAATGTAAAAATTTGATTTCAAAATATAAACTTTTGAAAAAGGATAGTCTTGGTTTAAAAGAAGAAAATAAAAATTTATCTTCTAGACTTGAGATTGCTTTGCAAGAGAGGGATGAGATTTCAAGTGAACTTGACTCACTTAAATCCCAACTTGAACTTGCCCTTAATGAAAACAAAATTTTGAAAAGTAAAAATTATTGTGAAAATATTTTGAAGAAAAATGAGGATTTAACTTCAAAACTTGATTTTGTATTAAAAGAGAATAATTCCTTGAAAAACAAAATTGATTTGATTTTACAAGAATTAGAAGATTGTTTAAAGAAAAATGTTTCTTTGAAAAATGATTTGTCTACACATGTTTGCCATGCTAGTGTAGCTTCACCTAGCTTACCTATTGCATGCACCTCTTATTCTAGGATTGATAATGATATATGTTTGTTAAAGAAGAGTGTGGATTATTTGGGCTCCACTTTGAGCCATTGTGCTTTGAACCACTCACGGTTGGAATCTAAGTTTCGAAAGAAATAAGTTCCTCTTATGCATGCACAAAAATCACGGCATACACATGCTCCTCATGGTGACACCCATAACACAATGTATGCTCATGTGTACACATGTACACATTGTGGACGTAAGGGCCACCTTGCTAAATTTTGCTATGATAAGTTACATGATTCAAATTTAGCAACTAAGTTTGTTTGGGTTAGGAAAGGTACTAACCCCCATGGACCCAAAAGAGTATGGGTACCAAAGACCACTCCTATTTTTTTGATGTAGGTGTGGGCTCTCACATGACGTGAGAGTGATGGTGCCTTGAGGTGGATGCGTTCCGAACTTAAAGAGGACTATTTGGATGCATCACTTTCAAGGGGAGTTTGGTGAGAGGACCACCTTGGTTTGGAGACATGGAGAGTTGCCCTCATGGTTTTGGTAACTATCTCTTACTCCTTGTTTATGTTTGCATGCTTTTAAATCATTCATTTATAGCATGTCATATTTTAATGTTCATTATGTCATATGCCATGTTTATTAGACTTATGATATGCATGATTAGTATTTGAGATCACCCATGTTTAATATGGATTTATACTCTTGTGATTCTCACATTTGTTTAGCTAATATGTATATCATAGATCTATGCATGTGCATTTACATAATGATCATATAAGTTTTGTTTTGATGCTTCATGTTTTGATTACATGTTTAGATGTGAGTTTTCATTAAAACTTAGGTATATACTTGTACAACTAGCGAGCCACAAATAGATTATTATATGTTTGTACTTGAATGCTCATTTGTACCCATTAGATGTACTAGTATAGTCTAGTTTTGATGATTCATACATTTTAACTTGTATTCCCATTTTGGACATGTTTTTTTTTCGTGTTTATGTTTAACTTCATGTATATGTCTATTTTGTCCAAACTATTAGCTATACATATACATCCTTGAGCCACTTGCCTTCATGCATATACCTTTGTGGACTCTTTCAAGTTTGGATATGTATGTATACTCTAGTTTGTACAAGACATACATATACCTTGAAGGATTTCTAGTTTGATGATTTTCATGTTTTTAAGGAATTTCACATTGAGCTTGATTGCCTATTTTCATGATGATGTATTTCACATAACTCTTATACACTCACTTTACTTATTGTTTTCTCATGATTTTGTTTTCATGAGTATGATATATGCCTATATAGATTTTGAGTGTTTGGTGATCATGTGATCTACATGCTTTTCATGAAATATATTTGTGTTTTATTCCTTGCTTGAAGGATTTCGTACTAGTTTACAAATTTTTCTCATAACTAGTTCGTATTCTTCATATGGTAGAGTTTTCAATTGTGCTAAAACTATTTTCAAACTTATTTTTAAAAACCCCTACTCATTAAAGGGCGGTTGGTTGGGCGACCATGCCTTGTATGCTCATTATTGAAAATCTATTTAAAACATGTGCATGAAATGAGTGGTAGGAAGTATGAGTTATACACTTGATCTTATTGTGTTTTCAATTGATATCATTGTATCTTTTCAATTGGTATCACTATTGACATTCTTTTTGTATACTCATATTTTTTATATATGTATGCTTAAACTTCAAATAGTATCAATTTCGATTGGTATTTATCTTTCCATGCATATATATGTTTTATTTGTGCTTACTATATCCCTATATCTTTGAGCACAAATTTTGGTTATGCTAAGCTTGATTTCTTAAATGCCTATTATATTTCAATTGATTATTTTTCAATTGGTATCTTATACAAGCTTATGCATCATTTGTTTGGTTTTTCATAAAGGGGGAGAAAATTCATATTTCACCTTTCAATTAGTTTTGTTTACCCTTGGTATTCTACTCCCACACTTTATGATGAAAAATGATATTAATTTTTTATTTGGTATCATACGCTCCTAATGAAAATATCTTAGATTGGTTTATGTTTTTCATATTGGTATCAAAAATGTAAAATGTTTTCAATTGGTACTAATTTTTACAATTGGTATCAAGATTACCTATATGTTTACATCTTTCAATTGATATCAAAATTTTAGTTTGAATGTTTTATTTACTTTCAATTGGTATTCTTCAAAAAAAAAATCTCCTATTTGTATATTTTCAATTGATATCATGATGCACTAAATTGATATATTTTTTTTAATTGGTATCATAATGTTTGTTTTGATTTCACCCCTTGTTGATTTTTTGTTTCGGACAAAAAAGGGGAGAACATAGTTTTATTGTTTTCTTTCACCCCTTTGTTGATGATTGACAAAAAGGGGGAGAAGTATTTTGAGTTTATATGCATGTTTATTTATTTATTTACAAAAATAGAAGAAGTATTTATTGTTTTTGTTTTGTTGATATCAAGAACTTTTATTAAATTTTTTATTGTTGGTATCAAGAGTTTTTATTGATTATCTTTCAATTGGTATCAAGAGTTTTTTTTATTAAAAGTTTTATTATTGGTATCAAGAGTTCTTATTGATTAAGCTTTCAAATTGAAATTTTTATTGGTATCAAGAGCAATTATTTAAAGAACATGTTTATTTTAAGTTTATTTTTTCATTTGGTATTTAAGAACATGTTTATGTTAAAAAGAAGGAAAAGTAATTTATTTTAAAAATTTGGTATCAAGAGTATGTTCATTTCATTGTTTTATGCATGTTATGTTTAATATTCATTGCATATCTTTTTGTTTATTGCTATGCATGAGTTAAGGGGGAGCTTCCTTAAAGCTTAACTTTAATCCATGCATATATAACTCCATGAGTTTTGTCATCATCAAAAAGGGGGAGATTGTTGGCCCAGAGGCCTTTCACTCTAGTTTTGATGATGATTAACTCATGTAGTTATAGTTTACTAATAATCTTGTGATATTTAGTTTCAGATATTTAACCAAGATATTAGTAGGTGATTAGTTTCAACAAAATTTTGGAGTTTTCACATGGTGATTCAAGAGCCCGAGCGTCAAGTTCATATCTAGCACTCGTTTGGAGTCAAGCTCGGTGGATCACGTTTGGATTGAGTCGACTTGGAGACGGCGCTCTACAAGAAGACTTCGGTACATTGTTTTAGAATAGTGTTTAGATCCATTGTTAAAAAATAGATAGTGTGATATGCTCAAGTTCACAACACATACACTTGTTTAAGTTTCATGTTTTGGTTTTCGATTTTTGGTTTAACCGATCTTGGTTTTCATGAATAAATAGAATCAACAAGTTTACATGGTTTAATGTATATTAGATTTGTTTTATATACATCTATGCTTCAACTATTTAAACAAACTTAGTTTGATAGTCTATTTCATGAGTTTGGAGTTTTGGTATTTTAACAAAACTTATTTTTGGATTTAATGTCAAAAACATTGATATATATCTTTATATATATATGGATTATATCCATATACTATATGCCTCAAAGTTGTTTTCATATCATTTTTTTGTATTTGGATGAGTTTTGGACAAAACGATTTTTCATTTCAAAAATCCAAGTTTTGAAAAATACGAGTTTTGGTTTTCGGCAAAATTTCTAAGACACAAAAATGGTTCAAATAAGTTGAAATATGTGTTGAATTTTTTTCACACATGTTTGTATTTCAATAATAATATAAGAACTTATTTTTGTGGATTTTTAGAGATTTTATGGGATTTATTTGGTAATAAAAAGATAAGTTTTGAATCCTATAATCAGAGCTGCCAGGCTCTGGCGGTCGACCGGGACGGTCGACCGGACTAGTAGTCGGTCGACCGACCCAGTTGACCGACGTGCACAAGGACGTGCACGCAGGCCAGCTTGCTTGGCCGGTCGACCGAGCGGTCGACCGACTGAAGTCAACCCACTCTCGGGTTGGCCCGGTCGACCGGGCGGTCGACCGGCCATAGAGCAGTTGCTCTCTGGTTCTGGGCACGGCACTTTTTTGACCGTTGGCCGGTCGATCGGAAGGTCAAAACTGACCTTTCTGCCGGCCAACGGGCAGATTCTCTTGAGGGCTATATATACCCCATTCAAGAGTTGGTTTTGTACAAGATTTTTAGAGAGAAAATTTCATACTCCTTAAGTGTTTTTCAGCAAAACGTTTTTGGGTTCAAAATTCTTATTCTCTATTTGTTTTTAAAGTGTTTGTTAATTCAAAGAAAATAGTCTTTTGAGAATTTGTTTTTGGTCTAAAAATTCTATATCTATTTGGAGATTTTTCCAAGTGATTTTCTTTGTTCAAAACACTTTGTTTTCTCACACTTGAGCTTATTATTCTATCCTCTTTATAGGATCTTTGTTTTGTGAGAAAAGAAATTAGTTTGTGATCTTTTTGATCACCAAGTTGTAAACCCTCCTTATTTGTGATATCCCTCTTGTGTAGAGGTTGATTATTGGAGTGGTGGTTGGCTCCCTCTAGTGAGAGGTGGAGATTGTGTTTAGCTCCCTCTAGTGAGAGATGGAGTTTGTGTTGGAATCCCTCAAGTGTGAGGTGATTGGTGTTGTTGGCTAAGTGCCTACCCCTCTTGTGTGAGGTGGTTTTGTGTTGGTTGCGCCTTGCCTCTAAGTGTAGAGGTTGTATTGGAGTGAGGAGTTGTGTACTCCCGGTTATTGTATTGCCCAAATCCTCAGTGGAAGTTCCCTGTGTGGGAAGTCCTGTGTGGACAAGATAGTGGAAATCCTTCTGTGTGAAGGCGGGGACGTAGAGCTGTGTGCTCGAACCTCGAAACATATCTCGGTGTTTGCTTTGATCCACTTTCTCTTAACTCTCTCTCTTTTACATTGTGCATCTATTCATATTGTCATATCATATACATACTTGGTTTGTTTGTGTGTGCCTCACTTGTGTTTAACCACGAGAGCTTCATATAGCACCTCAACTCTTATTCAGAGGAATCAAGAGGAGTTAGTCCAGAGCCTTTCACCGGGAATTTGGCTACACTCGTTGGTTACATTAAGTGTGTTGTATTAAGTTTTTAATTCCGCATTAGTTGACCATTAGATTAGCTAGTCACCTATTCACCCCCCCTCTAGGTGATTTCAAAAATAACTGATCAGTATATAATTAATGAAGAAATAACCCCTGAAGAGGCACATACACCTAAAGAAGTGCATACATCTGAAGAGATCTTTTTAAATTATATGAGTACAAGAGAAAGCTGGGATAGAAAGAAAATTATTGTTAATGTATTTGCATATGAGGTCGCTCTAGATATTGTAAACGAGGACCCTGAACCAAAAAATATAACACTCCAGTAAAGGTCAATGTTCCTGAAGGACAATTAACTAGTACAATCGCAAAATGAGTCTAAGACACGCTTGAAGCATGGAAGACTTGTCAGTGCAAAAGACACGATTCTTTGGAAGAGAAGGCTAAAAGAATTGAATAAAGAAATTGATACTTTTGAAGAGTCCACGAAACAAAAGAAGGCAAAAGAAATGGATACTCCAAAAGAGTACATACAATAAAAGTATGCAATAGAATTAATGAATAAAGAACAAAAAGTCCCAGAAGAGACACAAGTACCTAAAAATAAAGAGATAAACTAAATTATGTAACAAATATAGATATATGGGATAGAAATAATATTATTACCGATAACATATTTATCTTCACAATAGCACTTGAAATCATCAGAAGTGATGAGGATCATGAACCACAAACCATTGAAGAGTGTCGATATAGACATGATTGGCCAAAATGAAAAGAAGTAATACGGGCAGAATTAGACTCTTTAGCAAAACATAAAGTATTTGGACCTGTAGTCCAAACACCCTAGAATATAAAAGCCTATAGGGTACAAGTGGATATTTGTTCGAAAAATAAATGAAAATAATGAGATTATAAAATATAAAGCTTGACTTGCAACACAAGGTTTCCTATAGAGACCTGGAATTGATTATGAAAAACATATTTTCTTCTTATGAATGTTGTTACTTTTCGCTATCTGATCACTTTGGTAGTCTAAGAACGACTAAGCATGCATCTTTTGGATGTAGTTACGACATATTTATATGAGTTATTAGATAATGACATATATATATATGTAGATCCCTGGATGATTCAAGGTTCTTGAAGGACATAGTTCAAGATCTCATAATCTATACTCAGTTAAGTTGGAATGATCCTTGTATGAATTAAAACAATAAGGGCACATGTGATACAATTATCTTAGTGAATACTTACTAAAAGAGAGATATGTAAATAAT